>CM042080.1:0-96624 GCA_023509865.1 Trypoxylus dichotomus
CTTTGCACAAGTCCGATGACAGCATTTATGCTATACGGGCTGTCTCCCGGCGAACACCGTCAACTTCTTCGATCAAGGACGGCAAAAAGCAACTTCTGTACAGGTCGCCCGATTGTGCCACAAATTAGCTTCCTATAGGAATCGACTACGTAGAAGCTAAATTTCACATCAGAAATGAGCTAGGATGCTCGCACGCTGCGGTAGAAGGAAAGGAAGTTTTATCATCCTATCCGGTAGATTTTTGCGCGCCGAACAAGAATTTTTTTAGCACGCTTCGATATCTCTAACCGTTTAAGAGATACGGGCGTTTGAAGTTTCGGGGCTTCGAAAAAACGCGAAAAAATCGACCCCGAAAACGACATCTTTCGACGTTTTCTCGTGTCGCGCGTTAACGACGCCGTTCGGACGGACGAATTCGACGGTTTCCGATAGAAAAATGTCCGCGGAATCGATTGCGACCGCTACGGACGTCCTATCTCTAACCGTTTAGCGGCTACGGCCCGTCAAAGTTGAAAGAGAGAGAAAAAAATCCCAACTTTGAAGCGCTGTAGCGTCGGAACGCGTTGAGCTAGGGCGTCCTTCTTTCGCCTGTTTAGAACCCTCGTAAGGGTCCTTACGACGCGCCGATAAGCGAACGTCTAACTCTTCCCGTTAACGCGCAGCAGAAACGTCGCATTTTTTTCTGACCAAAACGATGAAATTTTTTCGACCCGAAAAATCGAGGGTCGGAATTTCGGGGTTTTGACCCTACCGGAACGTGGCCATATATGGGTGTATTACGCCTGAGAAATTTCAGCCCCCTAGCCCTAACCGTTTGGGAGATATGGACGTTTGAAAGTTGAGGGGGTGCAAAACTCAACTTCTTAAAGGAGCTTCGAATGGGGTCGAGTGACATATCAAAAGACGCGTATTTTCGCGTAGATTACGATAAAAAAAAAGTTTGCCTCTCTATCTCTAACCGTTAAGGAGAAAATCGCGTTTAAAGTTGCGAAATTTCCAAAAATGCTTAACTCCGAAACTTTGAAGCGCCGTAGCTCCTAAACGGTTATAGATAGGGGATCCCGGTTTGCGCCGTTCGAAAGTACGCGTCGAGATCTTTCGAATGAGCACCGAACGGTCGCGCTGCGACCACGCATAACCGAGATACGGAGATTCGGTCGAGAAATTTCGGTAAAATATAAAAGTCCGAAAATTACCGTTTTTATCATCCTATCCGGTAGATTTTTGCGCGCCGAACAAGAATTCTTTTAGCACGCTTCGATATCTCTAACCGTTTAAGAGATACGGGCGTTTGAAGTTTCGGGGCTTCGAAAAAACGCGAAAAAATCGACCCCGAAAACGACATCTTTCGACGTTTTCTCGTGTCGCGCGTTAACGACGCCGTTCGGACGGACGAATTCGACGGTTTCCGATAGAAAAATGTCCGCGGAATCGATTGCGACCGCTACGGACGTCCTATCTCTAACCGTTTAGCGGCTACGGCCCGTCAAAGTTGAAAGAGAGAGAAAAAAAATCCCAACTTTGAAGCGCTGTAGCGTCGGAACGCGTTGAGCTAGGGCGTCCTTCTTTCGCCTGTTTAGAACCCTCGTAGGGGTCCTTACGACGCGCCGATAAGCGAACGTCTAACTCTTCCCGTTAACGCGCAGCAGAAACGTCGCATTTTTTTCTGACCAAAACGATGAAATTTTTTCGACCCGAAAAATCGAGGGTCGGAATTTCGGGGTTTTGACCCTACCGGAACGTGGCCATATATGGGTGTATTACGCCTGAGAAATTTCAGCCCCTAGCCCTAACCGTTTGGGAGATATGGACGTTTGAAAGTTGAGGGTGCAAAACTCAACTTCTTAAAGGAGCTCCGAATGGGGTCGAGTGACATATCAAAAGACGCGTATTTTCGCGTAGATTACGATAAAAAAAAGTTTGCCTCTCTATCTCTAACCGTTAGGGAGAAAATCGCGTTTAAAGTTGCGAAATTTCCAAAAATGCTTAACTCCGAAACTTTGAAGCGCCGTAGCTCCTAAACGGTTATAGATAGGGGATCCCGGTTTGCGCCGTTCGAAAGTACGCGTCGAGATCTTTCGAATGAGCACCGAACGGTCGCGCTGCGACCACGCATAACCGAGATACGGAGATTCGGTCGAGAAATTTCGGTAAAATATAAAAGTCCGAAAATTACCGTTTTATCATCCTATCCGGTAGATTTTTGCGCGCCGAACAAGAATTTTTAGCACGCTTCGATATCTCTAACCGTTTAAGAGATACGGGCGTTTGAAGTTTCGGGGCTTCGAAAAAACGCGAAAAAATCGACCCCGAAAACGACATCTTTCGACGTTTTCTCGTGTCGCGCGTTAACGACGCCGTTCGGACGGACGAATTAGACGGTTTCCGATAGAAAAATGTCCGCGGAATCGATTGCGACCGCTACGGACGTCCTATCTCTAACCGTTTAGCGGCTACGGCCCGTGAAAGTTGAAAGAGAGAGAAAAAAAATCCCAACTTTGAAGCGCTGTAGCGTCGGAACGCGTTGAGCTAGGGCGTCCTTCTTTCGCCTGTTTAGAACCCTCGTAGGGGTCCTTACGACGCGCCGATAAGCGAATGTCTAACTCTTCCCGTTAACGCGCAGCAGAAACGTCGCATTTTTTTCTGACCAAAACGATGAAATTTTTTCGACCCGAAAAATCGAGGGTCGGAATTTCGGGGTTTTGACCCTACCGGAACGTGGCCATATATGGGTGTATTACGCCTGCGAAATTTCAGCCCCCTAGCCCTAACCGTTTGGGAGATATGGACGTTTGAAAGTTGAGGGGGTGCAAAACTCAACTTCTTAAAGGAGCTCCGAATGGGGTCGAGTGACATATCAAAAGACGCGTATTTTCGCGTAGATTACGATAAAAAAAAGTTTGCCTCTCTATCTCTAACCGTTAAGGAGAAAATCGCGTTTAAAGTTGCGAAATTTCCAAAAATGCTTAACTCCGAAACTTTGAAGCGCCGTAGCTCCTAAACGGTTATAGATAGGGATCCCGGTTTGCGCCGTTCGAAAGTACGCGTCGAGATCTTTCGAATGAGCACCGAACGGTCGCGCTGCGACCACGCATAACCGAGATACGGAGATTCGGTCGAGAAATTTCGGTAAAATATAAAAGTCCGAAAATTACCGTTTTTATCATCCTATCCGGTAGATTTTTGCGCGCCGAACAAGAATTTTTTTAGCACGCTTCGATATCTCTAACCGTTTAAGAGATACGGGCGTTTGAAGTTTCGGCGCTTCGAAAAAATCGACCCCGAAAACGACATCTTTCGACGTTTTCTCGTGTCGCGCGTTAACGACGCCGTTCGGACGGACGAATTCGACGGTTTCCGATAGAAAAATGTCCGCGGAATCGATTGCGACCGCTACGGACGTCCTATCTCTAACCGTTTAGCGGCTACGGCCCGTCAAAGTTGAAAGAGAGAGAAAAAAAATCCCAACTTTGAAGCGCTGTAGCGTCGGAACGCGTTGAGCTAGGGCGTCCTTCTTTCGCCTGTTTAGAACCCTCGTAGGGGTCCTTACGACGCGCCGATAAGCGAACGTCTAACTCTTCCCGTTAACGCGCAGCAGAAACGTCGCATATTTTTCTGACCAAAACGATGAAGTTTTTCGACCCGAAAAATCGAGGGTCGGAATTTCGGGGTTTTGACCCTACCGGAACGTGGCCATATATGGGTGTATTACGCCTGAGAAATTTCAGCCCCTAGCCCTAACCGTTTGGGAGATATGGACGTTTGAAAGTTGAGGGGTGCAAAACTCAACTTCTTAAAGGAGCTCCGAATGGGGTCGAGTGACATATCAAAAGACGCGTATTTTCGCGTAGATTACGATAAAAAAGTTTGCCTCTCTATCTCTAACCGTTAGGAGAAAATCGCGTTTAAAGTTGCGAAATTTCCAAAAATGCTTAACTCCGAAACTTTGAAGCGCCGTAGCTCTAAACGGTTATAGATAGAGGATCCCGGTTTGCGCCGTTCGAAAGTACGCGTCGAGATCTTTCGAATGAGCACCGAACGGTCGCGCTGCGACCACGCATAACCGAGATACGGAGATTCGGTCGAGAAATTTCGGTAAAATATAAAAGTCCGAAAATTACCGTTTTTATCATCCTATCCGGTAGATTTTTGCGCGCCGAACAAGAATTTTTTTAGCACGCTTCGATATCTCTAACCGTTTAAGAGATACGGGCGTTTGAAGTTTCGGGGCTTCGAAAAAACGCGAAAAAATCGACCCCGAAAACGACATCTTTCGACGTTTTCTCGTGTCGCGCGTTAACGACGCCGTTCGGACGGACGAATTCGACGGTTTCCGATAGAAAAATGTCCGCGGAATCGATTGCGACCGCTACGGACGTCCTATCTCTAACCGTTTAGCGGCTACGGCCCGTGAAAGTTGAAAGAGAGAGAAAAATCCCAACTTTGAAGCGCTGTAGCGTCGGAACGCGTTGAGCTAGGGCGTCCTTCTTTCGCCTGTTTAGAACCCTCGTAGGGAAGTCCTTACGACGCGCCGATAAGCGAATGTCTAACTCTTCCCGTTAACGCGCAGCAGAAACGTCGCATTTATTTCTGACCAAAACGATGAAATTTTTTCGACCCGAAAAATCGAGGGTCGGAATTTCGGGGTTTTGACCCTACCGGAACGTGGCCATATATGGGTGTATTACGCCTGCGAAATTTCAGCCCCCTAGCCCTAACCGTTTGGGAGATATGGACGTTTGAAAGTTGAGGGGGTGCAAAACTCAACTTCTTAAAGGAGCTCCGAATGGGGTCGAGTGACATATCAAAAGACGCGTATTTTCGCGTAGATTACGATAAAAAAAAGTTTGCCGCTCTATCTCTAACCGTTAAGGAGAAAATCGCGTTTAAAGTTGCGAAATTTCCAAAAATGCTTAACTCCGAAACTTTGAAGCGCCGTAGCTCCTAAACGGTTATAGATAGGGGATCCCGGTTTGCGCCGTTCGAAAGTACGCGTCGAGATCTTTCGAATGAGCACCGAACGGTCGCGCTGCGACCACGCATAACCGAGATACGGAGATTCGGTCGAGAAATTTCGGTAAAATATAAAAGTCCGAAAATTACCGTTTTTATCATCCTATCCGGTAGATTTTTGCGCGCCGAACAAGAATTTTTTTAGCACGCTTCGATATCTCTAACCGTTTAAGAGATACGGGCGTTTGAAGTTTCGGCGCTTCGAAAAAACGCGAAAAAATCGACCCCGAAAACGACATCTTTCGACGTTTTCTCGTGTCGCGCGTTAACGACGCCGTTCGGACGGACGAATTCGACGGTTTCCGATAGAAAAATGTCCGCGGAATCGATTGCGACCGCTACGGACGTCCTATCTCTAACCGTTTAGCGGCTACGGCCCGTCAAAGTTGAAAGAGAAAAAAAATCCCAACTTTGAAGCGCTGTAGCGTCGGAACGCGTTGAGCTAGGGCGTCCTTCTTTCGCCTGTTTAGAACCCTCGTAGGGGTCCTTACGACGCGCCGATAAGCGAACGTCTAACTCTTCCCGTTAACGCGCAGCAGAAACGTCGCATATTTTTCTGACCAAAACGATGAAATTTTTTCGACCCGAAAAATCGAGGGTCGGAATTTCGGGGTTTTGACCCTACCGGAACGTGGCCATATATGGGTGTATTACGCCTGAGAAATTTCAGCCCCCTAGCCCTAACCGTTTGGGAGATATGGACGTTTGAAAGTTGAGGGGGTGCAAAACTCAACTTCTTAAAGGAGCTCCGAATGGGGTCGAGTGACATATCAAAAGACGCGTATTTTCGCGTAGATTAAGATAAAAAAAAGTTTGCCTCTCTATCTCTAACCGTTAAGGAGAAAATCGCGTTTAAAGTTGCGAAATTTCCAAAAATGCTTAACTCCGAAACTTTGAAGCGCCGTAGCTCCTAAACGGTTATAGATAGGGGATCCCGGTTTGCGCCGTTCGAAAGTACGCGTCGAGATCTTTCGAATGAGCACCGAACGGTCGCGCTGCGACCACGCATAACCGAGATACGGAGATTCGGTCGAGAAATTTCGGTAAAATATAAAAGTCCGAAAATTACCGTTTTTATCATCCTATCCGGTATATTTTTGCGCGCCGAACAAGAAATTTTTTAGCACGCTTCGATATCTCTAACCGTTTAAGAGATACGGGCGTTTGAAGTTTCGGGGCTTCGAAAAACGCGAAAAATCGACCCCGAAAACGACATCTTTCGACGTTTTCTCGTGTCGCGCGTTAACGACGCCGTTCGGACGGACGAATTCGACGGTTTCCGATAGAAAAATGTCCGCGGAATCGATTGCGACCGCTACGGACGTCCCATCTCTAACCGTTTAGCGGCTACGGCCCGTGAAAGTTGAAAGAGAGAAAAAAATCCCAACTTTGAAGCGCTGTAGCGTCGGAACGCGTTGAGCTAGGGCGTCCTTCTTTCGCCTGTTTAGAACCCTCGTAGGGTCCTTACGACGCGCCGATAAGCGAATGTCTAACTCTTCCCGTTAACGCGCAGCAGAAACGTCGCATTTATTTCTGACCAAAACGATGAAATTTTTTCGACCCGAAAAATCGAGGGTCGGAATTTCGGGGTTTTGACCCTACCGGAACGTGGCCATATATGGGTGTATTACGCCTGCGAAATTTCAGCCCCTAGCCCTAACCGTTTGGGAGATATGGACGTTTGAAAGTTGAGGGTGCAAAACTCAACTTCTTAAAGGAGCTCCGAATGGGGTCGAGTGACATATCAAAAGACGCGTATTTTCGCGTAGATTACGATAAAAAAGTTTGCCTCTCTATCTCTAACCGTTAAGGAGAAAATCGCGTTTAAAGTTGCGAAATTTCCAAAAATGCTTAACTCCGAAACTTTGAAGCGCCGTAGCTCCTAAACGGTTATAGATAGGGGATCCCGGTTTGCGCCGTTCGAAAGTACGCGTCGAGATCTTTCGAATGAGCACCGAACGGTCGCGCTGCGACCACGCATAACCGAGATACGGAGATTCGGTCGAGAAATTTCGGTAAAATATAAAAGTCCGAAAATTACCGTTTTTACCATCCTATCCGGTAGATTTTTGCGCGCCGAACAAGAATTTTTTTAGCACGCTTCGATATCTCTAACCGTTTAAGAGATACGGGCGTTTGAAGTTTCGGCGCTTCGAAAAACGCGAAAAAATCGACCCCGAAAACGACATCTTTCGACGTTTTCTCGTGTCGCGCGTTAACGACGCCGTTCGGACGGACGAATTCGACGGTTTCCGATAGAAAAATGTCCGCGGAATCGATTGCGACCGCTACGGACGTCCTATCTCTAACCGTTTAGCGGCTACGGCCCGTCAAAGTTGAAAGAGAGAAAAAAATCCCAACTTTGAAGCGCTGTAGCGTCGGAACGCGTTGAGCTAGGGCGTCCTTCTTTCGCCTGTTTAGAACCCTCGTAGGGGTCCTTACGACGCGCCGATAAGCGAACGTCTAACTCTTCCCGTTAACGCGCAGCAGAAACGTCGCATATTTTTCTGACCAAAACGATGAAATTTTTTCGACCCGAAAAATCGAGGGTCGGAATTTCGGGGTTTTGACCCTACCGGAACGTGGCCATATATGGGTGTATTACGCCTGAGAAATTTCAGCCCCCTAGCCCTAACCGTTTGGGAGATATGGACGTTTGAAAGTTGAGGGGGTGCAAAACTCAACTTCTTAAAGGAGCTCCGAATGGGGTCGAGTGACATATCAAAAGACGCGTATCTTCGCGTAGATTACGATAAAAAAAAGTTTGCCTCTCTATCTCTAACCGTTAGGGAGAAAATCGCGTTTAAAGTTGCGAAATTTCCAAAAATGCTTAACTCCGAAACTTTGAAGCGCCGTAGCTCCTAATCGGTTATAGATAGGGATCCCAGTTTGCGCCGTTCGAAAGTACGCGTCGAGATCTTTCGAATGAGCACCGAACAGTCGCGCTGCGACCACGCATAACCGAGATACGGAGATTCGGTCGAGAAATTTCGGTAAAATATAAAAGTCCGAAAATTACCGCTTTTTATCATCCTATCCGGTAGATTTTTGCGCGCCGAACAAGAATTTTTAGCACGCTTCGATATCTCTAACCGTTTAAGAGATACGGGCGTTTGAAGTTTCGGGGCTTCGAAAAAACGCGAAAAAATCGACCCCGAAAACGACATCTTTCGACGTTTTCTCGTGTCGCGCGTTAACGACGCCGTTCGGACGGACGAATTAGACGGTTTCCGATAGAAAAATGTCCGCGGAATCGATTGCGACCGCTACGGACGTCCTATCTCTAACCGTTTAGCGGCTACGGCCCGTCAAAGTTGAAAGAGAGAGAAAAAAAATCCCAACTTTGAAGCGCTGTAGCGTCGGAACGCGTTGAGCTAGGGCGTCCTTCTTTCGCCTGTTTAGAACCCTCGTAGGGGTCCTTACGACGCGCCGATAAGCGAACGTCTAACTCTTCCCGTTAACGCGCAGCAGAAACGTCGCATATTTTTCTGACCAAAACGATGAAGTTTTTTCGACCCGAAAAATCGAGGGTCGGAATTTCGGGGTTTTGACCCTACCGGAACGTGGCCATATATGGGTGTATTACGCCTGAGAAATTTCAGCCCCCTAGCCCTAACCGTTTGGGAGATATGGACGTTTGAAAGTTGACGGGGTGCAAAACTCAACTTCTTAAAGGAGCTCCGAATGGGGTCGAGTGACATATCAAAAGACGCGTATTTTCGCGTAGATTACGATAAAAAAAAGTTTGCCTCTCTATCTCTAACCGTTAAGGAGAAAATCGCGTTTAAAGTTGCGAAATTTCCAAAAATGCTTAACTCCGAAACTTTGAAGCGCCGTAGCTCCTAAACGGTTATAGATAGGGGATCCCGGTTTGCGCCGTTCGAAAGTACGCGTCGAGATCTTTCGAATGAGCACCGAACGGTCGCGCTGCGACCACGCATAACCGAGATACGGAGATTCGGTCGAGAAATTTCGGTAAAATATCGAAGTCCGAAAATTACCGCTTTTATCATCCTATCCGGTAGATTTTTTCGCGCCGAACAAGAATTTTTTTAGCACGCTTCGATATCTCTAACCGTTTAAGAGATACGGGCGTTTGAAGTTTCGGGGCTTCGAAAAAACGCGAAAAAATCGACCCCGAAAACGACATCTTTCGACGTTTTCTCGTGTCGCGCGTTAACGACGCCGTTCGGACGGACGAATTCGACGGTTTCCGATAGAAAAATGTCCGCGGAATCGATTGCGACCGCTACGGACGTCCTATCTCTAACCGTTTAGCGGCTACGGCCCGTCAAAGTTGAAAGAGAGAGAAAAAATCCCCAACTTTGAAGCGCTGTAGCGTCAGAACGCGTTGAGCTAGGGCGTCCTTCTTTCGCCTGTTTAGAACCCTCGTAGGGGTCCTTACGACGCGCCGATAAGCGAAGGTCTAACTCTTCCCGTTAACGCGCAGCAGACACGTCGCATTTTTTTCTGACCAAAACGATGAAATTTTTTCGACCCGAAAAATCGAGGGTCGGAATTTCGGGGTTTTGACCCTACCGGAACGTGGCCATAGATGGGTGTATTACGCCTGAGAAATTTCAGCCCCCTAGCCCTAACCGTTTGGGAGATATGGACGTTTGAAAGTTGAGGTGCAAACTCAACTTCTTAAAGGAGCTCCGAATGGGGTCGAGTGACATATCAAAAGACGCGTATTTTCGCGTAGATTACGATAAAAAAAAGTTTGCCTCTCTATCTCTAACCGTTAAGGAGAAAATCGCGTTTAAAGTTGCGAAATTTCCAAAAATGCTTAACTCCGAAACTTTGAAGCGCCGTAGCTCCTAAACGGTTATAGATAGCGGATCCCGGTTTGCGCCGTTCGAAAGTACGCGTCGAGATCTTTCGAATGAGCACCGAACGGTCGCGCTGCGACCACGCATAACCGAGATACGGAGATTCGGTCGAGAAATTTCGGTAAAATATAAAAGTCCGAAAATTACCGTTTTTATCATCCTATCCGGTAGATTTCTGCGCGCCGAACAAGAATTTTTTTAGCACGCTTCGATATCTCTAACCGTTTAAGAGATACGGGCGTTTGAAGTTTCGGGGCTTCGAAAAAACGCGAAAAATTCGACCCCGAAAACGACATCTTTCGACGTTTTCTCGTGTCGCGCGTTAACGACGCCGTTCGGACGGACGAATTAGACGGTTTCCGATAGAAAAATGTCCGCGGAATCGATTGCGACCGCTACGGACGTCCTATCTCTAACCGTTTAGCGGCTACGGCCCGTCAAAGTTGAAAGAGAGAAAAAAATCCCAACTTTGAAGCGCTGTAGCGTCGGAACGCGTTGAGCTAGGGCGTCCTTCTTTCGCCTGTTTAGAACCCTCGTAGGGTCCTTACGACGCGCCGATAAGCGAACGTCTAACTCTTCCCGTTAACGCGCAGCAGAAACGTCGCATTTTTTCTGACCAAAACGATGAAATTTTTCGACCCGAAAAATCGAGGGTCGGAATTTCGGGGTTTTGACCCTATCGGAACGTGGCCATATATGGGTGTATTACGCCTGAGAAATTTCAGCCCCTAGCCTAACCGTTTGGGAGATATGGACGTTTGAAAGTTGAGAGGGTGCAAAACTCAACTTCTTAAAGGAGCTCCGAATGGGGTCGAGTGACATATCAAAAGACGCGTATTTTCGCGTAGATTACGATAAAAAAAAGTTTGCCTCTCTATCTCTAACCGTTAAGGAGAAAATCGCGTTTAAAGTTGCGAAATATCCAAAAATGCTTAACTCCGAAACTTTGAAGCGCCGTAGCTCCTAAACGGTTATAGATAGCGGATCCCGGTTTGCGCCGTTCGAAAGCACGCGTCGAGATCTTTCGAATGAGCACCGAACGGTCGCGCTGCGACCACGCATAACCGAGATACGGAGATTCGGTCGAGAAATTTCGGTAAAATATAAAAGTCCGAAAATTACCGTTTTTATCATCCTATCCGGTAGATTTTTGCGCGCCGAACAAGAATTTTTTTAGCACGCTTCGATATCTCTAACCGTTTAAGAGATACGGGCGTTTGAAGTTTCGGGGCTTCGAAAAAACGCGAAAAAATCGACCCCGAAAACGACATCTTTCGACGTTTTCTCGTGTCGCGCGTTAACGACGCCGTTCGGACGGACGAATTAGACGGTTTCCGATAGAGAAATGTCCGCGGAATCGATTGCGACAGCTACGGACGTCCTATCTCTAACCGTTTAGCGGCTACGGCCCGTCAAAGTTGAAAGAGAGAGAAAAAAAATCCCAACTTTGAAGCGCTGTAGCGTCGGAACGCGTTGAGCTAGGGCGTCCTTCTTTCGCCTGTTTAGAACCCTCGTAGGGGTCCTTACGACGCGCCGATAAGCGAACGTCTAACTCTTCCCGTTAACGCGCAGCAGAAACGTCGCATTTTTTTCTGACCAAAACAATGAAATTTTTTCGACCCGAAAAATCGAGGGTCGGAATTTCGGGGTTTTGACCCTACCGGAACGTGGCCATATATGGGTGTATTACGCCTGAGAAATTTCAGCCCCCTAGCCCTAACCGTTTGGGAGATATGGACGTTTGAAAGTTGAGAGGGTGCAAAACTCAACTCCTTAAAGGAGCTCCGAATGGGGTCGAGTGATATATCAAAAGATGCGTATTTTCGCGTAGATTACGATAAAAAAAGTTTGCCTCTCTATCTCTAACCGTTAAGGAGAAAATCGCGTTTAAAGTTGCGAAATTTCCAAAAATGCTTAACTCCGAAACTTTGAAGCGCCGTAGCTCCTAAACGGTTATAGATATGGGATCCCGGTTTGCGCCGTTCGAAAGTACGCGTCGAGATCTTTCGAATGAGCACCGAACGGTCGCGCTGCGACCACGCATAACCGAGATACGGAGATTCGGTCGAGAAATTTCGGTAAAATATAAAAGTCCGAAAATTACCGTTTTTATCATCCTATCCGGTAGATTTTTGCGCGCCGAACAAGAGTTTTTTTAGCACGCTTCGATATCTCTAACCGTTTAAGAGATACGGGCGTTTGAAGTTTCGAAATTTCCAAAAATGCCTCTTGTCTTATTGTCTCACAGTGTTTCATTAATTACCCGTTCGGCAACGTAACAGCTACCATACTTACATCTAGCAATAAATGAAAGAAATAATTAATATTTGTTTATCGAAGCTTTTATAAAAAAAAACTTAAAGGGCTTGTATATTTTTAGAAACTATGTAGAACACTTTCATCCGTATGTAAAAAAATAAAGCGCATACAGCATTTTTTTATACTTTAACGATATATTAGGTACAATATTTACTTACGTATAGTTTACTCCTCTCTATATCGATAAAGCAAATACACCTTTCACTACAGTTAAGAGAACTAAAAGAACGTATAAAATGGTTTTTTTTGTTCAGGTAATAAGGTATAAAAGACAAAACAAATGTCAGATTTTACATTTGTATATTTTCGCGATGACAATGCGCGCACTCTGTTTGGCTTTTGATAAAACATTTTTAGCGAACTCTTTAAATTTTACCTAAACTGTCATCTGTTGTTCTAGAGGAAACTAAAAGATATAGGAACAACATTGTATAATGGGAATGTTACCCTCGTGGTTACTTAATATTCTGATAAACTATAACATAACCTTTCATAAGAACGGATATTAACATCTGATCAACACTGCACGATTAATATTCTATATGTTAGTGTGGTAACTAGCGCTTTTACGGACGAGTGTAATATTGGAATCTGCGATGAAAATTAGGAGTGTTAGAACTTACGTTCGAAGCTATTAGTGGTATTCAAATTTTGTGTTGCATGCTGTCCATTATATGACTAATATTTTTGTAATTTTCACAGATACCAAGCTAATGCCATCGCCATTACAGAATAGTTGACCAATTTCGCGTTATTGCACAATGACGAGGCATATTTTGAAAAAACCTCGTTGGTTTATAGGATACAATTCAAACTTCAAGCTGAATAGCTCTCGAATGCAAAGTTTTGTCGCTTCAAAATTAATATACTCCCAATATGGTGAACCATCTAAGGTTCTGCAAAAAGTAGAGGAAAAACTGGACCAGTTAAAACGCAATGAAGTGTTAATAAAGATGCTAGCAGCTCCCGTTAATCCTGCAGATATAAACACCATACAAGGAACATATGCTGTGAAGCCTAAATTACCAGCTGTTGGAGGCAATGAGGGTGTTGGAGAGGTAATTAGGATTGGTAATGATGTTAAAAAGTTCAGCCTTGGTGATCGGGTGGTTCCTTTGGTAAATGCTCTTGGTACATGGAGAAGTCATCTTATTGTAACAGAAAAAAGTATATTGAAGGTTCCCAAAGAACTAGGTCTTGTCGAAGCAGCTACGATTACTGTTAATCCTGCAACTGCATATAGAATGTTAAGAGACTTTGCCACATTAAAAGAAAATGATGTCATTATACAAAATGGTGCAAATTCTGCTTGCGGTCAGTATGTTGCACAACTGTGTAAAGCATGGGGACTTGTCAGCGTAAACATTGTACGAAATAGGCCGAATATTAATGAACTTAAAACATACCTAACAGATTTAGGTGCAAGCTATGTTTTGACGGAAGAAGAGCTACGACAGACAAATTTATTTAAATCGGAGGCAACAGCAATTCCTAGGCCAAAACTGGCATTGAATTGTGTTGGTGGTAGATGTGCTACAGAATTAATGAGACAGCTGGCGCCGGGTGGAACAATGGTGACATATGGTGGGATGTCACGAGAGCCAGTTACTATAGCCACCTCCGCCCTGATCTTTAAAGATATCAAAGTGGTTGGTTATTGGATGACACGTTGGTCAAGCATCAACGCAGATAGTCCCCAAAGATTTCAAATGTATGAAGAACTAATCGAACTGATGAAAGATGGAAAGTTGTGCGGGCCGGCATTCCAGTTTATCGACTTTGACGATTTCCAAACGGCCATACAGAATACACTATCGGCCAAAGGAATGGCGGGAAGAAAATATATTTTGCAATTTAAGTGATGCTTTAGCGGTAAATTAAGTTAGGTCGTACTAGGAATTATAAACTACATCCATTATAGCATTATAATACTATGTAGCAAATCGTTATTGCTGGTTGTTAACATTCATAATGTGCATTATAAAAATACATATACGTCATGTATACACGGGAGTGTTATATGTATTCACAGTTTTTTCACTTTCCAGAATTCTAGTTTAGTATTGAAGTGTTATGTTGTTGATATACTTCTACATATAACTTCTTCATATTATACATAAACGCAATATATATATATAAAAGAAATATGGAAACTAAGAAAACGCAGCTGTTATATAGTACTTCGAGCCAGTAGTAGGTAAGATAAATAATTTTTTATGTGGTGAGAAATTGTAAAACGTGAGAAAAATAACTCAAGTTCGATTTTCGACTGGAATCGACGGCAGTACAGATGCTTTGTAAATGTTCTTCGGTCAATAATTATACTCCTCGTCTAATACCAAAAGCTCGAGATTTGGGTAAGATGGAAGTGCGAGAAATCATATATATTTGGTAAAGGAATGGTTTCATTTGGAAATCAATTGTAACGGAAACGAATTTCTTCTATATCCTGTAAACTGTGATTCGGAAGATGATGAGGACAGTGAATAAATTACTTCTATATTATGATTATTATTGGACATCGCATTTTTGCTTCCTATTGTATTAATCTTACTTATTAACCATGATTAATGATTTTTTGTTAGTGTGCTTTGTTTCTAATTCTTGTATTCTTATGATTACTAAGGACAAGATAAAAACATGCTGCTAAAGATTGCTTTCTTTTTATTGTAAAATAGAGGGGATTTTAAAGAAACATCGTTATATACTAGAGGCGCGCTAAGTTTCAATCACGTCATCAATAAATCGTGACGTCAGGATTTACACCGGTACCGGATAGACACACATAAACCCGCTATCAAACCTAACCTAACACTACTAATGTAACCTAGTCTACGAACTGACAATATTTAAAATGGCCGGATCAAAGAAAACCGACAACATTGTATTTCACCAAATATAGCCAATAACAGCAACGTAAGAGTACCGCAATATGGAGAATATCATAATTACATTGCAAGTAAATAACTATTTCTTTTACATTTATAACTTTGATAAGACGAGCGTTTGTATTAAAAAAACAGTGTGTTGCATTATCAATTGAAATTTACTTATTAATTATTAAATATTATGTTATAATTATGTACTAATATAAAGTACTTTTAATTTATTTGTGTGGTTGCATTGCATATTTATGACGTCATTGGATTATATGTATGACGTGCATTTGACCTTATCGTGCCCCCAGTATACCTAGTAATAAATAAGCCTGCAGAAACCAGGGCGCACTCATTGACGGTGATGATATATTTTGAAAGCGGTCGGCGGTGCCCGTGTATGAATGAGTGTTAAAAGATTCCTTAACTGATTTTAGCAATTACAGAATACGCTATATAATATAGTAAGTAATAGCATTCATTATTTGTAATGTTGATAGTAACCGAGCCGCACGCTATTGCGAAAGCACTCGTTTCTGCAACCTTAATAAAAGGCACAATATCTAACCAAGCAAGATTGCTTTTGTTATAGTTACAATCGTCCACTATTTAATAAATCCTTGACCCCCCACCTCGGGTTTTAATAATAAAAAATGTATTAAATACAATGTCTTAAATAGGGAGATAGTACGTATTTCATCTACATAAACTATAGAATGACAACTTAGAGATGTTGTTTCTATTCTTGTTTGTAATTTGTATTTACTGTAGTTGGACTTTCGAATTTGAGATATGCTAATTATAACTAGGGACCATCGAATTAGTTACATTCAGGTAGGCGCCGAACGTTAACTGTGTGTGGTGACTCGCGAAGTTGTTTAATTATTTTTTTTTTTTCAGTTTTCTTAGATTAGAGTTACTGTATTTTATAATGTACGTTGTAATAATAATATACTTTATCTTGTTAAGCTTATTGCGGCAATAACGATTCGAATATTTTACATTTTCACTATCAAAAGTTGTTGATTGGTTAAAGTGTAGATGTGGAGGTGATATTTTGTGTAAGTTAAGAGATCGCCTCGATCATGAATAACACCTCAAGATCCACGCGATGCCATTACTCGCAATAGTGAAATAATAACCGGAAAGGTGGCTCTATCCAGCAGGAGAGAAATAATAGTGAATAAAACGTAAAGCTAATAGTCTTACCGTTGATGTTTTATCGATTGTATAATTACATCGGTATATTCTTCAGCCACATCTTTTTTTAATGTTTAGCTTCTTCAATTGTTTTTCTATCTATATATAATTTCATAAACATACATACTAAGTATTCGCTAATGTAACGTTTTTTTTTTATATCGTTAGTTGATTCGGTGTTTTAAATATTATCTTAGTTTGTTTATAATACCCGTTTTAAAACGTTACAGCGCTGCAACGTAGAATCTAAATTGTCCGCTCCAAAAAATGGCGACCGATTCAGGAAAATGCTGTAAAGGGCGACGTCGTACGGGTACATTTTGGCACGTCCAGGGACATTCTACTTCACTGTGGCGCTGTGTCTACCTGAATGTAACTAATTATATTGGTTCATATGGTGATAAAATGATAACGTATTGGTCAGTGTAGGTATTAAATCGAAGTCTGTGAAGTTTTAGATTCGCAAAATATTCCTTCTATCAACCGCCATCGGTAAAGTTAAATACTTTCTGCTATTATTAAGTCTAGTAGATCTTCCTTAATATCGGAATCGGCGGAATTATCGGTCGCGTTTATGTTTAGGCCCGATAACAAATTGCTTAGATCGTTATTCTTTTGTTCGGCGCAATTGAAACGTTGAATCTCCTCAACGCTACGGATGTGATCCGTTACCGCCGTCGACTCTGCCCGCCGATATTGGATAGACGGCCGATTTCTATTGCGGTAGTCGTCGTCGTCGCCGCCGCCGTTACCGATATTTAATCTTAAAACGGTCCTTTTCGCCCCATCGGATCCCTGCTGCGGTTCGCCGCCGAGCAACTGATCCACGAGCAAATTAACCTCGTTACTTACGGCGTTGTACGATACGTTACCGTTGTCCGTTTTTCGCTTTTGTCGTAGTCGAACGGCGTCATTCGCTTGCGTTAAGCCGTAAATGTTTTGTCCTAAATTTTCAAAGATATCATCGTTCTTGTCCGGCGTGCGATTTTTCTCCACCACGAAACTGCCGTCGGCGTTTTGCAATCCCATCTTTAATAAAAGCGAAACTTTAACATTGGACGTTTCCAGCCACTCGAATATTTCGTTTCGTAACGATAGTAGCTCGTCGCCGTTCAAAAGGACGCCGAAATTATCGACTATCGTCTGTACTTTACGTAACTGCAGCAGGACTTCACCGCTTGTAGTGTAATTCTCCAATTCGGAAACGTGTCTTTGCGTAATCTTCAACAAGTTCGTGCTTACTGTTATCTGCCACTTAAATACCATTGTCACTAGATCCCACAACTTATCCATACTGATCGGATCAAGGCGCATTATGGACGATTGAGCGATATCTGATATCGTATTCTTGAACTTTTCTCGCGAATAGATGGGTTGAGGTATTTTCATCACGTCAGAGATTAATTCTTTGGATACTAGGGTAGAGACGATTTGATTTAACACTAAATAACAAAAGAAATATGAGATAGTATATAGAATTCTTGTACATATATGTCGTCTTCTTAATTAATAGGATTTAAATTGCGCTAAGGTATTATTTTTGTCTGCATTATTGTAGTTAGATAATAGTTAAATGGTCAACTGTCGCGCCATATAAAGAGGTATTCTAGAGTTAATCGCTGGTTCAGATTAACTGATAGTTTCTCGATAATTTCTAATCGCAGGTAATCGGGAGCACTCGACGTTTTGGCGGAGTAAATTTATTGATAATAGTACACATTTAAAGAAGATTAACTAAATCTTTCGCACTATTTTTACCTAAGTCCCCGTTTTAATATGCATCTGGTTATGGTGCTATTATTTTTATGTAAATAAAGGCGATTTAAAATTCTTGTACCGTTTTTAAAATTTGTGGTTCTAAAGGCGAGACAGGAAGTTACCCAGAATGCAATTGTTTTTCTAATTGCCGTTAACCTAACATTTTACCGCATATCGGTCTTTACGGTTTGTATCGCTTGAGAATATATATGTGATAAAAGGAATTTATCAGGTAGTTTTGATGTGGCATGGATTATACAAATATATGCGTCTAATAACAACATACCAAGTGCTGAGCGATGTAAGGGCACGTCTTGTGCGTTTAAACGTTGAGCTATTACGTATACCATTTCTACGCCGAGATTTAGCAGGAGAAAAACGTTCACGTAACTGGCCATCTTTTATACTAGCTGCATGACGACGATTGAAACAAATCGATAAAGAACGGGATGAGCGATGAAAAGTTAAATTGCAAGGTTAGCGACATATTTGATGGGTTATGTCGAAAGCTAGTGGCGGACAACGAAGTTGGCACAACATCGCGAATTTTTTCCGAGTTAGATACGAACGCTGAAAGGGTACAATTCGCCGCTAAATTACTCTCGAAGTATTCTTTATTTCCTGCGATCGCGGAACAGAGAAAGGACGATATATTAAGCGCTAAGTACAGACAAGAAGGAAATGAAGCGTTCAAGAGAAAAGACGATCTTTGCGCTTGGCATTTGTACACGAAGAGTATTTCGTATGCAACAAGTAACAGTGAATGTCTTTCGCTGGCATATGCCAATAGATCTGCTGTGCTGTATGAGAGGAAGATGTACAGAGAATGTATGAAGGTAATAGATAGTTATGGTTTATGTGATCCATACTGAGTGCATTTTATTTTTCATTTTCATCATATTTTGTTCTTCCTTTTATTCTGTTAGAACCGTATGATGTATCTGACAGTTGAACATAATGATCGAAGGATATCATCTTTCTGTATTGTCAATGTTAGCTGGCAAAAATAAAATGCACATGGCAATCAGGCACCCGAGTGGGCCTTGTTGAAGGAATGTTGAATTATGCCCGTTGCCAATAACCTTGCTCTTACCTCATCGATCATCATCATCATTATACCTTATGATTTTAGTAATAATACTTTTTTCATTTTTAGAGAGTTAATATGACTTGAAGAAATGTCATTTTCGTCGTAATAAATGAATAGTGTTTTGCTGCTTTGGATGGCGTGCAGGTAAAGTAGAGGAATCTTCCTCCTCCTTTATTCTCTATCTATTTTAATGTAGTCATCTGAATAGTTATTAATTATCATATTCTTCTGCTTATATGCTAAAGCTGTGTGTATGCGTAGGATGTCTTTATATTTTGGTCAATAATTTATTTTCCTTGATGTTACTCTTATAAGAATGTTGTTGAACATTTAAAAGGAGAACCTCTTTCAGAGACTATTTCCTTATTAAAACAAATGAGGGAGCGTAAGAAATGTAACAAGTTGTATTGTCTTAAATGGAACGGACGTATTTTGATAGGTTTTATGTGACCTCTGTTCTTCTCAAGAACATGTCCAGTTTTTATTTTATTTGTTAGCTTTGTCTATGCGTTTATTTTCTCTTTTGTGGATTCCTTTAACTAATTTTATTGTGTGGGAGGACGCATCGTTGGACTCCCTCTGATAATTGTTAGCGTTTAACTTTAACAAAATTATTTAATCAATATAAAATCTATTATAATATTATTTGGCAGGCACGCACACACACACATGGCAATTAGCAAGAATCACATCCAAAGTCAGCATCTTCATCTTTGAAAGTATTTGGCAAATGTTTTTGTTACAGTGATGATCTACCAAAGGCAATTGTTTACTAATATCAGGATCTAGCGGTGATATATGTAGGTGATAGTAGAGTAGCACGTTAAACAACGGGAGTTAGCTTGGGCAGCCGACACAGAGCATCAACGTAGCTTGTGAGCTCTTTATTTTTGTGAATATTTCAAATTTGGATTTGGAGGAAATACTTGTCAAATATGTTTAAAACCCTCGGTGGATGTCGTTACACGATTATAATACCCGGAAACCTAGGCATCAAGACGAAAAGATATTGAATATAATCTTGTGGCCTTCCGTTGTCGATGTTTTGTTGAAGTGATTGAAGAACCGCTTATCACCAAAGAAAACGGTTTCTCTTCTACGGATGTTGATTGTATCTTAAGGAAGGTCCAATACAAATAACACATCCGAAATTCTACGACCCCGCCATCAACAAACACCGGTAATATGAAATTTATAATACTACCTTAAAATATGAACGTGTTTTTTGTATCAAAAAACAACTTAAAGAACCTCCTAGGCAATCCCAAAGATAAACCGGAGATGATGAATAGGTTTGAAATTTACTAAATCGCATGCGATGATTGTGATAAA
The DNA here is from genome assembly GCA_023509865.1 of Trypoxylus dichotomus. Lineage (NCBI taxonomy): Eukaryota > Metazoa > Arthropoda > Insecta > Coleoptera > Scarabaeidae > Trypoxylus > Trypoxylus dichotomus. The sequence goes on from CM042080.1 coordinate 20,421, forward strand.
GTTTATATTGGACAAACAAAAAGGAGTATAGAAAGAAAATCTTGAAGAACCTATTGGGCACTATCGTTTCGATAAACTAGGACTATCGAGTGTGATTTAAAAAATCTTAATATTTATGAAAAAGAATAGAAGGTTAGTGAACAGAGAACCACCCCTGATTGCACACTCGAGTCTGATTGGTTTATTACCATAATGACCTGTCAAAGATACGGTTCGTTTTCGTTATATACGGATACGCGACACCACCCAATAGATTGTAAATACTCATACTAAGAAATTTTAGAGCCTGCGTAGGGAATAATTTGCACGTATGATACAGTTTTACATTCACGGTTGACAATAGGAGTCCACGTGCTTTCGAAACGCCGCTTTCCGATTAATTAATTAATTTGTGTGGAGTGGAGTTTCCCGCGATACCTGTGAATTATACAACTACCCAGTCTTTTGCAATCGTTGCGTCAGGATTTCGCTCTAATTTGTACCGTCGGCCACCTCTTCTTAAAGAATATTCTTTCCTTCATTTCAGGATATCGCCAACGCTTTCAAGCACAACTATCCGAATCGTCTTCGCGAAAAATTGGCGTGCCGTCAGGAGAAAGCTCGCTCGCTCCTACCAACGCAATCTCCGTTCGTCTATTACGGGAAGGCGCCCTCTTCGGACGAGCGCGACGCCGAAATCGAGTGCGCCTCGGCCAAAGTGGAGATCCGGAACTCGACGGAGGTCGGCAGACACGTCGTCGCGAAACGGACGATCGAAATCGGCGAGGTCGTCGCCGTAGAGCGTCCGTACGTGCACGTCCTACTCGGCAACTGCCTGCAGGATCATTGCTATTCGTGCCTTCGGTTCGGTTACGCTTGGACGCCGTGTACCGGTTGCGTCTACGCGATGTACTGCTCCGACGAATGCGAACGCGACGCGTGGAATCGATTCCATCGGTACGAATGTCCGATCTTGGCCTGTCTATACGCGCTGGACGTGTCGAAGTTGGCGTTGCTCGCTTTACGGATCGCGTTCGCGGCCCGATTCCACTACGAAGCGATAGCTGCCGGCCGATACGACGACGGCGACGATCGCGGGACGCCGTACAGATCGGGACGTTACGAGGAGATCCACAGGCTCGCGACGAACACAACTCTACGCAGCTGCTCCGATCTATTCTCGAAGGCGGTGACGGCGGCGGTGATACGGCACATCGCCGAAACGGCGTCGTCCTTTCATACGAAATCGACCGATCGCGTCTTCGACGAGCTGCTCATGCGCCATCTGCAAACCGGACCGATCAACTTTCACGAGATATCCGAAGCGGAAGAGGATACGACAAACGAGAGCGGTTTCGTGAGTACGTTGGAAATCGGGGCGGGCGCCTACGCGTTTCTCAGCCTCTTCAATCATTCGTGCGATCCGAACGTCGTACGTCACTGTCATGGTAACGAGATCGTCGTCCGTGCGATCAGAACGATACACGCCGGCGAGCAACTTTTCGACAATTACGGGTAAGGATACGCATACATATCTTATCTATATATATATACGGTCGGCGATACGTACGAGTACAGCGCGTATTTGTAAATTTTTATTTTACTATTACGATCTGTTTTTATCAAATCCCTACCTCCTACATACACGTGTATGTATGTATGTGGACGATTATTACAGAACGTAAACGGTACGCGCCGCGGTATTGGTAAGATAAATTTCTCGATTTCGCGTACCTAATTTTTGTTCATCTTTTTTTCAGATACCATTACGCCGTAATGAAAAAGGCCGATCGTAGGCGACAACTCGAGCGTCAGTACTTCTTCATCTGCAAATGCGCGGCGTGCGAAGACAATTGGCCCCTATACGTCGATCTCCCACGTCCAACCAACAACGACGAAGAAAGAACGTTCGACGTTCCCGATTTGGCACCTCTCTTGCGGAGCGATCGGAAAGAAGTTCTCGCCTTACTTACTCGCCTACTAGATCGCAACATCGAGATCGACCGGGACAGGACGAATTGTGGTCGTCGTCCGAGGAAATCGCTCGCCGATTTTCAAGAGACCATAAAACACTGCTGCGCCCTCTTGGGTAATAGGAGACCGGCATTCTGAAGATAATCGTCTCATTTTTTCTCGTGTATACGAAAGCGGATTGTTTGTACGTTTGAGAGATACAGGTTGCAGTTGAAATAAAAATCACAGTTAGCAACTACTGCTTTAACAGCTTCGTTTTTGTTGTTGTTGTTATTGTTCCTCTTCTTGTTCTCCGGAGAGAATCCAGAAAGATTAGCGCGTCATTATGTTGTACCTTTTACGTACGGATGTAGACACGCAGATTACACAAGGGCGTGGAGAACGGTGCTAGGTAACTACTTGAAACGTACTAAATATATCCAGACTTATCCGACCAATGGCCACGTCACTGACGAAAATTTTTCGTCAAACTTAACGTTAGTAGTACACAGAAGAAATGCAACACCAAAAGAAAAGCGCTGATGTTACATCTTAGTATCCACTAGAGTCGCCTAAGCAATATACCTAAAGCAATATAACCTGAGCAAAGTCAACGGTTATAATACGCATGTGCGTCTTCCGTTATTGTTTCTCGCTGCAGTACTTCCCCACAATCAGTCTGTCAGTCATTCGCCGTAAGCAGTACTTCGCTGTTACCCTACTACATCATGGTTATAGCTATAGTGGGGGAACGTCGGATTGTAGATACCTCTCCCCGTCGTTGACTTTGCTCAGATTATATCTGTATAGTAATAATAATATCATTTATTGCCCAACAGATGATCTGCATACATCCAATAACTAGACAGAAAATACAGAGATATAGCTCGACACCTAACAGTTGTATATTGAATGATGCAGTTAGTATTATAGGAAACAGATTTTTTTTTACAGGTGTAATGATGGAAGATTCAAAATTTGCAGAATTACGTGTAGTTCATTCTCGCGCAAAGAAATGTGCTTATAAATCTTATTGAGCGATTTGTCTGGATCTCTAACGTTATTGATCGGTAGATAGGACCTTTGCAAAGGTAATAATAGGTAAAACGAGAAAATTCATTTATAAAAATACACATAAGAACAGTATTACATAGAGTTATAGGTATATACAAATATAAATTCATACATATTGTTGACCGAAATTATACAAATAAATTATTTATTATAATAAGTACATAATATAATACGTATGTATGTATCAATAAATCAAAACAATAGAAAAGAAAAACAAGTGCATAGTTCATTCGGATTTTAGAACACACATTATTCTTTTTTTTTTTCACTCGAAGCACATTTGTACCGTAGGAGATTTCAATCAATGGTTCGACGATTCGAGGCTTGTATTCCCTATGAAGCAGGACATTTCCAGCAATTATTTTAATTTCGTTATATTCGTAATTTTTACATTTACGCTTAAAGCATCTTTGAACACATGTTTATAGTAACCTTTTTCAATTTTGTTTCTAAGTTAAGTTTTCCACAGCAATTCAGCGGTTTGTATGTTGACAAAAAAAATAATGAAGCGATGTGTTCACATAAATAGTATTCCGTTCTGTTACCGCTCCCGTTGCATATTATGCCCTAAAGTTTGTCGTACACAATTCGCTGCATCGGGAATTATAACGAATTTCCGTAACAAGTGTGCCTTATTCTAAAATACGAATGCATTATACACGAATATAAGCGAAGGGAATATAGATAGATCAACACTATAATGTACATATAAAGGATAAAACAAGCTCAATGAAAACGTACACATATACATTATAAATTTAAAACATGTATTAATGGATATCCAAGCGCAAAAAAAAATATATAATAAAAAAATATACAAAAAATACGCTAAAAAAATAGTATTCGATTAGAAAAGAAAATGTATTCAGTAATAATAGTGCTAATATGGACATTGCCATTTGCCACGTCGACGAGCAAGAAAAAAAAAATAATAAAACAAAGGAAAGTACAAATTTGAGGGAATACCAGAAAAGGTAAAATAATGTATGTACGTTATTGACACGGCTGCAATCATATTTGTATATTACGTATATACCGATATACGTTATATACACATCATTTTATTGGACCCGTCTGCAATAGAAGCCCAATTCTTTACATTTCTGGCAAAGATGCTGAGGATGTACCTTCGATTGATCTGAAACGTCCAATCCGTCCGGTTTCTCCAACGGTCTCTGTGTGTAAAACGTTAAGTGGTAAATGCGGCCGCATTTGAAGAGTAAACATTCAAAAACGGACATGTCCAAAATTAAGGTATGTAAAAATATATTTAATGAAATCACTCAAACACGTGTACATTAATATTGGGACCAAAATCGTTCGGCTACGTATCGATGTATTTTATTTGTTTAAAATAATCGTATGACGGCCGATTTCGATCCTGTAGGATCGACGCTGAAAATGTCCGATAAACAATCGCTACAGGCATCATATCTGGCCTAAAGTTGGATTAAAATCGATCGCCGTACGATATGTAGAAATAAATATGTGAATCCCATTGTTATATATGTACATATGTAATAGACGAATTTTTATTTTATCATTTAATATCGCTTTTCACGTTGACTTATTTTCAGTTTTCTATTCGAAAGACGGAAATCTCTCTACGGTTTTTTACATATCCACAGTTTACCAACATTGTTCAAATATTGAAGTATCTTTCTTTAAAAAAATCGCTGTAGATGTGAATAGGATACCGATAATTAACTACGAGTAACCTGTAAATATATTCGTATTTCTTGTAACAAACCGAATAAAATTATGTTTTTAGATGATCGAAAATTAAAAAAAAAAAACATATATTGTCGTTTTTTCTATTTGTTTCTCGCATATTTTAATCAGGCGTAATAATCAGTCCATCATAAATATAAATTTCGTGCGGAGGCTTTTTCTAATAGAATTTGTCAAAATGACATAATAATCATACAACGTACGTACCAACTTATTTAAAATAACCCGAACGACAAATTCTGTTTGGACAAAATAATAGGTACAAATCATAAAAGTGTTGTAATAAATATACCATGTACTTCAAACTGGTTAGTCAGTATGTAATAGTGTAATGTATGCTTAGTACTTTATTGCACGGTCGTTGTTACGTATTATATCACGCCACCTGTTAGGCACAGAATTTACTAACCGCTGGCATGTTGCAAGTGGTATCGCGTACCAAATTCCTTTAACTGCTTGCCATAGTTGGTTCTGATTTTTAAAGTTTTTGTGTCGCAATGAATCCTTAGCACACTTCCACAGATTTTCTATTGGATTGATATCCGGCGATTCTACTGCCCTAAAATTCGAATATTATTTTTATTACTGTTTACACCTTTACGATTTTTGGGTTAACTTTACTTTGCGAAACTTATTTTACCTGATTTACTATTTTTATGACCGCTTTCATATGACTCACAACCCCAGTAATGCCGGGGAATTTTAGCAATTGTAGTGAAATGGTATCTGCATTAGTACCAGACGTTTTCAAAACTAAATGCGGCCATCCACTATCAGATGTCATAAGCAGTAAAGAATCAGTAGCGGTATTGGATGCTTAATACTATTTACTTTGTACCTGTGTTTTTGTCCATCACTGTATGTATATATATATAAATTAAAGCTGCTGTTTCAAGTAACCCCGATCTCTCATATACATAAATCGTTAATCGATCACATTATGTATTTTTTATAAATGTATTAAAATGGAAAACCAACAGAAGAACAAACGCACCTTTTTCTTAGTTCTTGTAAATTTAGTATTTTCGACATGTCTGTTTTGGAATGTATTCTTCCCATCTATACCAACTTTTATCTCGGTTTAATACCTGTTTGTGGGGATAGACGTTGATATGACATTTGATGCATTCTTGCCCCATATTCGACCAGGAATTGCCTGACATCCATTTCCTTTTACACTTGGGACACTTGTACTCGCCGAAACATCGTTTCCGTCCTTGATACGGAGTTTTTCCCTCGCCCTTGGGTCTGGCCTGCAAATCGTAATAGGTTGTATAATTAGTCTTGCTTTTTTTGTCTAAACGTACGAGCAGAAACAGACAGAATCTGTCGACGTTTGGCTCTCAGTTGCTTGGCCCGGAAGAAGTTTCACGCAGCTGACAACAAAACGGCGACGGGCTTATGCAATTACGACGCGGTTTCAACCCGGAAACGTAAATTAAAACAAAACGAAAAAACGCGGAAGCCTTCGAGAGCGTTTTAGATTATTCGCGAACCGACAATATTCGTGTGTGCATTTAATTATTTATAGATAAAGTAGGGGTTGTTTTGAGACGAATTGAGCTCAAGTACGTGTGAAAGAGAACCTCTTAATGAGAAATAACTGAATTGTCTGTGATGTTCCTTTGGGCAAATTAATCTGACTTTTTAGTACATGAATATTCACGCCATTATTGTAGGCATTGTCACATGTACAGTGCTGTTAAAGAATGCAAAGAACTCCCCTTCGATTAACTATTTCTTGGTCTTTCTTCCATCAATGTCAAACATGTTTTATATCAATCAGTTTACACGGGATATCCATCGACATCCCTACGAATTACTTGTATCATTTCAGTTCGGTTTTTTTACAGAACATCCGATATATTATTGAGAACTGTGAAATGAAATTCGTCTCGAATTTTTTTATAAACGTTTCTTCGATTCTAGAATCACCTTTTTTCAGTATATTAAGTATGAAACTACCCAAACAAATTTTTCGCGTCACCTGTATCATTAAAAATAATGGCTAAGCATAAGAATCGTTTAATTTTTTACGGTACAGCTACATAATTGCAGCAAATGTCCGCCCGAAACGACTAGCATTGTCCTCTAGTAATATGGAATAAAGTTCATAGTTCAAGTTGAAGAAACTTTTTTTTCGTAAAAATGCTCCAACACGTATAGTAATTTTATACAATAGCAGGTATTAGTTTGTCGCATATTTGTTAAATTTATGACGTTGTGGAGTATAGCAACCTATATTCTTTTTCTTCTGTTTAGCGGAGTGCTTCAATTACTATTCGATATTTACAAAAAAGTAATATGTTGCATGGGAAAGTTTTTGAAATAAACAGAAAAAACTTATAGTTAATTGGTCATGGTGGCCATGCATGCATACATATGCTTGCTGTTATACCGTGGCCGATAAACAACAGAAACGCTTCAAGTAGAACTATCCTATAATTAGGTCCGAACCGATATCTTAATTAAAAGAAGTTGTGCGGTTATCTTAATAATTAGCAACTAAGTGAGAGGACGTGCTAATTTTAGAATGTATACCTACGCGGTTAACTAAATTCATATAAACTAAAAGTTTCCTTTGTTGTTTTTTTTTTTTTTTTTGAATAGCCGTACTGATCGAATATTTGGAAATGTAGTTCAACTTACTTGGGGGCAGTCTTTAATGTAGTGGCCTTTTTGGAAGCACAAATGGCACATGTAACTCGGTGGCGGACGTTTGGATTGGCGCCTTTCGCCGATGGTCAGGTCCTCCAGTTGCTCGGACAGTTCGCAGAGCGCATCGCTCCCGCCATTCGTCGGAAAACCGTTGAAGACGCCGTAACCGAATTGCGCCGTCGGAAACGATCTCCATACCGCGTTGGGCGACAAAAGTTTAGGCTGTCGGGGGAGAGCGAAAAGAACAAAATTTGACAAATTATAGGAACGAGAAGAGAAACGTACGCACCTGGTAGGATTCCGGCCCCTGCCGATGATCCACCGTCAGGTACGGATACCAGTTCGTCGAAAACGACGGCGTCGATTGATGATGGTACAGCGAATTCGTCACGTTGCCATTGTAGTCGGGCTGGCGCTTCGGCGCTGTCAAATTGGCGGGCTGCGAGATCATCGTCGCCGTAGTCGGAGGCATGCTTATTCGTTGCGAACGGCGAAGCTCCTAGCGCTTGAAAAGGAAATTACTATACGGTCAATAGGGCACCAAAATTTTGAAATAGAAATTTGAAGCGATACCGCGCAAAAACTGAGTATACACAAATTCAAAGGAAGAAATCGCATGGCCAACAAAACAAGTTTACCTCGTATCGCAGCGACAGTCCTTTCTCGCCAATTCTAACTGTAAATTGACGCATTTGTCGATATACTTTTATGTTTTGGCGTTGGTCAATACTGATAGTGATAATATACGCACAATACCTTTCTTGTTCATTCTCAACAGTACCTACGCAGCAGGGTTGAGACAATTTATATCAAAATGATTTTTTTATTTAAACAAAAAATCACAATTATTTCTGTTGTAATAATCTTATATATACGAAGTAGGCGCTATAAATTCTCGGCCTGACAGGCTTATACTACAGGTTCAAGCGTATTCAAACTCCGTCACGGCATGCATGCACATTGCGTCATTAGCGTAGACCTCGCTCGCGGTCTACGCTATAAATATGACGGTTCGAAGAATAGTTGTTTTTACACACACAACACAACAACGTTTGGACGGCGATTCATCTCCTTCGTATTCCATTGTAAAAGAGTGGGCAAAACGTTTCCGTTTGGGCCAAGAATCCGTGGAAGATGCTGAACGGTCGGGTCGAACAATTCAAGTGATAACGCCTCAACAAATTTCATTTATTGAGGAATTAGTGCTAGAAGGTTTGAAAGTGAAGAAATTAGCAGTGATAACAAACATATCCGAAACAAGTATTCGCCGAATTCTCCATGACTATTTGGGACTCAAAGAGACGACCCAAAACCAATGGACTCCAACCATTGTCACAGGGAATGAAACAATAGTTCTGTTTTTCGGTCCTCTATCGAAAAGGGAGTCCACATAATGGCGGTGATACCTCGTTCCAGAAAGGTGAAAGTCGTTTAGTTAACGAAAAAGGTGATGGCGACAATATTCTGGAATTGTGAAGGCATTTCCCTAATTGACTTTAAAGAGCGCAATACAACTGTGAACGGCACATATAATGCGTCTTTATTGCATAAATTGAGGAACAGCATTGCTGCAAAACGTCGTGCAATATTGACGAAAGGTGTGCGATTATTGTACGACAACACTGCCATCCGCGAATGTAGCTTTCAAGAATTGGAACATCCAGCGTATACTTAGTTATGGCTTCTTGTGATTTTTATTTGTTTTCTAATTTAGAAAAAGACGTTAATGGACGTCGTTTTAAGGACGACAGTGAGCTGCAAGCAGCTGTTATAGAACATTTTGACGGAAAAAATTTAAGTTTATTTTTTCAAGGATATCGAATTATTAATGAATCGTTGTAATAAATGTATAGAAGTTAGGGGAGATTATGTTGAAAAATAAAATATCTTATATTGTCCGAAGTTTCTTTTTTCTATATCAAGCCGAGAATTTATGGCGCGTTAAAATAGAGGCGGAACGACAATACGTATGCTCTATTTTTTAAATTTTCGTCTAGCATCATTATTACGTTCGTATCATATAGAACATGTCATCATGTGTATGCATATTAACGAGAAAATTTTATCGTACCATATCAGCACAGGTACGTACGTGTAGCTATTGAAACGCGGTCATTGAAAAGTGTTTATTTAATTTTTGGCAATATTTCAGGCCATCTGTCCCGTCATTAATAACTACCTTAACGTGCGCTGCGACAACGAGCTGTGCGGCCGCCATTTGCCAAATTATATTCTTTTCTTCAGTTCTGCCAAAAAAAAAAAAAAAACGATGCCGCTAAGCTATATATATATATATATCCGTTGCGTAAAGCGTAATAAGAAATTGTATTGTTTTGTTGGGGATGTCGTCCACTGTTCGAAATCAAAACTATCCTTTATATATCCGATGATGATTTTCCGACACAGGACAGGTACACTACTAAGCAGTTTCTTTGATTGAAAGAAATGTATTATGAAAGATCTTATTTGCGTATTTTTATAGCTACAATATTGCTCAATCTAACAAGAATTCTTCATTCCATTTGTAAGAATAACAGCACAGCATTATTACAAAATGGAGATTTATTCTTGAGATTATATTTACCTGTTCTAGTTTTACTATTTTAACACGTTGTTACCCTATGTGGTTCATAAGTGGATGTTTTTTCTCTGTGTAAAATAGAGAATAGTTTCATATAAGGAAAGCAGACAACGATCTTATCTCGTTTGAAAATTTCCGAAGAATTAAAACACATCAGATGTCTATTAGCATGAGATGTTAAAGGCTAAATCTTTTTTCAATTAAGAAAGATCGAACAATTGTCGAACAACAGTGTGCTTAAGGAAATAGACTTTAAAGAAGTTATTCGTGATTTTACCAATCAAAAATCTAGGAAAGCACCTCTTTTACCGGTGTAGGTTATTTTTTTTAGATATACATGCACTTGTTTCTGAAATGTTGCTAAATTCGCCTCGAAAATGGCTCTATGTATCCTAAAATGACATGGGCCCCCATTTGGCTTAAGATGACCGTTATTGTAACAAAGTAACTGGCGCCTAATTTAAAAGGACCAACTTGATAACGCTCTGCTATTTCCGAAACATGATAACAAACAATAATATAGAATTTGTTTTCCAAATCGTAATAACGACGTTTTCGTTTTTCTGGCATAACTCGGCGGCCTTTAAAAATAATTAAAATCCTTTGAATATTTGGCGACTGTCAAATCACCTATAATAAGCGCAAGCGGTCCGCCAATTTGCGACAGTTGCACATATGCACACTACCGTCCATATTAGTTCGGAGACCCAGTAAAATGTTGTAAACACTACTACAAAAAGATAATATAATTGCTTTTATATATATATATATATATATATATATATATATATATATATATATATAAATAACATTTACATTAAGTCCTTTATGAAGTTTATTATTTCTCAATTCTATAGGCAAACTTCCAAGAATATGGATTGAAGAATAATTAAAAACCTATTATATTTTATGACCCAATATAGTATAATAAAAACAGAATAATCCTGATCGCCACAAATAGGATTATTTTTGGGACAATATTACAGGTAATAAATTTACAATAGTCTTTGGGGTGTGAACCCGATTAAAATTATTAGAATGCCGATAAGAAAACCGACAAGTTAAGAAAAACGATCTGTAGTTGTTGCTTTTCATCAAGAAGGTTATTCGGTACATCAAATTTCCGAAAAAATACATGTTAATAATATCATTCGGAAACATCACGGCCAGTTTAAGAGATCGGGCACGTTCAGGCCGTAAGAGAATAACAACTCACGCCGACGATGAACGTATAAGATTACTGAGCAAGCGAAATAGGAGACTGACAGCATCAAAAATCGCGACCGTCCAAGAACAATTTCTGTTACTTCAGTGAAAGAAAGATTAAAAGCTCCAAGCTTCACGGCCGCATTACAACAAAAAAAAAAGAAAAACCTACTTCGCAAGGGAAACGGGCAAAAAACGGCTACAGTGGGCAGAATCACATAGAAATTAGACAGTGGATGATTGGAAAAGGGTGCTATGGACTTGATGAGTCAAAGTTTGAGGTTTTCGGACAATCAAGGCGCATCTTAAGAAGAGTTAACGGCCAATGAATGTTACAGGATTGTGTACTGTCAACTGTCAAGCAAGGAAGAAATTCTGTGCTTGTTTGGGGTTGTTTTTCCTACGCCGGTACAGGAGACTTGAAGCGAATCGAAGATATTTTGCGAAAAGAGGGTTATTTAGAAATACTGCAAGAAAATGCAATACCATCGAGGCAACGTCTAATCGGCGAAAATCTTGCATTCATGCAGAAAAACGAGCCCAAACACTCACCAGTGATATGTAAAAATTTCTTAAATGATGAACAAGATAATGGCACTTTACAAATAATGACAATGCCGCCGCAAAGTCCCGATCTAAACCCCGCCGAGATGTTATGGAGTGAATTGGAGAGGAGGGTCTGAAAAATATGTCCTATCTCCGTACGCAACTTGTGGAACATTTTATAAGAGGAATGGACTAATATATCAAATAGAGTCCTTGAAAAATTAGTGGAGCGAAAGCTGTTCTTCGCGCAAAAGGGAGTTTCTTTGATGAACGGAATATTTAACAAGTTTTTGTTTATTTTTCGTTAGAATTACTTTTTTGGAAAAAATGATTTTGAATATTTCCTCGTTTCGTTTTGTTAATTTATTTGCGTGTCCGAACTGATATGGACGATACATAGTGTACATGTAGCCGATGTACAATCGGGATTAGGTAAATAACGGAAAGCATTAGGAAAATCAACTTCTTAGGGAAGAAACTCCGATAATCAACAACGATATACTTTACCGTACATACACGTACACATAACATAACACAGCAGACGACGATCTAAATTTATACGCGCCTTACCTTGGGTTCTGTATATGCGGTGATGTATTAGATGTGTATTTACAAGAATTTACGTTCGTACCTACCTATTGTGCATACGTACAGATACGGCCGTATTCTAGTCCTTCGGTTGCCGTACGGAACAGCATTAACTGTAAAGCGTATTGTGTCGTTACAAAATCAAAGGACACATCGGATCGCCGATAGGTTAGGTTTACTTATTGCACGTTATGGGATGATATTTTCAAACAGCAAGCGCTTTCTACGTATTTGTACGATGCGAACGCGAACCTTGTTTAAATGTCGCGATATGCGGTTCGTAAAAGCGGAAAACTTGAGGAAAACCGCCAGAACGAAATACCGTTACGGATGTCATCTGGCGGCGATCAAAATTCAGCGTACTTTTGCGTATTTTACGTGGAATAGAAGGCGACACTTTTCGTTTCTCTCGATTCCGAGGGTTATCGCCGTTCGGCCACCACAAATTGCGAAAAAGTCACTCTCGACAACAACAACAACGAGAACGCGACCGCCGTTTCTCTCTGTCGAATCTATTCTTACATCGCAACAAGTTCAAGACTGAAATCTATCGCGCGATTTCTTTCGGCGATTTTCATTTGTGGGCCGCGATACCCGGCCGCTCGCGGGCACTCCGTTCGGGATGAATACGAACGATTGCTGATGTGTTAAAACGTCATCTTTTTTACTGCTTGGTACGTACGTGTATATGCTTCTGCTGCTGTGCGCGTATGTGTGCGTGTTACAGTTTAGCGTACAGCTGCGGCGGTGGACGCTGGTGGGAAACGTTCCCGGTCTTAAAATAATTCAGGAGAAATGCCTGGCGTTAGACTGCACGGACGGAGTGTTTTTAGGGAACGTACAGATAGATGAACGATTCGCCATCGTCTCGCATCATTTTCAATATCAACCGCATCCCTTCGCATCTTCTTCGAGAATTGCTAATGCATTTCTTTTTACGTTTTGGGAGTCTAATTACCTTACTTACACGTTCGATTCCTTACAATTACTTATTAATAGAATAGTGTAGTCGATCGTCATAGGGGAATTGGGCTGCGAAGTGTATACGGTCTATGAGAAATGTTGTATTCGACGATGAATGTCCTTGATACATCGAAGCGGACTACTTTGAGATTTTCTTCGCCCAAAATATATAGGACATTCTATACATCAGTGGCAACGAAAATAGAATCAAAACTAGTGTACGTTTAAGGAAAGAATAAGATGTTCTTAACTTACTTACTTCCAAACAAAGCGTTAGTCAATATTCAGCTATTTAACCATATGCAGATTGATTTCCGTGTGGTCCTTCCGCAACACTATAACTTATCGCGACCGAATTTTAATTTTTTTACTCTGTCAGGAACACGTAGGTATGCTCTTACATTTTAGAAAGTTTGACGACATACACTACCATCCATATTAGTTCCGACACCCAAATAATAAATGAAAAAGAGAAAATCAAGAAAATATTCAGTTTTCCAAAACCTTTAACTTTTATTGCGATTAAAATTACAAGTACAACAGTATAAAAAAGTAATTCAAACGAAAAATAAACAAGAACTTGTTAAATATTTCGTTTATAAAAGAAATTCCCTGCGCGAAGAACAGCTTTCACACATCGAGGCATCTGCTCCACTAATTTTTCAAGGACTCTACTTGGTATAGTAGTCCATTCCTCTTGTAAGATGTTCCACAGACGGCCTACGGGGGTAGGGCATACTTTTTGGGACCCTCCTTTGCGGCGGCCATGTCATTGTTTGTAAAGTTTTAAAAAATGTTTACATACAACTGCTGAGTGTTTGGGGTCACTGTCCTGCACGAATACAAAATTTTCGCCGATTAAACGTTGCCCCGATGATATTGTATTTTCTTGCGGTATTCCTAAATAACCTCCTTTTCGCAAAATACCTTCGATTCGCTTCAAGTCTCCTGTACCGGCATGGGAAAAACAACCCCAAACAAGTACAGAACTTCTTCCTTGCGTGACAGTTGATACTACACAATCCTGCAACATTCTTTGGCTTTTCGCTCTTCTTTCAAAAACGCGCTCTGAATGTCCGAACACTTCAAACTTTGACTCATCAGTCCATAGCACCCTTTTCCAATCATCCACTGTCCAATTTCTATGTTTCTGCCCACTGTTGCCGTTTCTGCCTGTTCCCTCGTCGAACTAGAGGTTCTTTTGTTGCGATGCAGCCCTTGAAGATTTGCAGCTTTTATCCTTCTTTTCACTGTAGAAATAGACATTTTTCTTGCTTCATTTCGACCGCGATTTCTGGTGCTGTCAGTTTTCTATTTCGCCTGCTCAGCAATTTTGTAAGCTCATCGTCGACGTGGGTTGTTACTACGGCCTGAACGCGTCCGATCTCTTAAACTGCCCGTGCGATATCACTAACAGTTGACTTATTAACATGTATTTCTTCGGAAATTTGACGCACTAAATAATCTTCTTGATGAAATGCAACAATTGCAAAGCGTTTTTACAAACTTGTAGGTTGTCCTATCGGCATTTTATCGGGTTCACACAAAAATACAAAGATAGATTTATTTAGAAACTAAAGCATTTATCAATACACAATACACTTTCTAGTAGCCTGTTCCCATCCCAAATAGTATTGCAAATTTATTACCTGCAATATTGCCCCAGTAATAATCGTATTTGTGGCGACGAGGATTATTCTGAATATTACTATATTGGATTATCATATATAATAAGTTTTCAGCCAAGTTTAAAATAAATGTTTACTAACAAAGAATATGGACGCTTTCTCCTCGTTCTTTCAACTTCAAAATAGTGAAACCCCCGAAATAGTGAATTCGCCGTCCAACAATTAGTTTACTAAATCGCGACTCTACTGTATCTTGAAAATAGAATTTGTACGAAACCTGTAGTGAACGTAAAAAATTCAAAGTTCTCTGTTTTTTTTTTTATTGACATTGACAGATGATACGAATAATTTATAATTTTTGCCGACATAACGTCAACGATTCAATTCCTTTATTACGTTTTATACCAAATTCTAAATTGTCATATCCGAAGTAGACTCGTTAAGTGAATACGATAAAAGTGGATGATCGAATGGCAAAAGGTGAATTGAAACTGATCGGTGATCATGAAAAAAAATATTAATATTAACACCCTTAAATGGAATACCAGGGTTACGCTGTAATAAATGGGGAACGATTAAAAATACGCCAAGTTAACGTCAAACGAAACGTCATATATGTATTACGGAGAGAACGGGCGATAACTTGTCAAATTGATCGTTGGACTGATCCTAACACGTAAAGTGCTCAGAAAAGATTGCTTTTTACACGTAAAAATACCTAAAGCTCGCCGCTCCATCAATAATTACTTCGCCGGAAAGAAGGTAAGACTTAATCACTTCTTTCGAATGGACTACATTTTTGCTAAATTTTCGCTTACATACATATCAAGCTACTCGGGCAATTAAATTAGGGCAGATACTCCCGATTTTACAATCAGTTTGTTAGGGGAGATTACATTGGAAAATAAAATTTATAATAATAATCGCCCTTCGCCATACGTATTAATTGCATTTCTTTAAGAATGCATCTGTTCTGATCGGCTAATACATTTACAATAGAAATTCTAAAATATATCTTCAAAGAAATTGCAATTTATTTGAATAGTGTACGTGTAATGATTGATTTACCTGAAACATTGGCGTTGGTATCGGCTGAATTTTTCGTACAGTTGGTACGTATAAAACACTAATTAGGCTAAACGTTTTAATTTACGGATATTTAGATGGTGTAATGTGCACTAACAGTAGTACATCCGATGTAATCAAAAAGCACAATCGAAATAAGCTTAGCAAAGGCGGACGAAATCGCATCGAGAAGTGAATTATATACAATCTGGATGACGTAAGGGACAGCTTATCTTATGTTTAGGTTGCGCTGGATTTGCCAATGGACTTGAGGTGAAACTTTAGAACAAAGACGTACATATCTAAAATAAATATTTCGTCGTTGCATACATACATACAATCGGTACGCATACGATGTGCGTACGGTATGATATATATAATAGCAAATCGCTCAATACACCAATGCGGTACCGAGGTACGAACAATATCTACGAATGCGCGTATTTGGCCTTATCGCAGCACTTATGCACGTATGTTTGCGAATGTATGTATATGTGCGCTTTTTCTGACTTTAATCGCTTAAAGTTTCGACTTTCATAGGCTACTCTAATTTCACCCTATCGTACGAATTCCCTACATGAGTCGATGATTCTTAAATCTGCTTGAAATAGAACACGAGAACTGTTGAGAATATTTCAGCGGAATATGTACAAGAAAAAAAAAGACGCATAAAATTTAACAAGCGACATTATCGTTTATGAACGTATTCGCTTTTGATGGCAAATCGCAACAAATATTCCCTACGTTACGCTATGCATTTTCCCGTTGGAGTACCGTGCGAGAACTTACGCACTTAACGCAACAAACGGCTTAAGTTTTGTCAACGTTTAATAATCGCAAGGCCATACACCAGTGACTCACTGTGGTATATAATTTGGTAAGAATATATTAAACACATGTGTTTATTTTATTTGAATATTTAACATCACAATGATGATGCACCTACGATAATAATGAATTATTTTTTTAAAGTTAAAAACGAAACAATTAATACTTAGTTGGGTCCACTCTATTAGGGCCACCTTATAAATTTAAGGTTTTGTGTATTTTCAACGCGATAATTTACAAATACAAGTATAAAATTCATGAATAGAGTTGACAATACCTATCTAGGTCCGTTCCCTAAATATCTTTCTAAGAAATTGAGAAAGTGCCACTTAATGACCTTATGCCTATTATTATCCCCTCCATGATTCATGAGAGTATATGCAGAAAAAAGATTGAAAGACACAGTAATGCGTAGAATATTATTTGAATCGGTTATTATTGTAGAAAGAATATTTCTCTGTTTATGTAACAACGTTTTTTTGTCGTGTTTACGTGTTAGTGTTGCACTTTAAGTTATTGCGTGTATGCGCTTTATATTTCTTCGTTATGGGTAAAAAGAAGGACATACCAAATGAGAAAAAAACTGCGTATTGGGCCATTATTGAGTACAGGAGCGTATTCGCAACGCACAGATGCAAAGAAAAAAGGAGTATCCCGACAAACGGTGCAGCGAATTGTCGTTTTAATGAAAGAGAAGATACCCACTACAAGTACCGGAAGAGCGTTTTGTGGCAAGAAAAGGATCGCTGCTAGTCGAGAGCATCAGCGTATCCTGCAACTAGCAATTGAAAACCGAGGTACATTCGCGAAAGAAATGGGAAATGTTATGTCTCAATAAAGAGTGAAAATATCCGCGCGTACAGTACGTAGACGATTGTACGAAGCCGGATTAAAATGCGGGCGCCCCTTGAAAAAGCCAAGATTAACACCGATGATGAAGCGAGCACGTTATGAATGGACTAAACGTCACCAACATTACACAATTGAAGATAGGCGAAAGTTAAGACAAAATAACTCCAATGAATATGTAAATCAAGCGATATCTTTTGTTTCAGCAATGTGTTTTCATTAATGATTGTATTCAGCGATGAGTCGAAAGTAGAAGCCTTGACCGAAAGAGCGCAATTTATTAGACGACGCCCATCTGAACGGTATGGTGAAGCTAGTGTACTAAAAACGCTGAAACACCCTCCGTCAGTTACGGTACAGCCCTGTATATTGGTCAAAGGTCCTAGACCACTGCATTTTTGCCAAGGCACCATGAATCAACACCAATATAAGCGCGTATTGGAGGATGTCTTGATGCCATATATCAATGATTTTTAAGCGCTTACATATTCATGCAAGATCAGACACCATGCCATATGGCCAAATCCATCGAAAGTTTTTTGGAAACGGACGCTCTGCCAGTGTTACCTTGGCCGGGAAATTCTCCCGGCCTCAATGCAATCGAGAACATGCGTAGTGTTCTAAAATCACGCGTGGATTCGAGAAAAACGCTACAAAAGAGCAATTAGTAATAAATATTGAGGACGCGTGACAAAATGACGCTACAATTAGACATACCAGTAACGCTGGTATAGATAGTATGCCAAAAAGGATAAGAGCAATTATAAAGGCGAAAGGAGGCATTACAAAATATTAGTTATATTGTCGTGACGATGTCTATAAACAGTTCTGAATATACTTATGCTTGTACAATACGTGTTTCATGATAAATTTTAACAAAATCGCTATTTTAGCAAGTGGCCCTAATAAATTGGACAGGGACCAAAATCACAAACTTGGACGTAATAGCAAATAAAATTGCCGGAAAGTTTACGTCGCAATCAACATAACTTTATTTTATATTTAGGATTTATTAAACGAAGATATCTTTATTTGTTTTTACGAAAATACTTTATGCTGTTGCATTTTTTTTACCGCGGCTTTGGCTCGATTGCGAAACAAAGACGGCTTTACTTCCTCTGGATGTACAAGGGTCGGCACACGGCTGTAGACTCTGTAATGGGTTGTTGTTTGCTTTCTACCGTACCTCCTACTACCTGTGTGTAGTAGTCATTGTTTCGCGATGGTTGCGTGCGAGGTGCGACCGAGAAACGCACCTGTGGAAATGGTATAGGATCCTGCGCGACGTTGACTCGACATCGCTCGCGGCGAACTCGGTTTTCCAGCACCCATCGCTAGAATTTTCCGAGCATTCCGAAAGCGTATTGTATTTGAACGGTTCGTTTGCGCGCTGATTATACGGAGCTGTCGCAGTTACGCACGTTACGGTTACGTATGTACTTGGGCATATCTTAAATACGTTAACGTTACTTATTAAGTGGCGCTATATGTACATACGTACTTACTCACGACGTGCCTCGTTCGCACGTTTTACCTAAGCTGTGGCGCTAACTACATATGTACAAATAATGGAGTAAAGTATACGACGCATCGTTAAAGGGGCGGCTTTTGAATCGGTAATCTCGCATGTACGACTCGTTAATGGTGAGATTAGTTGTTATTATTTCAGTATTACGTATAATTAATTTGGATGAATTGAAACAAAAACGGAACGAATCGGTAGAAAGTATAGCCGCGACCGTATGTTACAGGTAAGGTAAGTTTTTTGGTAAATATGGCAAATAGAGCAATTAATATTTGAATTACATGAATGTTGCTGTATTTAGAACCAGTTTATTAACGACGCTAATATCTTACACTGCCTTACTTAGTCTTTATCACATCTTTTATCCTTTTTGGCATAGTAGCCATTAACTCATTACAGATATCCGGAGAAATTGATGCCCATTCTTGCATTGTTGTTTACTTCAGTTCTTGTTTTGTTCTGCGGTTACGTTGGCAAAATTGTTCATTTTAAAGTTATATAGTTTAAAGTCAAAACTATCGCAGAATTTACCGAAGTTTGTAGCGGGAAGCGTTAGCTTGCCGAAAATAATGATCTACCATGAAATTACTATAAAACTTTACAAATGGCCCCAGAACTTGTTCCAATATGTTAATTTAATGGCAAGTTATTCATCCGCGCCTCGCACAGAAACACTTGTCCGACTAATATATTCCGGTAAAGATACCGTTTCGTCATTGGTAATTCATCCATAAAAGATTTATAAACATCATCGTTATTATTACTAGCGATGGAAACAACGGAATACAATTAGATACGTAAGGAGTGCGAGTCGCTGCCTTTGATGTTCTACCATCAGTGTTGCGGAATTCGGGCATATAATTTTGTTTACGTAATAAAATAATTTAGACCTTTAAAACTTAGGAAATCTGAGGTTTATTTGGCATTATCTTGCCCTTAATATCACGCAGATACATAAACGAATACTGAATATCTTTTCAATTTGCAAAATAATTGTTAGAATTCTTGTACTATCACAACTAAAATATATATATATTGAAAGTTCTATTTTCCCCTTTTTATTGCGAAATTTTTCCTCAAGTTCTTGTGGTGTCTATAATATGTGACCGCAGCTGTATGTAGCACGTGTATTTAATTTCGAACGTTCTATCCAACAGTATTGGAGCTCGGGCTAATTGGAACGGTTTTAGTGATACAATTAATTACAGTTGAATTGGAAGCAGTTGGACGTTTTAATCGTTACTAATAAAACTTATATATAAGGTGTATGGTATACAGACAGTGTTATCATACGAGGGTTGCTAGAAACGATGTAAAAAACGCACTTAAATTGTAGTAGACGATTTTAATGCTTTTCAAAGTATTCACCCTTGATATTAATTCATTACTCCATACATTCGCACCGTATGCAGCAGGTACATGGAAAACCTCTATTCGAAATCTTTGAAATTCTACTCCGTGCTCGCTTTTCATACGTACATAAAAATCTTTTACATAGAAAAACATAAATATCTGTTAACGTCTCTGGGTGGTACATATGTTGGGTCCTTTTTAATTGTATTTACGTCTTAATGTAATTCAATGGCCTCACACGTTGTAGAGTATTTTTGCTTCTAGTAAAGAAGGAAATTCTTTTTACTGTTGGTTGTTTTCTATTAATCCGTCCCGACAAAGCCCGGCATGTGAAGATTGTCTGTTTTCTGTTCCTTCCTATCTACATAGTTTACAGTTCCTGTCCAATTTTTACGACCACTTGCTAAAATAGGAATTTTCCCCAATATTTCCTACTAATTGCTCTTTTATAGTGTTGTTTCTTTCGCGAATACATACGTGATTTTAGAACACTCCACACGTCGTTCGCAATTGCATTGAGGTCGGGAGAATTTCACGGCCCCCTGGCATGGTGCCTTATCTTACATAAATATGAAAGGGCTTTCATTCTAATTTAAATCATTGTTATATGGCATCAAGACATCCGCTTATATTGGAATTGATTCATTGGTGCCTTTCAATCGAGCTCTTTCGGTCAAGGCTTCTAGTTTCGACTCATCGCTGAATACGATCTTTAACGAAAAGACATTGATCGAACAAAAAAAAAATTGCTTGATTTACATATTCTTTGAAGTTATTTTGTCTTACATTTCGTCAATCTTAAATTGTAAAATGTTGATGATGTTTTGTCCATTCATAACCTGCTCGCTTCATCATCGGTGTTAATCTTGGCTTTCACAGGGGGCGCCCGCATTTTAATCCGGCTTCGTACAATCGTCTAGGTACTGTACGCGTAAATATTTGCACTTCTTGTTGAGACTTTACATTTCCTATTTCTTTGGCGGATAAACCTCGATTTTCTCATTTGGTATGTCCTTTTTCTACCCATAACGAATAAATATAAAGCGCATACAGGCAATAACTTAAAGTGCAACACTAACACGTAAACTCTGAAAAAAACATTGTTACGTAAACAGATAAATCTTTGTCTATACAGTACAGAATGATTCATGAGAGGGATAACAATAGGCAAAGGGTCATTAAGTGGCACTTTCTCAATTACATAGAAACGTATTTAGATAGGTATTGTAAACCCTATTCATGAATTTTATACTTGTATTCGTAAATTATCGCGTTGGAAACACACAATAGTTTAAATATATATAAGGTGGCCCTAATAAAATGAGCAGGGACTGTATGTATTAAATGGAAACGAATAGACACGATTTGTAGTGTTTGGTAAATAGCCGTTTTATATTTTTATGTAGTTTACTAAGAAATGAGACGAAATAAGCTCAAGTCTCGAATGTCTTTAAAAGAAAAGTATTATTAATACCTGTATAGCCGATATAAAAATGGAAAGGAAATTGTCTAATCGATAAAGACGTTCGTGTGCGCCGATCGCTATTGCAAAACGACAGCTTTAAGTCTGTTGTCTAAAAATAAAAAAATTGCAGCTATAAATAGAGTATTTTACGAACGCCGCACACTTTCCGCATGTGCGTATATATGAATGGGGAATTGGAAGAAATTCCGTGAAAGCTCGGAAAAGAGACGTCTACGTTTGTACTTACACAGATCTACAATGTTTTAATACGACGCGATTTGCATTACAGTCGTTCGCTAATTGATTACCGTTTAGAATAAGTTTTAAGAGAACGGGTGGATGAGATATATCGTGATCAGAACGGGTTCGTGATCGACCGCATTATTATCGTCATCATTATTACTATTATTATTAGAAAGGCATCGTAAAAATTACGGGTAGGCGCTCCTGTGCGTTTTACCCTGCCTCGCGCGCCTTACGTACGGTCGTTTTTCGATTTTCACGACGGAGAAGAACCGATCGATCGCTCGTGAAATTAATTTCGCTCCAGGTCTAATCGGATTCGCGAACGGTATATATGCGATTAAAGAGAAAGGCGGAGCGCGAATTGATCGCCGACGTAAACCGCGGAACCTCCTGTTCGGCATAGTAGAAGATATCGGCCGGCGAATCGAAATTTGACGAGAGAAGAAACCATAGACAATTGTCGCGCACCGGAACCCGTTGATATAGATCGAATCGCAATATATTTTTTTATAGGATAGCTTTTTTTATAAGACATATTTATATAAACTTATCATCAACAGTATTTGATACGATATATATACATATATATATATATATATATATATATATATATATATATATATGTATATGAGGGTGGGTCTCTATGCTGTACTTCTGACCCCCTTACAGTAAAACTGCAGTGGCATTACTGTTTTTATTTTTCGACATAGTTCCCCCGTTACACTAATTCACTTGGTCCATCGGTGCTCCAATATCTCACCAGCCGCCTGGAAAAATTATTGTCCGACCTCTGCAAACCACCTCTCTATAGCTTGCGTCACTTCATAATTACTGGAAAATTTTACCCCACCTAAGATTTCCTTTAATTTGGAGAACAGCCTATAATCACTAGGGGCCTGATTCGGCAAATACGGCGGGCGCTCCACTAATTCAAAGCCTGTTTGGTGTATAGCAGCTATAGCAATATCGGATGTATGGTTGGGAGCATTATCCTGATGGAACAGCACACCGTACCTAAACTTTCCTAGGCGTTTCTCTTTAATAGCATCCCGCAATTTAGAAATCAAGTGTGTGTAGTAGGCCCCTGTAATGCTGTGTGCCTTGATGATTCCTTGAGCATCCCCGAACACAGGCAGCAAAACCTTTCCAGCAGACGGCACGGCCTTAAATTTGCGTGGAGTAGGAGAACCGTGATGTTTTCACTCTCTACTTTGCATTTTGGTCTCGGAATAATAGTGGCGCACCCATGACTCATCCATGGTCACATATCGACTAAGAAAGTTCTCTTTATTTCCTTGGTACCTTTCCAAACGACGTTTACAAACCAACACTCGATTTCTTTTTTGATCAATGGTTAATATTCGGGGCACCCATCTCGCACTCATCTTTTACATATCTAATTCTTTAGTCAGTATATTGTGCACCGCATGACATGATAAGCCAGTATCTTCCACAATGTTCCCGATGCCTACTTTTTAACTTTTTAATGTTTTTGTCTGATATGTTGGTTTCGACAGCAGCGTTTAACTGTATCAAAAGAAATTACAAACTCATCAATAGTTCTCATAATGTCTTTATGAATTTGAGTTGGCGCCATTTGTATGAACAATCACGACACACAACTCAAAAATTAGCCACAGCACAACAACACTTTGAGATACAAACTTGATATTATGTAGATATGATCTACGAATGTCACTTAACTAAATGTTAAAAACATTAATCAAACAACCAACTAGAAGTAGGTGAGGGGTGGGCCATGAAGATCCACCCTCGTATTTACGTTGACGATTCTGTTTGGGATTTATGCGATCGCTTTGCAAAGAAAAAAGAACATGGTTGCTATTTTCAACCGGTAACCTAGATTCAAACACCGCAGTAGACTGATTAAGAACTTTTGAAGCGAAAATGGGGAAAACCCTGATAAAATTATCATTACTAATGCCAACGGTGGTTTAGTATTAATATTGATATTAATTTAGGGAAAGCCCTATTCATATTTATTAGTTACATTCCAACGTGTTTTGCGTCTCGCTGAATGCGAGAACTTGTCCTAGTTTATAATTCCCTGGCTAGTACATTACTTTTAAAGTATCGATGTGACTTGTTTCGCACATGGGTTGGAGTACCATCATATCGCAAAAGATCCCTCGACGTAACTTACGGGATATATCTTCAATATCATCAAACAACTGATTTAGTAAACAATTTTAATATTTTTATAAATTTAAAATCCCTCTTAAAAGTAGGTACCAACACAAAATATATATAAAAAAATAAATCCTAAATAAATGTTGTAAGGTAATAAAATCGGTAAATACATCTGCTCCAGCCTCAATTAAGAACATCCATTTTCGGATGTTTGCACGGAATTTGATTTGACCGGGGATTACTGATATATTTTTTTAAACTGTACGTTTCCGTTAGAACGTTTATGATCGCATGATTTATACGCATGTACCGCGTACGTATTACATTAACAAATGGATGACAGACAGTAGGCCTTCTTTAATAGCTTTCGAAAACGATGAGATATCCGTGTCCCGCCGTTGCCGGCGAGAATAGAAACTGAACGCACGCGATCCCCATGCCCGATGACGCTGACGTAAAGTATACTGCACACACATATATTACGGCATCGCATTGCAACCCCTACTAGCGATCGCCCTCGTACATACACGTTGTATACGTATATCTGGCAATAAAAGTAAGGTATTCGAACGGAAACGACGATGAGTAATTTATATTGATGAACGGGTAGTGGAGCGGGAGCCTCAACGACGTTTATTATATTCGTAAAATAGTAGAAGATAGTTCCTATCGTAGATACGGTTGAATTAAACTCTCACGAATATAATTCTATACATTTATTGTAGCGTAAAAATTACTAACTATAGGAATTATATGATTGAAATTGATCGTTAACGTTTTAACCTGTGATATGATTAGAATTAATTATATATACACTACCGTCCATATTAGTTCGGACATGCAAATAAATTAAAAAAAAAAAATGGAGAAAAATAAACAAGAACTTTTTGTCACTGTAGCTTCTTCAGATGAAGCTACAGTGATAGCGAAACATGTTATAGTAACATTGTGCTAAAAATATATTGGAAAATTTTTGTAAAATATTTGAGTTGTACTTCTTCAACCATTATTCAATACGGATTTCCAAAAAGTATCGGCCGACTCAATCGATATTAATATAGTGTACGTGAACATGCTACTATACTTTCAACCAAACAACGTTTCGCTCGAACAAAATTAGATTACTTTCTAAAGAAAAATTAATTACGCTTGTTTATTTATTTGTTCGATTTTTAAATAATGTATGTTTTAAGCATTACATATTTAAATTAGTTTTAATGCCACTTTTGTTTGTAATTGACTTTATTCAGTAACATGAACTTGTCGAAAATATGAACGCAATCGTCCATAATTAATTCACATTATCGAGACTACACTGTATTTTCTTTTAATCAAAAACGATCACTTTACGGTAGATGTTTCGAGACAAGAAGTTGGATAGGCTTGGATGACGGACGGCGTTCGTAAGATGGAAAAGTATGAGCAACTTGCGATTGTCGGCGAAGGTTCGTACGGATTGGTCCTGAAATGTCGCCATAGAGAATCTGAACAGGTCGTCGCTATCAAGAAATTTCTCGAAACCGAAGAGGACGCTACCGTCCGGCGAATGGCGTTACGCGAGATACGTATGTTGAAGGTGAGCAGATGTAAGGGCGGCCGCGTCTTTCTACCTTTTTTTTCGCTTTATATACAGTCCGTGTCCAATTTATTAGGGTCACTTGTTGAAATAGCGATTTTGTTAAAATATATAATGAAAAATTATCGTCACGTCTATATAACTAATATTTTGTAATGCCTCCTTTAGCTTTTATAATCGCTCTTATTCTTTTTGGCGTACTCTCTATGCAAGCGTTAATGGTGTGTCTAATTGTAGCGTCATTTTGTCACGCATTCTCAATATTTCTTACTACTAATTGCTCGTTTGTAGTGTTCCTTTTTGAATCCTCGCGTCATTTTTGAACACTACACACGTTCTCGATTGCAAGGTAGTAACACCGGCAGAGCGTAAATTTCCAAAAAACTTCGGATGGATTTGGCCGTGTGGCATGGTGCCTTATCGCGTATGAATGTATAAGAGTCTACAATTTCTTAGAAAGATATTTAGAGAACGTATTTGGATGAATTTTATACTTGTATTAGTACGTTATCGCGTTGGAAACAGACAAGAGCTTAAATTTATAAAGTGGCCCTAATAAAATAGACAGGGACTGTATACGCATCGTGATCCGGTCAAAATAGCTCAAAACCGAATAGCCCATTCGAAAATGACCCAAGACAAAATATCCCCCCTCTACATTACTTAATGATCAATGAGATTATAAATATTTCCCCTGTATTATTTTTATACAACACCCCTTGTTCATACTTTCCTTTATATTAAACGCTATTCATTAAATACTGTTGGTATTCTTTGCTTGAAACTGTATTCATTTAATATTTGATATTGTTGAGATAAAGGATTAAGTAATTTTTTTTTAGTCTTGTGATGAATATGCAAAGAAAGTGAGATTATTTATTTTTAATTAATTCGAATTGTACTATTGAAGTGGCGAAGGTACTTACAAGTGTTAAAGTCACTCGCAGATTCTAAAATGAAGAGTGGAGAAAATTTCTGCTGCTGAAAGATGGTCATCGATATCGCAAGGTAAGGGAAAACCGGGTTGACAGTACATAGTAGAGGTGCACGGTATCGACTTGTAAAGGGCGTCTAAGAATATTGAGTGCTGTACTTCCGGGTCGTATCGGAACACAAACAGGCGTTAAATCCGGCAAAAAATCAACAATTGAAATGCATTTCTGAAATAAAACGTAGAATACAGGGTGGTGTGGAGAAGCCTACGTAAATATATCGAACCTACGCAAATGGAAGCAAATACGAACAACTAACTCGACGCCTGGAAGTATTCGTGGAAAACCATCCAAATATGGAAGATATGGACTTTCTTCGTGGCATATCACATAACCTTGAAACATAATTTTTAACAGTATCTTTCGGCGTCTTTCGGTTTATTTTGTGAGGCTATTTTGACGGGGTACCGATACGGCACATGTAGATACTCGTCCGTCTTTGTAGACGACGACGTTGTCGATGGTGATGCTCCCGTTGTACGTTGTTGTTCGCCCTTTTTGTAGAAGCTGCGACACGAGAACCTCGTGACGATGATCGAAGTGTTTCGTTACAGGAAGAGGTTCTATCTGGTGTTCGAGTATCTCGAAGGTACCGTATTGGACGAGCTGGAAAAGATGCCAGGCGGTCTGGGCGACGAGAGATCAAGGGAGCGAATATATCAAGTTACGAGGGCTATAAATTTTTGTCATTCCAATCACGTACGTATATATATACATATACCAATATATTGCCACTCTCTGCTTTAAGAGATCGGCCTAAGGAAAGCATGTTAACGGCACTGTTACTCACAAACAAAAGTTGGCATGTCGAAACTTGAAATTTGTTCAATGCCCTCAACACCACTTTTAAAATTTCATCGCTAGTACATTTTGGACCTCTTTGGAAGCAAGTAAGTTCAAACTCTTCCATTGTACGTACCATCACATTCACCACAGAATGTTTTTGCCACATAACCACAATTCTCTATCTTTTAACTCTGCTTTAAATCTTCTTCCACATAGTCATGAACCGATGATAAAAAATTTCTTAACGATGTCCGACTTGGTAATGTATAATCCGAATACTTACTCCAGGTGGAGACAAATGCCTATTGATCTAGTAAAGTGAACGGTACATTACGTAGAATAAAACAAACACCCATATCAAATATTAATTGTTCGCTGTATCGTTTGCCACGGATCGCAGAACAGTATTCTATACATTTTGGGCAGGGTGCACACTTCCACCTGCTGGTAAACATCAAATAATTGTCGCACTTTACATGTTTCATTCTATCGCCTTCGTATTCTAAATCCGGCATACTCGCTGTTACGTTTTCTAGATTATTCGAAATACGCCGTTTCTGAAGCGTACCTAAATGCGACATTTTCCAAGTATGTGTGTACTGACAAGCACTCACAACGACCAATCGAATAATACTGAACAAGTGTGCTTTAATACGGGTACTCGATTCTCCGTGCCGCACATTTCAACCATTCACGTTGTTTCCCGCACGGCACTGAAACTTGCCCCTCTTTGCCGAAACTATTGATTAATGGTTCCTATTTTATATATATAAAAGTCTGTGTTGATGTTCGTATGTCTAGCGAGCATTTATGTGATTTTGTTTTGTTGTTTTTGTATCTTATTTAGGTTTGATTTAAAGGTCACCAAGTAATTATTGCTAGATGTGAATTTATGGGTTTCTTTTTGTTGTTTTTATTGTTTGTGATCCCATTTTTACTTGCGTTTTCAGTTTTATTTTTTTTTTTCTTCTAATGAAGATTTTATATTCGGTTTTCCCTTTTATGCTTAGTTGGTTATTATAACATAATTCTTCATTTTTCTTCATACCTTTATCTATGTATAATTTAATTTATACTTCGTTTCTTTCCGAGATACACTAGAGTTGTATCGTTAACATATAGTTTTTCTTTGAGATTTAATTCTATGAGCTCGTTTGTGTAGATGATGTATAAGATTGGAGATAGATTATATTCCTTGGGGTAAACCGCATTCTGTATAGAATAGATCGCTTTTTTCTATGTGATTTGTTAGCTATCTTTTAAGTAGGTTTAGCTCGGTTTCCTTTATGCACTTTCTGCTTACAGATTATCCATCGAGATGTTAAACCCGAAAACGTTCTAGTATCGTCTTTGGGGGTGGTGAAATTGTGTGACTTCGGGTTCGCGCGGTTGGTTAGCATGAACGGCGAACCGTGCACTGAGTACGTAGCAACGAGATGGTACAGGGCGCCCGAACTGCTGGTCGGAGAACAACAGTACGGTCCGCCGGTGGACGTGTGGGCTATAGGGTGCCTGTTCGCCGAAATGATGACCGGAGATCCATTGTTTCCCGGCGACAGCGATATCGATCAGTTGTATTTGATTGTTAGGATGATAGGTATATAAAATAATCGTTAGTTCTTTATTTCAAATCTAATAGGTGGGCATTGAATGATATGGTCGAAGGAACAGCGAGCATGTCTTCCGTTGGACCGGAATCCTATATGTCGTGGCTTATAAAAAAAGCAACTTCAATGACGAAGCCAAGAAACGGATGGGAGATATATCAAGATGCCTCGTACTAGATAAACATTCCTGAGCAGCCCACGTATTTTAGTAAAATGAGTCTCAGACATCTTGCAGAACATGTAACACTGAAATATCATTTACAAAGCTGAAGACGTAGGTTAGGAACATTTAGAAGCGGTAGAACATATACTACGCACATGCGTTGCTGTCAGGCGCAACACCTTCCATGACCTAAAGGAAAAGGATCCTAGACTAGTACTAAGGTTTGCTAGAAAACCTTGAACGATCCTAACACATTTTGGGCATTGCTATAAGTCGCACGGACTACAGGCACCGGTCTAATAATAATAATTAATTCGATAGTATCTTTGCATTAGAATGCGTTCTCTCCTTTTACAGGCAAACCCTGTTCGCGCCATCAGCAGATAATGTCGAAGAGCAGCCAACTTCGCGGCATGGTGCGTTCGGCAGCGGCTGAATCGAACGGCCTGTACAAAGCGTTCTCAAACTGGTCACTTCTGTCGTTAGACTTCCTCATCTCTTGCATGAAAATGGACCCGCAGTACAGGCCGTCGGCGGAGGAACTACTCAAACATAACTACTTCACACACGACCGTTTCCCGCAAAAGTTCTTGCCGGCGCTGCGTGAAAAGGTACGATAATTTACGATCAGCTATTTGCATAAGCTAATAAAATCGAAATATATTGTTTCTTATAAGTGCGATAGGATAGCCTGACGTGTATCCTCTTTTTTTATATATAGAGGAACTAGCAACGTCGGAAAGTTAACGGTGCCAAATTTGAATTCAACACGAAATGAAAAGAACATTTAACGTACCTTATAATAATAGTAATAAGAACAAATCTCTTATAATGCGAAAACAATTCTCTTCACTTTTGTTTTATATCGAATAGCAACGCGTTTAAAGCTAAATGTCAAACAAATATCCGCGAGGGTTTTGCTATTTATGCATACACGTGGTATTACTTTAATCTATGTTAACATTCTGCCGTCGTCAGATCTACCAAGAAACTATACCTGGCATCCTCTTATAACATAATATACAGGCCGTCTCAGATGACATATTCAACACAGATTAAATTAGACGAATCGTTCTTTATTATTACAGAGGTTTTTAGTTCTTTGTTGAATGTAACAAAAAATACATACCAAGTATCTTCTTTGTTTCGTCGTCCCATAAATAATCTTTGTTCAGCATGTTTCCCATGCCCAATACCAAAGTAAATTTATTGAACAGATATGAGTACTAAGTCGAACAGCTAACGATCAATAAACGGAATTGGCAAGTAATTAGTTGTTTAGAAGAGATGCATCAACCAAATTTGTAATTCTTACGATAAGCTAAGCTAGATCGTGATGTTGGAAATGTTATCTGGGACAATTCACGAACAGATGACTAAATACTAATAATTACCTATGTACTGTGCGTCTCAAAGGTGCTAATCGAGTTCAACGCAAACCCTCTACTGAGGAAGTACAAAGCGGACATCCTGATGTCGACCGATCGCAGGGAGGAGATTCGACAGAGACGTTCGTTGCAGGTGGACCCGCCCAAATGGAAGATCTCGCTGACCGAAAGCAACAGCATCAAACGGAAGTTCAGCTGCGACACGGTAAGCAGCGGTTGCGATCTGAGCATCAGCGATAAGAGTCCGACGAACGTCGCGATCAAAACGACCGCCGGTGGTAACCTCGGAACGCAGCAGCGATCGGGCGGTTACGCGTACAAGTCCGGAACGCCGAACTTTATAAAACCGTCGCAAACGCAACGGGTATCCTCGAAAGCGCTCTCCCACACTAACCTCGATCTCGGCGCGATCGTGGGTGGCGGCGGACGCGAATCCGAGTCGCAGAAATTGGACAGATCGTTCGAGAACCTGATGAAAACCGGATCCCCGCTGCCGCAATTACAAACACTGCACACGCACGCCGTTCACCAGCAGCAGATCCTCCATCCGAGCATCAACAATATCGGATTTACGCGGGAACCGTCGAAGAAATCGCCGAACCTCCTTCAGAGCATTCACAATACGTCGCTGAAGAACACCTTCAATCAGGTGCCACTGGCGAACCCGCCGCGGGCGCAATACCTGAAGAAGTTGGAGCGTAACGCCGTGTTGGATTCGATGTTCGCGAACGTCGAGCCGATCGCCGGTGTCAATCAGAATCAGTTCCTGACGCCGTCCTGGCTGAACGGCAACAATCAATCGTTATCTAGGAGGAAAGAAGGAAAAGGTCAAAAGGTCGACGAGTTTACATTGCCGAGCGTGCCGGGTGGTAAGCTGTTAACGCTAACCTATCGTTTCTTGTCGCGTTTGAACCTCCTTCTTGTTTCAGTCACCGCTATAAGTCCGAATAAGACCGTCAGGAAGAAAATCCAGCCGAGCCCAGAACCCCAACACAATGCCGTCACACCGGTAACTATCCTCTTGTAATATGCGTACGTAAATCTCACTCTTTCTCGCTTCAACTTTTTTCGCTAAATTTTTAACAAAATAAAAATAAACCGTAGACAATAGCCATCATATCAGACGCATAGATGTCCATTCGGCAATCGGTTTTTTGTTGTTCTACTGTAATCATTATAATCAATGCCACTAGTAATATTTTTAATGCTAATTAAAGTAGAATTAACAACAATTTTTAATACGGAGTGCTCTGTTTATTTCGAAAAATGTGACTTTCATATATGTACATATACAGATATAATATGAGCAAAGTCAACGGTTATAATACGCCCGTGCGTCTCCCGTTATTCTTTCTCGTTGCATGATTCTACTACAATCATTGTCATTCGCCGTAAGCAGTACTTCGCTGTTGCCCTACTACGTCATGGTTACAGGTATAGTGGAGGAACGTAGGATTGTATATACCTCATCCCCATCGTTGACTTTGCTCAGATTACGTTTGTATATACAATAGCGATCAAAAGTTAAGCAACTCTACGAAATATGACAGCTTGCTATGAATAGCAAAATAAGGAAACCGGATAGCAGGTTTATGGTTTAAAGTTAGGCAACTTAATTTTTTTCAGAAGCGCAACATATGAGGTTGTTTAATTTTCGTCACGTATATTTTCGACGTTTTGTAAGATAATCACTTCATAGTTATAAAAAGTAAG
Organism: Trypoxylus dichotomus; assembly: GCA_023509865.1. NCBI lineage: Eukaryota > Metazoa > Arthropoda > Insecta > Coleoptera > Scarabaeidae > Trypoxylus > Trypoxylus dichotomus. Next base: position 53,035 of record CM042080.1, read on the forward strand.
TCTTCATATGACAATAATAATGTTTAAAATGCACAGAATGATATTTCTCAATTTTATTTTGATATCTTTGTTAATTTCCTAAAAAGTTACATGTTTTGTAGAGTTGCTTAAATTTTGCCCACTACTGTATATATTTCAAGATAAGAATCCACTGAGTAGAATAATCGCTTTCGGCTTATAGTGCAAATCCTCTCACTTACGACATTTTTATGTATTGTAATTGCAGATAATTCAATCGGCAACATCACAAAAGTCATCGTCATCTAAACTCATCAATAGCAGCACATTCAGTACATTCCCGTTCAAGTAGAATTCGTAAAAGAAAAACTATACGGTCGATATGACAGCGAGAGATGTGAAGCTTTCCTCATCCGTACGTACGTACGTAGTTTTTGCTCGTCAAACAATAGACGCGACAAAAGATGCTCTGACGTGGAAACTCCATCTCTTGTTGTGTATCTTCGTTATGTCCTTGTAAAATGTAAATATATCCTGTATGTATTATAAAAAGGGATACGTAAAAGAGCTTATCCTATGTAAATAATGCGTAATCGTGTAAGATAGATAATATTCATTTCCCTCTTTGTACAGTACCCGTAGATACCTTAGTTTTTATAATCGGCGATGAATTCCTTCCTGTTTTTTTTTTTTTGTGTGTTGTAGGACGTCAGATATAAGAAGGCGAAGCGAAAATATATCAATTTGGATTTGGTGTCGCCTTTCGATACGAACGGCAAACACAACAATTGACAACTTACGTACGTACATATACATGTGCGTGTAAATGCCTTATACATTCCTTCTTTTCTAATTTTTAAGGTTTTAATGTTACGTTCAAATTGTATATTGTATACATATGTTATTTTTGTAAATAATAAATATTATCGTTTATTGACGTAATTTATTAAGAGCGTTTGGTTAGTAAGAAATATTGTGCGTACCTCTCTGGACGATTTAGAGAAGAGTTACTGTATTTACCTGTCGTTCGTGTATTTGCTAAACCATTCCATGTCATATTCCATCTCATTTTAAATTTTAGAAGGTGATAACCAATAAATAAAATGCGCAGAGCTCAGAGGTGTTCCTAACTAAACCTGTTAAAAAAACAATCAAACAATTGGGGCGAACAAATAAAAGAATAAATACTAAAGTGGTTATTACTAGTGAATAAACAGGACGGTAGTCATAGTAGGGTTCACTTCTAAATACGGGGGACTAGTAAATAAATGATAAAATACGTAATACGAGCAATAGATGAAAAAGGCGTTTTGATCGTATAAGGTAGCCTATTCTCCGACAAAGTTGCAAAGTACAGGGAGTTCTAGGTGCAGAGAACACGGGGTCTGTCGTATGAGAGACTCTATTAATGTTTGCAGAGAGGGAGAAACATTACCTGCTGTAAGGGAAGCGCACGGCTAAACAAATCGACGGTGTAAATCGTACTATAGTAACTCGATCCGCTTGAAAATGTTGCGGAAATTCTTTAAAAAGGGGCCATACATACGACCTGAGGTAAATAAATGTTTGGCTAAGGAAATGTGAGAAACATTACATAAAGACTATAGAAACCATCGGTTTCATGTTATAGATTCGTTCTGAAAGAGAAAATAACTTATTTTTTTTTTGAAACAAAAATAATATTCCAAATTTATTTACATAAGCATTAATAGTTTGTGGCATACCCATTGTTTTTAATGACGGTTGCGCAGCATTTAGGCATTGACTATCAAATTGTGTAGATTCTGCAAATCAATTTGTTGCCACTGTCTTGATAATCCATCAAACAGTACAACCGCGTTTTTATATTTATTATGCATTATTTTTCTATTTACCATCTCCCACAAGTTCTCATAGAATACACTCCCGCACCATCACACCACCACCTCCGTGCTTTACAGTCTTCTGACAATATCTTGGGTTTAATCTTTCTACTATGAGACGATAACAAATCTCATCAGTGCTACACGCACTGAACTTCCATTCATCGCTTTTCCACTGTTGCACAGACTATGATACGTGCTCCTTCACACAACGTATTCTCGCTGCACTTTACTTATCTGATAAAGGTTTTCGCGCTGGTCCTTGACTATTAAGTCGACCTTCATATAGTGCATGTGCTCCGATTACTATCTGGCGAATATTTTATTTCTCGAGCCGTTATCCAGGGATTTATTTTACATTGATGAGAATTAATTTAACTTTTCTGTAACTGAGTGAAATTTAATGGCCACCATGCCCGTAGCTTCACATCTTTGTATCATTTTCGATACTATGGACTGGCTTACATCAAAATGTTTGCTTATATGTTAGTTGCTTGTGATATACCTCTCTAATATTGCTCAATGATTTTCACCTTGAATACTTTTCGCGCCATGATTGGTAGAAATGTTTACAAACTCGTCGAGCACGTCTTCAATCTTATCGCATATTAGAAAATAAATCACCATACAAGTATAAAATGTACAAATAAGGGGTTCCCGGCAGTGCAACATATCAGGTTGCTTAACTTTTGTGACGTATATTTTCGACTTTTTGTAAGATAATCGCTTTGTGGTTATAAAAAGTATGTCTTCATATGACAATAAAATAATGTTTGAAATGCACAGAATGATGTTTCTCAATTTTTGCACATCAGTGTATATCGTAATGATGGGAAGAAATGAAAGAAAATCGGTAAAATATAAAAATCGTATATTGCTCGCAATAGTAAAAAATAATGTTACGTGATAAAGAAAAGGGAGAAAAGTGATCGCGACCAGCGCTCGTTCTATCGAAATCAAGAAAGACAATTCGAGATGCGGTCATCGATAATGATCTCATAACGATACCTAATATACCTAAATAATAAATAGCTATCGATGAATGAAAACAGTAATAGTAATGATTAATAATAGCAGTCGTAAATATAAAAAAATAGCGTATAAATCACAATAATTATCTTTAAACTATATAAAGTATATACAATGTGTGTACGATAGGTAATATTATTCAGTTCGTATTTCGACGATTATCCCTCACAACTTAACGCACTCCCCCCGCCTATAATTTCGATCATCTCCTCCCCGCCCGATGTTCCTCCAGCTATTGGATCGATCCGATATCGGTAAAACCCGATACGTTCGTCCTCTTCGCTAAGCGGATTACAGCGATGATCCGACTGCGCCGAGGCGAACCTTACTTTCCGAAAAGTTCGGCGATCGCCCGTTCTTCTTTTCGCGGACAGGCGGTCTGAAGTTTCTCGCCGCCCGACAGCGGAAACTGACGATGATGGGCGATAAGATCACCTATAACAGAAAGACAAAAACGGACGCGTCCACTTTCGGACAATCCGACGATAAGCTTACTACTCACTTAAACATTTGTGTTCTATCTGATTGGTGCCCAGGAAGCAATAGTTCTGGGCGGCGTTCACCAGATAGTGCTTGCATTTCTCTCTCGCCTTGTACGAGATCGCGTAACCCCAGATCTTCTCCGATAGTCTTACTATGAAGCTTCCGTCCGGTTGATCCATTAACAGCGATTCGGCATCCCTTCGCGTTATCAAACCTAAGTAACGATAACAATAAAAATTATTCGACATTATCAATTTTATCGAAAACTATCGTTAAAGCTCTGGATAACTACGTTACCTAGAGATCGAGATAAATGAATCCGGCGAGGTGCAGACCTACCGACTCCAAAAATACACAGCAGAAGAGACGTGGTTTTTTAGGTCCGTATTACAAGTATTTACCTGATTATACCGTGATATCATCAAATTTCTAGGACGAAGATGGCATTGAAATAGAAAACATACACTACCGCCCATATTAGTTCGGACATCCAGTAAACTGCAAATTTTACTAAAATATAATTGGCTTTTATATATAAATAACGTTTGTATTAGGTCCTTTATGAAGTTTATTGTTTATTAATTATACAGGCAAACTTCCAAGAATATCTATGATTAAAAACCTATTATATTTTATAACCCACTTCGATGGAGAAACGAGCAAAAACGGCTACGGTGCCTGAAACACAGAAATTGAACAGGGTGCTATGGACTGATGAACCAAAGTTTGGGGTGTTCGGACAATCAACGCGCGTTTTTGTAAGACGAGCGAAAGGCCAAAGAATGTTGCAGGATTGTATAGTGCCAACTGCCAAGCAAGGAAGAGGTTATGTGCTTGTTTGGGGCTGTTTTTCCTAGTCCGATACAGGAGACTGAATCGAAGGTATTTTGCGAAAAGAGGGTTGTTTCGAAATACTGCAAGAAACTGCAATACCGTCGGGGCAACATCTAATTGGCGAAACGACTCCAAACATTCGGCAGTGATATGCAAAAATTTCCTAAATGGAGAATAAGACGATGGCACTTTACAAATAATGACATGGCCATCGCAACGCCCCGATCTAAACCCCATCGGGCTGTTATGAGATGAATTGTTGAATATTTTCGAAGAGAAATGAACTAATACGTCAAATAGAGTCGCTAATTAATAAAATGCAATAAAAAGTTTTGGAAAATTGAGTTTGAATATTTTTCCGTTATTTGTGTGCTCGAACTAATATGGACGGTAGTGTACGTTATACGTATAAGTTAGTTATGTGACAATTATATATTAATATATCTCTATGCGCATACTTAGTGCTAAGAGACCTTATTAACTCTAGTAGGTACACACAGGTAATGATACAGGCTAACCAAAGCGTCTTAAATACGGATTCATTTGGAATAACGTTTTTATTGGAAATCCCGCGAAAGTTTAGGAAACTATAGGAATTGATCGTATCGTTACCGTGAAACCATGGTTCAATTCGTTTTGCCGAATCCATCACGGCGTTCCTCGGCAACTCCTTGATCCTGAACCACTCGATTACAGCCAGCCGACCTGGCGGTACGCCAGGCGTGACGTTGCAATAACTCGTATCTATCTCCAACTTGCTCGAACTTAATCTGTGCTCCTCCCTCGCCCGTCTCGCTATCTCTCTGATCTCTTTCTCCGCTTGTTTGGCTTTCCTCTCTATCGAACAGAGACGTGCGCGTACGTGTAACATATGAAATGAATAGGATACATATAATAGCAACGCATCTACCAACCTTGCTCTATCCATAGCTGTTCCTGTCGTTTTTCGGCTTCTTCGGCTTCTTTAGCCGCCTCCAACTGTTTCTTTTGCATCTTCTTGAAGATCTCGCAGGTCCTCTCCTCCGTCAGTCTTTTCTCCCAAAGGGCGATCCTTTGCGCGACCTTATTCTTATTGATCGATAATTCCTGCAGAACGTCCCGATCCATGATGTTATTCAATTTGTTCTTACTTTGATAATGGCATATACTGTAGTTGTTGATGTTCTTTATCGGTTTGCTCATCTTCTCCCTTAATTCGTCGACGGAACAATAGATATCCATATCGTCGTCTTCTATGCTCAATTTCGGCTCTATCTCGTCGAGATCTTCGATTTTCGGCGTCAACTCTATCAGTTCCATGGTTATCTTCGCTTCCATCTGTTTCCTAAGTTCCTCCGCCTCTTTTTCGGCCATACGTCTCGCTTTTTCTATCGCCTCGTCTCTTAGTATCTCCTCGATGCTCCTGTCGCTCTCGTGTTCGCCCATCACCCATACCCACGGTTCGCCGTCGGCACCCCGGAGAAAATTCACCGTCTTCTTATTCTTGTTGTTCTTTTCCGGCGGCTTGGGTGGTTCTTTGTCGATCTTTTCCGTCCACGTCTTCCAACGTCTTACTTGCTCCTCGCGCATCCTGCAGAAGAGATTCTGCTTCTGCTGTTCGTCGAGTTCGGCCAAGATCTCCGGATCGACGTACAGGTCGCGTAATATTTGCTGGAGCATATTCGACCAATCTACGAAAGAGAAACGAAAATATTGAGTTTCATCAGTTACGAGTTGCTTAAGTAAACAATAAAGTATGCACTAGCATGTACAGATAAATCTCATTTTTTATATATATATATGTATGTGCGTACACATATAACTTTGTTTAACGATAACAAATTATATAAAACACTTCTTTGTGCATCTAAACATAATTATTATTATTTTTTATTAGCTTACGAACAACCTACACGTTATTTATTTTATTTTTTTTTTTATAATAAAGAATATAAATGTATATTTTCAAACATGTATTTTCTTTCTATTTATTTTTTGTACATTTTATTCAAGCGTAATTTCTACAAATTTCAGTTCATTTTATACGGAAATTTGTCAAAATCGCCTAATAATTATTATTTGAAATAATCCTTGTATTCTAAATATGCCAATACTGTGAGAGCTGAGTGATCCAGTCCATAGTACAACATATATACGTGGTGTATGCGGTTTTATGTAATACTTAATCACTTCACGAATAAAAACAAGGTCCCTTCTTCTGTGTTAAACTTGAATCCACGGAATTTAAATAATATACTGATTATGAAAAGTATTTTTTGGGCGAAAGAAATTTCTTTTATTAATAAAAGTAAACGATAATTCTATATTTATTTACTTTTAAGTTCGGATCTGTAGGGAAAGAAATTATTCTTTTCGACCATTTCTGTTTTTTTTAATTTTCCTTGATTAAAATTAAATGGAAAAACTTTATTATTATACGTATGTATGTACATGTACAGATATATCAAGCAATCCACATATGATCGTTTCTTACGCAATCATGATAAATAGAAATAATTCTTCTGAAAGAACTGTTATCCCACAGTCCTATCACCATAGCGTCCATTTCGTTACCTTTAAACTTTGATTCCGATTCCGCAATATACGAATATTACGTAGGTATGCATGCATGTATAATAAAATAAGTATACGTTCTTAGTACAGTTCGACATCGAGTGAAAGGTAATCCAACCTTCTAGCCCGTATATAAAACAAACGTACGATATTAATCACCTTGAGAACGCCAATATCGGCGGCAAAGAAACACCAAGCCAGTTCCTCTTATTGTTATTAAAGCTGTACGTACAGTCACACGTCTCTACATAAATGAATTTCCTGCTTTTCGCTCCGTACGATGCGTGCTAGCATAGCTAACAAATCTTACCTACGTACATGTAATTTAATCGAAAATTAAAATAAGCCATTTTTAGCTTAATAAATGCATTCAAAGTATTCGGCCAGATAGTCAACCCTACACCGAAACGCTAGCGTTTTCTAATTTTAAAAAAGAGCATAGGGGACGGAGCTTTTAAAGACGACAATGAGTTGCAAGCAGCTGTTATAGAACATTTTGACGGAAAAACTTGAGATTAGTTTTACAAGGGTATCGAATTATTAATTAATCGTTGTAATAAGAGTATAGGAGAATAAAATTTCTTATATTGTTCCAAGTTTCTTTTCTCTATATTAGGCCGAGAATTTATGGCGCCTACCTCGTACATCCGTGAGAATCTATGTGAGGTAATAAAAGAGGGCTACACCGCATAAAATCTAATACTTTGAAGCCTGGACGGTATGCAAGCTAACTAACCATATGAATAATACACAGTTTTAAATAAACATTTAAACGCACGGAAGTTTTTATCATTCGCACATATGTATATGCACACATGTGAATATGTAGAATTTAATTCATTCAAGACAATACTCGCGGACATTCTCGATGAGAATAAGAATAGTTAGTGTTCGTGAATACGCATATATCACTATATTATAATTTTAAGTGTCATTGACATCGCACGCTATTATATACGCCCAAGTATGTAGATATTAATTTGCCGGTCGCACACGCAAGCATCTAACAATTATGCATAGTTTGTACCGCGCCGCGTATCGGGCGACTGTTTGCAAATTGTCGTATTTAAATCTCGAACACGTTAGGATATGGATAATTATGATCCTGCTAATAAAGGCTAACCGTACCTTTGCGAAAAAGTAGTATTTATTTGAGAATACACGCAAATAGACCCGATTATTCCTCGTATTCGCCGTTATTCCATTCGTGTGAAATATGAAAAAAAAAGAGAAATCTTCGAAACATTTATTCTAAAATGCGTACAAATTAACATCCTCTGGAAGGAGGAGAGCATCAACTGTTGTAATCTGCAGAGAATTTTATGAGTTATGCCTAGAGAATATCTCACCCAAAGAATGATGCATTGAAGTATTGGGTGATCTTTCGCAGATTCTAACTTAAAATTATTTTTACAAAATGTAGTGCGCATGCCGCTTTGATCATTCACAGAACTTACTGCTTTACTATTTAATTATATTAAGCAATTCAGAAACATTGTCAGGTAGATAGGGGAGATATTAAATGGATGAAAATGGAATTTATAATTGTATTTCAATACTTGGGATTATAACAATATTTATAATACACTAGTTGAAAATAGTTCTGCCTTTTATTAACTTCCTTCTTTCACAAGAATATAAAATAAAAAAATATATAGAAAAACACGCTCAAAAAAATGGTAATCCTTTATCTCCTTTTATTGCGAACCTTTTCATGAACAAATTTAAACGAACCTGAAAAAAGAAAACAAATATTTCCCGAGAATTTGGCTTAGGTACGTAGATAATATTTTCGCGGTGTTTCGTACCAACAAAGGAAACATACAAGATTTTCTAGCAGAACTGAACTCAAAATTTACCACGATCAAGTTTACTATTGAAGATAGATACTCTAGTCATACGCAACAACAATAAATTAGAAATAGACATCTACAGAAAAGAAACTAATTCCAACAGATTCATCACGGTTGATTCGCACCATTGCGAACAACAAAAAATGTCCGCGATTAGTTTTCTGGTCAATAGACTCGTCAGATTTCCGCTAAACAAGAGCAGGTACGACAAAGAATTAAAGTATATCAAAGATGTAGTGAGGTACAATGGTTTCTCTTCTATGGACGTCGACCGTATTTTGAGGAAGGTCCAACATAAACAACCCATCAAACACCGGTAATAAGAAATTTATAACTCTTCCTTTTCACCCAACAGTAAAAGGGTTAAGTAAAATTTTCCGACAACTAAATTTGAATGTCTTTTGTGTCAAAAAACAACTTAAAGAATCTCGTAGGGAATCCCAAAGATAAACCGGAGATGATAAAAAGGTCTGGAATATACCAAATCGCATGCAATGATTGTGAGAAAGTTTATATTGGACAAACAAAAAGGAGTATCGAAACGAGGTTCAAAGAACATATTAGACACTATCGTTTCGACAAACCACATATATCAAGCGTAGCAGAGCATATGGTAAAATCCGGACATAAGATTGATTTAAAAAATCTGGCACTACTTAAAAACGTGAACTCGTATAGAGAATTAGACGCGTACGAAACGATATGTATGAAAAAGAACGGAAACTTATTGAACAGAGAACCACCTCCAATTGCACACTCGAGTTTGATGGATTTATTACCATAGGCCCTGTTAAAGATACGGTTCGCTTTCGGTCCATCCTTTCCCGAAAAACGCATTAAACTACCGAGTAGATTGTAAATAGTCAATGTTTTAGAAATTTTAGAGCCTGCGTAGAAAATAATTTGCATGTGTGATACAGTTTTTACATTCAGTCGGTAACACGGTTGATAATGAGAGCCCACGTGCTCTCGAAACGCTGCGTTCCGCATAATTAATAAATTTGTGTGAGTGGAGTTTACTGCTATACCTGTGAATTACGTGTTTCTTAAATATCAGCTGCACCGCACAATGCACTTTGAAGGATAATGGAATGGTTTACTAAAATTGTGTTTCCTTTTGCACTAGTTTCCGAAAATATTCCCAGCAACTTCCGCACATGTACGAGATAAACTTCAACGTAGCGTTTTCATTCTCATATCGGACTTCAACGACACTGTACGTTTATGTTTAAGAAATATTACGAATTTTACCGACTACAAATCAGATAAACAAAGGAAGATAATTCTGCCAACGTGCAGCATTCTAGTCGTCTAGTATGGCATGGAAAAATGTATCCAGCAATAAATAATAATGATAAACATATCATGTTCATCAAACATACAGACGAATACATAACATACAACGGAAGAGGAGAGAACAAGATTAATGTATATAATATATGTACATACGTAAGTACATGTACGTATATAACAGAAGCGTGCGACGAATTTAGAGGATTAAATATCGTGCACATATGCCCAGCGTAGTGTATGAAAGACAAAATGAACAAGTTGCCCCGGCGCCCCTGGCCACAGCTCAGTCAGCCAGTTCAGTAGCACAAGAACGTAGACGCCTATGTTCCAGCTTTTTAAAACAATAAGCAATTAATAACAGTACAATAACGTCGTTATTGTACGATTTTAATGATTGATGCGTACGCATAAGCAAAAGTTGTATGAAGCTGCCTATTAACACTCGGAACAAATAGTACTTTACACTTTTAACGCACAAATATTAGAGCGTAAATATGTACGGATTTGCTGACAACGTTGAATGATGTTAAATGAATTAGATACGAACTTATTGCGTTGTTAAATATTTGACGACTAAGACAATATATGTATGTGCATATATATGTTAAGAGGCTTTCGTTGTACGTCAGAATGCTGATAATGCTATAGAAAATTTCCGACTCGTGCGAACACATATGAAAGAAAGGATAAAGAAGTTTGTCGTTAAGGCCAATTTAATTATACTACTTATTTCGTCTACAAGCTTTGAGCGCAGCAAGATGCACTTGTCAAAACTTGAATAATATAAATTAGAATCCAATTCTTCTTCAGTTTTTTACTATAGACAGTTCCACTTTCAGTAAGAAGTATAATTCTTATGGACTATGTAGCCGTTTTTATTCGATATATATTTGTATATTGTTATCCTTCTCTGTTACGAGGATTGATGAAGTTTTAACCCTATACTTTTGAGCTACAATATACGGCAAATTAAGCATCCATATCACTCTGGCAACGTTGTTACAGTTACAGTATCTATAGCGGCAATACCTCGTTTTGAAAGTGGATTGGTCATATACAATCCCTGTCCAATTTATTAGGGCAAAATAGCGATTTTGTTAAAATAAATAATGAAAAACGTATTGTACAAGATTAACTTTTATTCAGAACTGTTTATAGACGTCGTCACGACTATATAACTAATATTTTGGCATTGGCTTTTATAATTGCTCTTATTCTTTTTGGCGTACTCTCTATGCAAGCGGTAATGATATGTCTAATTGTTGCGTTATTTTGCCACACATCCTCAATATTTCTTACTAATTGCTCGTTTGTAGCGTTCCTTTTTGAATACACGCGTGATTTTAGAACACTCCACACGTGGAAAAATTTCCAAGCCAAGGTAACACTAGCAGAGCGTGCGTTTCCAAAAATACTTTGGATGGATTTGGCCATGTGGCGTGCTGCCTTCGTTCGAATCTAACTCATTGATATATGGCATCAAGACATCCTCCAACACACGCTTATATTGGTGTCGATTCATCATGCGTTGGCAAAAATACAGTGGTCCAGCACCTTCGATTGATATGCAGGACCATGCCACAACTGACGGAGGGTGTTTCACCCTTGTTAGTACACTAGCTTCACCAAACCGTCCAGACGGACGTCGTCTAACAACTTGAGCTGTTTCGCTCATCGCTTCTAGTTTTGACTCGTCGCTAAATACGATTTCTAAGGGAAAGGCATTGTTCAAATAAATACATTTTGCTTGATTTACATATTCATTTAAGTTATTTTGTCTTACTTTTCGCCAATCTTCAATTGTGTAATCTTGATAACGTTTTACCCATTCATAACGTGCTCGCTTCATCATCGGTATTAAACTTGGCTTTCACAGAGGGCGTGCGCATTTTAATCCGGCTTCGTACAGTCGTCTACGTACTGTACACGTGGATATTTGCACTCCTTGTTAAGACACATTTCCTATTAGTTGCAGGATCATCGGGATTAGTAGTGATCCTTCTCTTGCCACAGAACGCTCTTCCGGTACATGTGGTGGGTATCTTTTCTTCCATTAAAACGGCGATTTTCTGCAGTGTTTATTCACTGCACTCTTCTTTCTTTGCTTCAATGCGCAGTTTTTTCTCATTTGGTATATCCTTTTCTTTTACCCCTAACGAAAAAATATAAAGCGCATACAAGCAATAAAGATACGAAAAAACGTTGTTGCATAAACAGATAAATATTCTTTCTACAATAGAAACCGATCCAAATAATATTCTACGAATTATTGTGTCTTTCAATCTTGTTTCTAGCCATTTTCGATACAGTACAGAATGATTAATGAGGGGGATAATAAAAATTATACTATTAAATATAAAATAGCTTTCTAATATACTTACGATTGTTTTAAATAATTTCGACCTTTAGAGAAAGACTCAAATTTATCATTTCGATACTGTCATATTGCGATCTAACAGGGAAAAGAATATTTCCGTGTTGAGAATAAGGAAGGAGGACTGCGGAAAATTGCCAAGGTTCTAGTGGAATTGTTAGAATTAAGCAGAAAAAAAAAATCCATTGCAAACGGCTGCTCGTAAACCGAATAAGGGCAATTGTAAAGGATGAATCATATATAATAGTATTGACTAATTGATAAAAAAAAATGTATGAATCACGTAGGTTCAAATGTGGTAAAACGTAAATAAACAGGTAAGCTAATTAAAACCTTTTAATGCGTAAAAGCACTTTCGATATTTAGGTAGATAAACATGAACAAACTTCGATGAGCTATACGCGCTTGTGTCCAGATTGAGACGATTTTCAACGCGGGGATGATGTCTTGCTAGATGTATGCTTCGAGTTCAATACCGTAGCGGCATTATTATAATGGGGCGCCGAATACGCTTTGTGAATATGTATGTATACAGTTGCATGGTATTTTCTTTCCTCTTGATAATGAATCGCATTGGCATTACAATATAAAAAAGTGCTACTAGGTGTTTAACCCTACTTCTATCGACCAGGTTTGGATCCAAAACAATAGTTGTTTTCGTTTTTTAATTTACAGTAGAGCTACATAGTAGTACAAATATACTCCTATTTACTAACTTTTCAAATAAGGGATAGTTTTTGCGTTAATTAAATTATTCCAGTGATATGCCAATTTCCTGGTAGACTGACGCTTATAATATAATGTGGAAACAGAAAAGGATAAATTTGGGAGTATTTACACTTTCTTTGAGTATACTTACTATCAACGGAAGTAATAAAACACAAATGTAATACAAAATTTGCAACGTAATCCGCAAACGACGTGGAGACGAACAATTAATACTTTCAAAGTGGAAGTTTAAAATAACTCATTCTACATGTGTTTCACTGATAATTGTGACAAATGTAACAGTTAGATAAGAATGATCAATATTAGCAATATGATGAGATATTAGTAATTTATTAGTGTCGTAACACACGATACAGCGTACACCTTCCTTGGTCCCGGCAAAGCCTTCTTTGAAATAATTTCTTCTTATTCTGATATTACGTACATATTTATTACGTATAAAAATCTTCTTCAAAAAAGAATTGTGTTTTTATAAGCTACTTGATTTTTTAGTAGCGTACTTATTAAATAAATCTGGTATAAAGCAGCATGCGGTACGTGTTAAATACCGGGAAATTACCTTTTTCGACGGAACAGTAGAAACTTACACTCCACAATCGCTGTTACGTGGGGCGTATAATATATGTACTAAGGAATTTTCTTCGCACGAATTGCAGTTATAGTTCGTTAAAATTAGAGACATTTGTTTCGATAGATTTACTGCAACCTTACGTATTAAAAATGAAGATGTACTTCTACTAAAGTTAAGCATTTGTTTTGATAAATTATTAGGTGCAACATACATAATAAAAATGAGTACTTCTACTGAGCGGCGGCGTAAAGCATTATCAGATGAAGGGAAAATAAATTCAAAGTGGTAAAAAACAAGATATCGGGCACGTCTGTTCCATAAGAGAATAACAACTCACGCCAACGATGAGCGTATAAAATTGCCGAGCAAGCGAAATAGGAGACTGACAGCATCAGAAATCGCCGCCGAAATGAATCGCGACCGTGCAAGAAAAGAGTCAAAGTTTGAGGTGTTGACGCTTGTTTAGGGTTGTTTTTCCTACGCCGGTATAGGAGACTTAAAACGAATCGAAGCTATTTTGCGAAAAGAGGGTTGTTTAGCAAGAAAATGTAATACCATCAGACCATTAATGTCTAATCGGCGAAAATTTTATATTCGTGCAGGACGAGTCAAAACATTCAGCAGTGATATGTAAAAACTGTCTTAACAAGATAATGGCACTTTACAAATGATGACGTGGCCGCCGCAAAGCCCCGATCTAAATCCCGTCTAACTGTTATGGGATGAATTGGAGAGGAGGGTCCGAGAAACATGCCCTACCCCCGGAGTCCTTGAAAACCTAATGGAGCGAATTGTGAAGGTGCAATAGAGAATTTCTTTGATGAATGGAATAAGTTTTTGTTTATTTTTCGTTAGAATTACTTTTTTTTTAACTTTTATACTTTAACTTAATAATCGCAATTAATAAAATGCAATAAAAATTTTAAAAGTTTTGGGAAAATATTTTCTCGTACCCGCAAATTTAAAAATTTTTCTTAAAATTTACTTGCGTGTCCGAACTAATATGAACGGCAGTGTATGTATATATTCTACACTTTGGGAGGGAAATCAGACGATTGATACGTAGATCTGTTAGACTGTCAACTTTAAAGCAATATTCTCACAACGACAAGTCCATAATTTATCGGAAAACAATGCTCAAGCGCGAATTTCACAATACATACCTACTTTCCACTTCCTTGGTAACGAACAATGTTTTCGCAAATTAAGCAAATCTCCTGGAATAGTAACTTGTATATGTAACTAGATACCCGACGGTGGCGCTGTAACGGAATTTCGTAACAAATATTTTTTTGTGTTCCTTTTTAATCCGTTAACGGTCGTTATTTTGCACAACACGGATGCAATTCGCGAAATACAAATTACAGTTCAGCTTCTTTTTTCGAACGTAAACACTTTTACCGACGAAGTAACACGATTATACTTCATAATTTTGCACGATAATTACAAAATACCTGTCGTCGCCGCGCAAGAAAAAAGCCGTTCTATATCACAAGATATTCGATTCACTTTTCTAAACCTACCTTATAAGGGTTGCTCGATTTAAATCGTTTATCTTATCTTCGAAACGGTAAACGTAAATTTAATCGGACGTTATTTATCAGTTCAAAACAAACGGCTTCCTTCTGAGTAATTCCGTTAATTCTGATTCTAATCTGTAACGCATTGATTAATCGTGTCGTTGACGTATTAAGTAATTTATTTATAAATATAGACATTGCGGAGATATAAATAGATGCTATTTGTAAATCGTTCTATATTCATTATGTAGGTAAGATCTCTTTAGTTTATTTGTTCAATAAAATTACAACCCTGCTTCGACGGGGAAACAGGCAAAAACGGCTACAGTAGGTAAAAACATATAGAAATTAGATGATTGATGAAGTGGATGATTGGAAAAGGGTGCTATGGATTGATGAGTCAAAGTTTGAAGTGTTCGGACAATCAAGGCACGTTTTTGTAAGAAGAGCGGAAAGCCAAAGAATACCGCAGGATTATCTAGTGCCAACTATCAAGCAAGAAAAAAGTTCTGTACTTATTGGGGGTTGCCTTTCTTACGCCGGGTACAGGAGACTTGAAGTGAATCGAAGGTATTTTGCGATAAGAGGGTTATTTAGAAATACTGCAAGTGCAATAGCATCGGGGTAACGTCTAATCGGCGAAAATTTTGTATTCATGCGGGACAACGACCCCAAACACTCAGCAGTTATATGTAAACATTTCTTAAATGAAGAACAAGATAATAGCACTTTACAAATAACGGCATGGCAGTTGCAAAACCTTGATCCAAACCCGATCGAGCTGTTATGGGATGAATGGGACAAGAGGGTCCGAAAAGTATGCTCTACCTCCATAGGCCGCCTGTGGAACATTTTGCAAGAGGAATGGACTAATATACCAAATAAAGCCCTTGAAAAACTAGTGGAGCGGATACCTCGGATTGTGAAAGCGCAAAAGGGAGTTTTTTCGATGAACGGAATATTAACAAGTTTTTGTTTATTTTTGGTTAGAATTATTTTTTTACTTTTATAATTTAATTTTAATCACTATTAATAAAATCCAATAATTTTTTTTGTTTTGGATAAATGAGTGAATATTTTCTTTTTTTAATTTATTTGCGTGTCCGAACTAATGGACGGTAGTGTACATGTGTATAAACCGTACAATATTTAAGGGAGTCTGCTGAAAACCGTATATCGAAAAAGCGTTAGCAGTTAGAGATGTATATAATGTTAGCTTTGTAATAGAAAATAATCCTGTTAAATCTAGCATGTTAAACGTTAAAGAAGTGAAATACTACAATCAGAAAATTGCAAATTTCTAAGACGAACTAGACGATAAAAATGTCATATCACAATATGTTGTCGTGAAAATAAAAAGTAAATATTTTGAGGAATACTACTATGTATACGTATGGCTATCCTTTAATTATAAGAAAACATCTTATTTTCCTTGTATGTATTTTGATACAAGCTATGCATACAGTGGTATATTTAACGTATTTCAGTTTTTAAACACTAACCGTTGGCGGCTATATGAAATATTTTCTCGTAACGAACGACTATAATAAAACGTATGACGTCACTCGTCGCGAATTCGCTTAATTTAAAACAATAGAGTAATTCCACTAACTCGTCTCATCCTATGGATGCTATTCGTCCGTTGAAAATAATAAGCGGTGTTACGAGCAACCGCATATATGAGCTGGATACGTATAAAACCGACTGCAAACGCAGATAAAGGCATATTTTTATACAGATTCATGTTTATAGAACGATATGCGTACGTAGAATTCTTAATCGTGGTTTATTGGATATGTAGGTATGAGGAGAAAGATTAACAAAACATAGGTATTCAGTGTATAGAAAACATGAGTTATTCGAAAGCATCAGCTATTTAGATACCAATGTTGAGATTTGAGGAACACTTTTACTATAGACTAGTGGTTCTTGACCGTAAAGTTTTAAAGAATTTTTATACGCCTCAATAAGATATTCCAAGCTACGATAATGACAAACTAAACCTTAAGACCCACTACTTTAGGCGGTTACCCTTATAGATGGAACATATCAATCTTTTCTAGTTTAAATTAGTTTGCACATTACTAGAGAACCACTAAAGGAACGAATAAATAATCGATTCGACGATACAGATGTACGAAGTTAAAAAAAATCTTGAATTTCGAGAAAATAACAGAATTTAATCGAAGCCAGGAGAATATAATATGAATGCTTAGAGTTACCTTCAAACCGCTCTAAAATAACTACGTTTGAGAATTCTTTATAACGGGATTGATTTCTTTTTTGATCGGTAATAATTTCTCACTTCCAAAATAGGAAAATTGACAATTATTATATTTTATATCCTTCCAATGACTTGGGTTTTTGTATTCTTTCCTCATTTTTATCAATATTTTCGCATGATTCTATACTAATGACATTTGAAATATTGCTAATCACTTATGTAATTAAATATATAGTTGTACCGTCCAGGATATTATTATGCCGAATCTTCCGTATTCTGGATTAAAACAATAAATGAATTCTCTGAAAGTGCACTAAAACACCAATTGTTCTCAATTATTTCATCTTCTTATGTGTCACACACAGTATCGTATTGAAAATGATATAAACAATATTTTTCATTGCATACATTTTGTAATATGACTACATCGCGTATAATATCCATTTCTATTTCTAAGAAGTCGCTCCTCTATAGACATGCTGATATTAGTATCCAATTTATTGTGATTAACAATTTAGTAGGTTCGTTTCCTGAATGACGTACCTATTGTTTTTGCAATTACAAAACAACAATGACGTCCGTCTCAAACCTTTTTTGATTGATGGATTAAATCAAGGATTTATATGGAGATATCGCGTGATTTATTAAAGATACAATATATTCTGATTACGTGACTATATATTATACATTAGTACATAATACGCATTCTATGCATACATATTTACGATACGTAATCATATCGGCATGTAATAATCGATACCGCCTTTATGTAACAAACTAACTGACGATAATTACAATTTTATTCATAATATGTATATTATGTCGTATATACACATGTTCGTATTACAATATTTTAACGTAAGTACGCAAATTGATACGTTTATATTTTAGAAAAGTAGGAGGAAAAAAATTGTGAAGCGGTCCTCGATCTTCATACGTATTAACCCTTGTATGATGAGTGATTAAGGATTTTTTCTATACCTTTTCTATCTTTAGTTTACTTCTTTCTTTACATATCCTGCGTACACATATTGCCAATTATTGTTATTTGTTTCTATAAGTTTGAACCTCTGTCCGTTTTTTGTGCGAATAGAAATAAATTTTATTTTGCTGGCAAAGACGTCGGAAAATCACCGACATTTAACCACATCCGCAATGCTCGTTCCTACTATAGTCGGTGAATCCTAGTTATCTAGATTAAAAGTTTTCTTGTAGTTTTGCCAGGGCGTGTTTTCTTAACACAAGTAAGTAATTCCACTAGAAATAATAGGGTAAAATCTCAAAACAAATTGATATGTTGGTAACACGATATTATCTACCTATTAGTATTATTCCATTATTCTTTCGTCATTTATCCGACATCTTCGTTGTCAACTAGTCTGTTGATTGCCTTATGTACAAGTTAAATTTGAAAGTGTATTCATTTTTGTTATATCCTATAGTTCAATATCTATTATAAAATCTTCGGTTGCATACGCATTTTCACATGTTTTAGATGACTTCTACTTTTCGCAAAAAAAAAAAAAAACATAATATATAAAAATTCGTCAAAACTAACTAGAAACGGTATTCGTTTCTAAAGATTTGAAACCATGTAAAAAGTGTAACGGCTATTGCTAAATCTTTCTTTAATTTTAGAAGTATAAGGATTTCGCTATGATGGATAATTTTCCTGCGATCTAAACATCAAAACCTTCAGTTGCATATGCATTTTGACATATTTTAGATGATTTCGATTTTTCGCAAAAGACGTTTGAAAATCATCAAAATTCCGCCCATCTTGGATTTAATTCAAGATTCACCGAATGCTATCTCCAATCAGTGTAATACATATAGACGTAAAATATAATAAGTAAAATAAAATATATGCACTTTGCATATAATCCGGTCTCTAGTAATAACTACTACTAAATCCTTCTCTAATTTTAGAATATTAAGTATTTCACCATGATCGATAATTTCCCTACAATCTAACCGTCAAAATCTTAAGTTACGCACTGTGACATATTTTAGACATACAAAAAGATACGTTCTTAATATTAACGCACGCACAAGCGGGTTTATTTAGAAACTAAAGCATTTATCAATACACTTTCGGGTAGCCTACTCCCACCCCAGAGAGTATTATAAATTTATTACCTGCAATATTGTCTGAAAGAAAATCCTATTTGTGGCGATGAGGATTATTGTGAAAATTACTGTATTGGGTCATAAAATATAATAGGTTTTTAATCATTCTCTAATCTAAAAACGTGTGCACTACTTAAACTATTAGGTTTCAAACGCATTCCGAGTAGCTCTCATACTCTACTAAGTAAATAATGTGAAACAAACGCGATATTGAAAACCTGTCATTTTGAGGTTACACTGCAGATATGTATATAAAGCATAACTAACTGTATGAGCACTATTGTTGTAGTTTTTTCACGCAACGGTAGTGAAAGTAGACAACTACATACGATATGTTTATGTAGATAGATATGAATACTAGCAGCGTATTTCCCCGTTCTTATTCTCTTGGCATGCTATAAAATTTATAGTCACAATTGGTATTCTTCACAATAGCTCAGAAATTAGAAATATACACTTACGTAGACGCAAACAAATGAATACAAAAGAAAAGCCAGGATTTAATTTTTTGATATTTGATTTTTGAAAATAGAATTTCGTTACACGATCAAGCCAAAACGCATCATCAACGCCAACAATTACACATTCGTATCTACGTATGTCTACATAGTTGAATGTATTCGATTTCTGCATGTTCGAAGGTATTCGAAAAGGGAGCGGCATTCACGAAAGAAATATGCACTTTACGAAATGCTACATTTTAAAATTTGTCCATGTCATGCAAAGTATTACGCGTCAACGTATCCCAAGCATGCGATGAACAAATTAATTACGTTCATACACCTCTGAACACTCACTCCTCTTTGGGTTTATATTAAAATCAATAAAAAGTACGAGTCCTTATTTCTGTTACGATTTAAAAATTATTAGAGAGCATATTGCGAAAGCATACAACAATCAGACATTTTTAACGATTTAATACGTTTAAAATTGTCAATCAGTAACGTTATTTACATTCTTATTTGTCTAAAATAAATATAAAGTATTGCAACACAAATGTGTTTATGAAGTGCATTTATTAGTTGAATAATAAACAATAATATTTTGTTACTTTTGTTTGATAATGATAAATACGCAAGAAAAAAAATAAGCTAGACAAAAGTTTAAGTACAATACAAAAGATATTTCTCGTTTCGCTAATTTCAATTAAATTAAAAAACGTAAACTCAAAGTAATTTTTGTATGGTCCGTCCTCAGCTTTAATGGACTACCTTTAGACGACGTGACATGGATAGAACGGAATTTTCTGTTTCGGCCAACGTGATTTCTGACCAGGTCTTTGTTAGAGCCTTCTTAAGGGATTCTTCGCTCTTTGAAGCTGCATGATCAACTGTTTGAGCCAATGAATCCCAAACGTCCTCTATTGGACTTAAGTCTGGTGATTGGGGAGGACTATAGATCATAATACATCAGTCAATTCTCCACCAAACGTGCGGTATACTTGGGGTCGTTGTCCTGTTGGGATATCCAATCGCATCCCAAACTGAAATTATCTACAGCAGCCTGTTATATACTTTTACTCATGTGCCTGTCCATTATACCAACGATAGAAACTGAATGTCCTACTCCAGCTTTTCCAATCTCTCTCCAAATCATCACACTTTTGCCGCCATGCTTAACGGTGGGCATTATATTTTTGGTTTGAACTGCTGTAAAATTTTTGCGCAACCATCACTGTCAAAAATATAAAATTTAGATTCATCTGTAAATTCAACTCTGCTCCAAAAGTCCTCAACCTTATCCTTGTACTTGTTTATAAACCCTAGACGAAGCCGCCGATTTTTTTGTTAGAAATAAAAGGTTTCTTATGTGGAACTCTGCTTCGATGGCCCTTATCTCGTAGAAGTCTTCTTCTGGTGAACATGTTTGCCCAATACTGCAGCAATACTACCAGCTAACTTTGGCGCACTTATTTTTGGATTTTTGCTCACTTCCTTTACGATAAGGCTAACACCTCGGCAGGAAATTTTCTTGGGTCGTCCAGTTCTGGGCCTATTTTCCACTCTTTTGTAAGTTTTATATTTGCTTATATTTTGCACACTTGCTAATGACAAATTCAAAACATTGCCTCTATACGGTAAGACGTTGCCTTCTTGACAATGTTTAATAATAATAAATTATTTTGTTTATAAGGATAAAGACAATAATGGAAACAGGATCAATACTGAATAAAAAAAGGTGTAAGTAACTAAATCAGTAAATAGAAAGATACTTCTTTCGGAAAAAAAACCCAAGAAAAGTAGCAACACAAAAATTTTTTCGATTTTTGTCCAGCGTATTTTTGGAGAATTTACTGTTATCTATACGACAAAATAAGTTTTTTAAGCTTTCGTTACCGCTTATTATCCAACTATAAATAAACTGCGTACTTATATTTGTGTTAGAATAATTTTAAGTTATGTTTGTGTATCTTAACTATAGTGTATTTAAACTTTAGTCCCTCACTGTACATAGGTAGTTAGCACTTTATCGAAACGTTCTTTATTACGAAATTTCCAATTCAAGATCGCTTTGCCAACTGACCTAAATTACCTGTAGCATGAACGGGAGAACTGACGCGCCAGTTGCCATTGGCGATTGTAAAACATCTCAATATCGATCTCGCGGACGTAAATTCTACTTATAAAGGGAAATTATTTTCCATCGTAACGAAGAAAGGTTGTCGCTCTGGACAACAGTCTTCTACACATCTTTGTAAAAATAAACGAGCAAAACACAAATGGGAAAAAACATAAAACCAGCCCACGACTCGCTCGTTGTCAAGGATAAGAGAACAAAAGACGTCTGGTATATTACCAAACGGGCAATGCGATATCGCATTTAATAACGTGTTGGTGACCGGAGAACGCGCCAAAACACTTCATACCAAATTACGAAGCTTTATTTACTTCCCATTCTAAACTGGCTAATAATTTTTACATATACTGGGATAATTTATGCTTTAACTGCATGACCTTTAATGTACCGCAAAATAAATATCAAGGACAAAGAGATGACGTTTAAATACAATTCAATGTTGTTATAAAGAAATTTATGATTATAAATGCATGAAGACTATTAAAAAAAATAACAATAACTTGGATATAAGAAATTGGGAGAGTTAGAGATGATATACTGTATTTACACATGCATGCACGTAACACACGGCATCAACCAACAAAAAACGTCATTAAGCGTAAATAAGTTTATTTAATTTATGGCAAGTCAAGTCTAAATAACAATCTCGTGAAATTTGAATAGAATGTTTACCCCAGATAAGAAAAGAAACCAAGATATTAAAGTCCAAAAATTATACGATTTATTAAAAGTGAAAAGAAAATGTACCAATGTAATGTGGTGGCAATTCGTAATGATAAATTACAATTTCCTTGGAATTACCAACGTTTTAAAAAATTACACTTGACAAAACTTGCAACTTTGCAACCTCCACAAAATCCAAAATATGACATTTAAATGAAGAATGGAATAACGAAAATAAAACAGAAATCAATTGCGATATCCAACTAACTAATTCAATTTTGACAATAGCTGTCAAAAAAAAATGCTTTAGAAACCATATAAATTCATAATCTACAAAATTTGCTAAATGACATATAGCGATTTGAAATGTTAAGCAATGATATTTATTATGGGTTATTTTTCACAGATTCCGCTAGATTCAGTAGTTGCTAAATTTACCCAATCCAGCATTCTTTTTTAATTTCGCGCGATATTTCCGTTAACAGTATTGGCAGTAAAGATCATATTTGCATGTATTGCCTTAAAAACTTAGCAAATATGACGTTTAGTTTAGATGTTTTTTGTTAAGTAATAGTGCGGTAATTTAAATATCTAAAGAAGAATAAATACAGTCCCTGTCAATTTTATTAGGGCCACCTTATAAATTTAAGCTTTTGTGTGTTTCTAACGCGATAATTCACAAATACAAGTATAAAATTCATGAATAGGGTTTACAATCCCTATCTAAATGCGTTCCCTAAATATCTTTCTAAGAAATTGAGAAAGTGCCACTTAATGACCTCTTGCCTATTATTATGCCTCTCATGAATCATTACTTACTGTATAGAAGATGATGGGTAGAAACAACATTGAAAGACACATTAATTCGTAATATATTGTTTGGATCGGTTATTATTATAGAAAGAATATTATCTGTTTACGTAACAACGTGTAGTGTTGCACTTTAAGTTATTAAAGGCATGACAAAAATGGCAAGACATGGCAAAATCCATCCAAAATTTTCCAAATTACAAAGAAATATTGAAGATGTGTGGCAAAATGACACTAGAATTAGACATATCATTAACGCTTGCATAGACAGCATGCCAAAAAGGAATAAGAGTAATTATAGGAGGCATAGGAGACATTACAAAATATTAGTTATATAGTTGTGATGATGACCTAAAACAATTCTGAATAAACTTATGCTTGTACAATACGTTCTTCATTATAAATTTTAACAAAACCGCTACTCTAGCAAGTCGTCCTAATAAATTGGACAGGGACTGTAATTCGGTTGTACCTAATTATAGCTAACCTGACAGAAAATATGAATCGTTTGACTAAGTTAGGGTCTGTACATATTTTCTATTTACTTACTGCTTATTTACATCTCGCAAGAATGAAAGTTGATGAAACAAGTTGAGAAGATGGAAAAGTTATAAACATTTATACTTGATGTAATTGAGTAAGGGAGAGTATAGCAACTATGTCTTTTATAAACGAACGAATTTCGGACGGTAAGAAAGACAAAATTATCAAATAAAAATCGCTCTTTACTTATACATTTTAATGAGTTTTCTCCTCAATTCGAACAATTACGTCTAATTGCTGTTGAAAACTATAAATTTCTACGAAATACACATTCTACGAAGTTCTAAATGATAAGTAATAAGCGGCTTGCACTAAAAGCGAGACTATTAACTTTGAAGAGTTACAAAATTAGTAATTAGAGTGTTTGAAATGCAATAAGAATATAGAAGAAATCGCGTTTGTTCACCCGTGTTAAGAACATACTCATTCTAAACGAATCTGTATCTTTATTATATATTGTATTCATAGAATTCTTAGTAGCCACTTTTCCATTTAAAAAAATAGTTTACTCTTAATTACTTGAAATTTACGATTAACTATAACGAAAAGCAACTTACGAACCTGACCCTGATCGAGAAAATTCATAGATCGGAATTTAGAATATGTATGTGAGAGAATTACCAAATGGAACTGTAAATAAGGCGCTTGCCGTATGGACCACATGTTAAATAACCCAGATATACATATGTAAGTATTCGTGAACTGAAAGAGGATCCGTTATTTTCTAACCCCTGTAACAGCTACATACTACATACGTTCGTACTACTTGAAGATATGTACACTTATAGGAGAAACATAATAATTATATGTTATGTACATTTTTGTAAACGAATGATACGATGAAAGAAACTAACCTTATTTGTCTAATCCCTTATGAGCCGAGAACAGTAAATCAACTTGTGGTTTCAGAGAAATGAATGTTAATTTCACATGAACGCACACTTCGCCTTTAAGTTCTATAGAGAAGAAAATATAAACTGGGCCAGTGACATCGCTTTACAATTTCGGCTAAAATAAAATATAACGGAACTATTTATTATATTTATAAACAAAACCGTAATAACATTTAGTACACCGTGCAATTCGCAACTAACACTAACTGAAGCTCTCCTTCGTTGACCACATCAAAAGCAACTGATGGTGTAAGCGGTATGGGTTGGCTACGACCTACGACGCCACAGACAACAGACAAGCCTTTAACCGATTGTTCCCATGGCTACGACGCGTTTCTTCTGTTTTTTTTTTTAATCATTTTGTTTGAATAAGATTCAGTAATTCCTGGAATTACTGTATCTTATGTACTGTATTTTAATGTATAGTTTGTGTATATATTGATAAGAGGATATTAGAATTGCACAAGATTACGATATACATATATGATATGTATTTACAAATATAGAATCTGTTTTTTCAATAATTACTTTCACCTATTTTTTTGATTGTAGGATTCGTTTTTTGCACGATTTTCGATAGTTATACAATTATAAGACGGTGTTATAGCATTTAGTTAGTGTAGTGTCGATAATAGTAAAGATGTATGTAAAGAAACTGGAAGAAACGCTACAATATATGGTAATTTACTATACTGTGATACTATCTACGTACACTACCGTCCATATTAGTTCGAACACCCAGTAAAATGTAAATTCTACTAAAAGATAATATAATTGCTTTTATATATAAATAACATTTACATTAGGTCATTTATGAAGTTTATTATTTATCAGTTCTGTAGGCAAACGTCCAAAAATATGGATTGGAGAATAATTAAGAACCTATTGTATTTTATGACCTAATATAGCATTTTTTAGAATATTCCTCATCGCCACAAATAGGATTATTTTTGAGACAAAATTGCTAGTAACGTTACTCTTTCGGGAGGAATTGACTAATATGCCAAATAGAGTCCTTGAAAAACTAGTAAGGCGGGTGCCTCGGATTGTGAAAGCTGTTCTTTGCGCAAAAGGAAGTTTCTTTGATGAACCGAATGTTTAAGCTTTCGTTTATTTTTCGATAGAATTACTTTTTCTACTTTTACAGTTTAATTTTAATCGCTATCAATAAAATGCAACAAAAATTTTAGGTTTTGGAAAAAATGAGATATATATTTTTTCATTTTTTTTTAAATTTATTTGCGTGCCTGAACTAATATGGACGGTAGTGTACATACCTACTCTTGTTTAAATTAATTAATGGAAATTTACCTAATAGATTTACTTTTACTTTTACATATTATAAGTATATACAACACAAACCTCCTACTGCGAAAAATAAAATGTATTCAAACATTTAGTACTATTGTTTTAGTAGTGCTTTAGTATTTATTCCCTTTCTATAGTTATTACGTGCTTGCGCCAGAAAAATATTTTTGTGCTTTCTATACTTAAGATAAATTACGAACTTAGGGTGTTTCGAAAAGCGACAAATCGAGATGGAAAACGGGTAAGTGAGAATAAGTTCTTGATTAAATAAAACGCGGTGTTTAACAATAGAACTGTTTAAAAAATAAATTTGCGCGAACGAGAAATAGCGTTTTCCAAGGAAACTACGTAACACGTGTTATTTTTACATAACCTACATATGTACAGAAATTTTTATACACATTCGCTTTAATGATTTTATCCAGCTTTTGTAGATGACTATCGTACGAAGATGTATTGTAAGTTTAGTTTTAAATCATCTGACTGTAATTCGGCACACGCACGTAAAAAGGTAGTATTCAAATTTCAATTATCAATTAATCGGTCGCGTTCTTTCGCCACTTATGTGAAATTAGTTGCCTACATTAATGTATGAAAATTTATAGTGCAATCGAACATTTATCTGAAACTAAAGTATTGGATGGAAAACGAATTGCCGAAGAGATTCAAAATGAAATAAAGGATCAAATACGAAAATGGGTTGAAAAAGGTAATAGAAGACCATGCTTGAAAGCGATATTAATTGGTGATGATCCGGCTAGTAAAACGTATGTGCAGAAGAAGATGATTGCATCGGAGAGTATAGGTAATTGTCCATAATTTGTATTACAAGTATTGAATAACTAGATCATCACATATTCTCTAACAGGGATCAACAGTGAAACGATAAAACTACCTAGCAGTATTTCAGAAAGGGAGATTATCGAGAAAATCGAAAAGTTGAATGAAGACACCACTGTTGACGGCATCTTAGTGCAATTACCAGTACCTGAACATGTTTCGGAAAGGAATGTATGTAATGCTGTCGATCCGCACAAAGATGTTGATGGATTTCATATAAATAATGTTGGTCGATTGACGTTAAATATGGACACGTTTATACCATGCACTGCCCTAGCTGTTATCGAATTAATAAAGCGGTAATGCGAATATAAAGGGGATGAATTACAATTGTTAATGTAAAATTTTCAGGAGCAAAATCGAGACATTTGGGAGGAATGTGGTGGTTTGTGGACGGTCAAAGAATGTTGGTCTTCCTATATCCCTTCTTTTACATTCTGATGCGAGGAACGAGTGCCCTGGAATGGAAGCTACAGTTGTGCTATGTCATCGACACACACCTCCGGAACAGTTAGAGATCTATGCAAGAATGGCAGATATCATAATAAGTGCTACGGGTATGTACGTTAAATGTGTGCTGCGACAAAGCTATAACTTATATATGTTAATACGATGATAGAGATCATGTTTGATTAGTTTGTTTCCAAGCCGTTCAGGCAATGTTATATGTTCTTTTCCTCTTTATCCAGGTGTTGTTGGACTTATTAAGCCGCATATGGTAAAGCCTGGCGCTTGCGTTATCGACGTTGGAATAACACGGATAAAAACGGCGGATGGTAAAACGAAACTTGTCGGCGATGTAGAATACGAAGGTACGTTTTCTTTGGGCTATCATTTATTTTCATCTCTGTTAATTAATATTTGCGCCGTTTCATTGATCGCGACAGGTGTTAAGAAGGTAGCCGGAGCTATAACTCCTGTTCCAGGCGGCGTGGGTCCGATGACAGTTGCCATGCTCATGAGCAATACTTTCAAGGCTGCAAGAAATTTAGCAGAAACAAAGACAGCGGGTCAACAATGACGTCAGTATTATATTTATTATGATTTTAACCTTGCCTTTTTGAGTATTATTCAGTATTCATCTTTTTTTACCCTTTTGCACGACAGCATTTTAATGCCCAGAAGTATTGTATGTAATGTATTTGTATCTTATTAAATATACTTTTGCACATTGTTGCCGTGTTTCTGTGAGAAATTTGTTTTACTTTTGGAATATGTGGATCACGTTTTTATCGTTAGATTGGAAAACGGGGCAAATTTTACTGAAAATGCACTAGTAGATAAACACCTGTAACCCACAGTTGACTACAATTGTAACCGTTGAAAGACGGAGAAGGTAGTAAGAAAAGAAAAATTATATGTGCTTGCCTTTCTTTTATATTGAGATTTGAATGCCGACGAAAAATTGGCACAGAATTGTAGCTATAATATTGCTTCTGTAGAAGATTCCCTTGAACCATTTGTACTTCGGGAATAATCACTCTATATCAACGGAAATAATTTTTACGTATTTAAAGTATTAATAGCATTCACATTCGCGTATGTCATTTATACGTTATATACATTATAGTTTCGGCAAAGAGGGTCAACTTTCAGTGCCGTGCGGAAAACAACGTGGAGGGGTGAGCATAGGCAAGCTTACTCATGAAGGTCATGATCATAAATGATGCGAGTACGTAAACGTTACTGAACACTCGCCTTGGTACGGCCCCTCCACGTTGTTCTCCGTATTGCACTGTAGCTTGCCCTTTTTGCCGAGACTACTCATAAATCGCAGTTTCTGCAAATGTGGATTTCTAATTCAAATCGTATCGACCGCCCTATTGTATGCCGGCAAGATGATGGATAAAATTGGTAGCGCAAACTTTGAAATGCGATTTCTCCGAAAGTAAATTGGCCACGGCCGCCCTTTCATCACCGACCACGTTACTGGAGCTTTTAAGAGAAAAGATTTTTTTTGTATAACCGTGGGCGGGGCTTTTAACCCCGAGGAGCAACTCGGCCAGTACCTCGCCTATTGTGCACCCATGTGACTTTAATTCACTCGAAGTCCATAATCCGCTCGAGCGGTAATTCCCCTAACATGGGTTCGTCAAGCTGAGCATCCCCAAGGTAAACCTGTCTTTCCCTGCAGACTGCCGGGCAGTCAACAAGAAGGTGCACAAGAGTTTCCTCCGCTTTCCCACACTTTCTACATGAAGGAGAATTAAGTAGACCCATACAATGCATGCTTGTTCAGTGTGCAGTGTCCAGTTAAGATTGCTGTGAGTGCTCCCAGGTTGGTCCTGCTCATAAGGACTGTCTTACGCGTTCTTTCCTCACTTGGAGAGAAAAGATTTGGTTTTACAAAATAAAAAAAAAATCATAAACCTTATTTTTCTATCAACGATGCGTTTATATTTATCGAGGGCACTTCTTTTAAGACCATGTAAATTCCTAGCTATCCCTCTTTCTTAATATATTTAGCATTAGCAAAATTATTCTTCGGTGACGTTGAAACACCAATTCATTTGTTCCTTGAAAAAGAATCTAATCTTTTGCGCTAGATTCGCTCAACTCTATTTTTACGAAAAGGTCACTAACCCGTGTATAAATTCAAAATCAATGTTATGTATGTAGAAAACAATTTTATTATATACATCAACAATGTTAGAATAAATACAACTATAGTATAAGGATCTATAAAAAAATACGTTGGTCTAATACCGATAGTTTTCATTACACATTCAAATTACTCAATATATCATCCATACCATCGTCGAAAACGTTCATTTGCTCGTCCTCGTCCGCGTTCGCACTTAATGCGGCCGACGGCGTAAAATAGCTACTTATATCTAACGTCGAAAAATTCGTCGTGTTTTTATTCGGGGAATCAAGCACTCTATCCCTGCCCGATACATCCTGCTTACTGACGGTTACGTTATCGAAAGATCCCTTTGACAATCCGATCTTGTTCAATGTCGCTTGCTTGTCTTGTATCAGACGCCACATCGCGTCGTCCGCCGTACCCGGAGCGAGAAGATATCTGGCGATTACTTCGCCCTCCTGACCGATCCTGTGCGCTCTACTTTCCGCCTGACTGAGGATCTGAAATGAATTGTTCGAGAAGCAGGACCTTGGTATGGTAGAAATAGTGACTATTTTGTCATTAGTAGCGTTCTTTTTATAAAATAGCTTTAAACCGTAATTAATCAAAATCAAAACTAATACTGGCAATAAGTAATTGTTTTGCAGATATGTAATCTAGTAGGAGGTGTTATGAGCTGCAAAGAATGTGATGAAAAACACTTTGATAATAATCTCATAGATGGCGTGGACTTGACTGATCAAATTGTTAGTTTAAACGACTTTAGGGGAAAGTCAGGCAGTGGTGAAAAAAGTTGTTTTACGAAATACCCACGACATCTATTCTAAATGCACATGGCTTATATTTGTGCCAAATATGCAACATACATATCTCTGTCCATCTAAACTAATCATGAAAGATATTTTCTTTTCTGGAATAAAACCGTGTTTCTACGACTAATAGTGAATATTTATTAAAAGAAGTTTGACTGATATGTTCCATGTAAAATGTCGAATTTTTTATCAATCAAAATTTTAAGGTCCTATTAACAATTTAATAACAAATACCTCACTCATGCATTTTGTAGACATACTGTATAACTAAAAGGACAGTTCTATGGTAAATTATTACCAGGCATTTGTTATAGAAAATCAAAGTTAGAATTCTTACGCTTGGATTCCAATGCAGCTCGGCGAAGATGATCAATTGGGCTTTGGTTAGCGTTATACCGGCGTTAGCGGCCGTTATCGACAATATGGCGCAAACGTAACCGTCGTCGAACTGGAATTTATCGACGAAATATTTCCTCTGCTCCGACGTCGTGTTGCCGTCGATTCGAATGAATTTCCTATTCTTGCGAACGAGCACCTGCTGTATCGCGTCCATCATTACCTGGTGATGGGCGAAAACCAGAAATTTCTTCGTCCCGTCCAGCAATTGGAGTATGTACGAGCTGGAATACGCCGTGCATGTACAGGGGCCCGGTTAGTGCGCTCACCATTGATACAGATCTCGTAAACAATAAGAGATAAGGTTTGTTTATTTATTAGTGGTTTTACTTGCTTAGTCAAACGCTAGTGTCGAGATTTTAAATGCGGAAGAACATCCTGTGAGAATCAACATGTCGGAGGTCCTCTCCTAACGGTAACAATAGACAAAAACATCAAAAAGGTACGCGATATCGTACTGCAAGACCGATGAGTACGCATTAGGGACATTGTGGAAGATACTGACTTATCATACCATGTGGTGGACAACATACCGAGTAAAGAAAAATTTTCCGGTAATTATGAAGTGATGCAAGTTGTGAGAGGTGGTTTGCAGAGATCAGACAAAAATTTTCCAGGAGGCTGTTGAGATATTGGAGCACTGATGGACCACGTGCATTCGTGTAGAGAGAGACTACGTCGAAAAATAAAAAAAATATGATGTCACTGTAGTTTTACTTTAAGGGGGTCAGGGAGACAGGGTACAGATCCACCCTCGTACATAAACGCGTTATATAGGTTTCAATACCACTTTTTTACTTACCTTTTCTTGTGTTTCTTGTATTCAAAATGTAGGCTTTCACATGATGCACATTTCGTGCATTCAGCCTACCCTCTTCTCTTACTGTTTACGAGATATATATAGCAGTTAAGAGTAGCATATCGGATTGTCTACTTACCACACTGAAGGTATTTTAATCTTAGACGTCTCCGCGAAGAAAGTTATTAGGGCGACGTGTCTCTCGCTTCCCTTCTTCACGCTGTTGTACTGGTCGGCTAATGTATTGAAATATTTACGTTCCTCGGCGTCCATTTGGCTTAGCTTAACGTCTAACGTGATCACCTCTTGCCTCTTATCTGGTAGCATCTTTAGGACGTCCTCTTTTGTTCTACGAATCATGAACCGTTTGTTCAGTACTACTTCCAATTCCTCCAGGTTCGATTGGCCAGTTGCATCCCAACCGAAGTTCGTTGTTCTACCATCACAATATCTTCTACTGTAATCGAAGAAATTTCCAAAGAATTTTTCATCGATCATTGACAGCTGGCTGTACAGTTCGCTCGGTCTTGACAGTGCTGGAGTTCCACTTAAAAGTATGACACGTTTCGCTTTCTTCGCTAAAGCAACAGCTGCTTGCGTACATTTCGCCTTGAAATTTTTCAGTGTATGCGATTCATCAACGATTATGACACCAAAACTTCTTTCTTTCAATTTTTCAAGTGCTCTCGACATCATATCGTGGCTTACAATAAGAACTTTTGCATCCTTAATGTAGTCCCTGGCAGATACCATGTACTGCGTATCCATTAACGAAATGCTGGGTAAATATTTATGTATTGTATCTTCCCATACGTTTCTACAAATTGAATTAGACTATCGATCACAAGGTAATTACCTGATGAGATTCCTACTTACTTCATCGAAGATGTGGTTACCACAAGTAATGGCCAATCATTTTGGTAATAACTTGCAATGCCAAGTGCTTGAAATGTTTTACCTAAACCCATGTCATCGGCAATTAAACAGCGACCACCTTTATCGATCGCAAATCTGAAGCAATGCTCCTAATATACAAGAATAGTTACTAATTATATTTTAACCATACCGTACACCATCTTCCTGAAAAGGCATTAGTGCTCTCAATAATTCTGGATCTATCCTGCTGATATCAATTTCGCTGTAATCTGATCTCTGCTGTTGACATATGTTTAAAGCATATGCTGGTATTTTGCTAGTAACAACGTTTGGCTGAAGCATTAAAAATTTGTTTACTAACAATTGATAATCTCTTACATCGAAATCCCATTGTTTTGTATTTAGATCTATAAATTGCAAACTTACATTATCAATTACATATGGCATATACGTCACTCTTACTGTAAGATTTAGTAGGAATCGTTTTAAATGTATCAACAGCTTGTGTTAGATATCCAGAAAGGTTAACCGCAAATCTAAATTCGGATATTAGATAAAAATTTGCCGTAATAACTTTATTAGTACCATAGAATGGCAGTTGTGGTTTCGTTTTCATATACGGTTTAAAAGAAAATTGCTTATTTGGCGAGCGCGTAGTGTCTGGCGTCTCAAAACTCCTTATTTGCTGTTTTTGATCATGTAGCTTCACTGTTGGATAGTCACCATCGTGTTTTCGTTTAGAAAGTAATTTTAATTGTGCCAATCGCCTTTTTTCTTCTATTTGTTCCGATGTACATTGCATTTTCATATATCTAATAGTAACTGACAATACACTGCTAGATTTTTATGTTTTGAAAATTTTGTAAAAATAGAATGGTTGCTATAAAACTTATTCATTAAAAGTAGTTTTGATTAATCTGCTCAATAACTAAAAATACAATTATAAAACGATGCAATAACTTTGAATCTGTCACAACATAACCTGATCCGAGTCATGTCTATTTGAAATATACATAGAAATATGTGAATTATAATGGAAACTATATGGGGATTTCCTAAATAGTTTCTAATTGATAAGAGAAATTGGTATTCGAATTAAAATTGCATACTTATTAAAGAAATATTTGAAGATATGAGAAAACAAATCGCATTAAACCACTTGAAGTAGAAGTAAATATGAAATCATACGGGATTCTCTTAATAGGGCAACATCACTTGTTTTTAGTACGGGAGCCACTTCCTGGGGATAGCAGTATCGCATCAAATTTCACTATATTTACGCTCTCCTCGTGAAAATGATATAAAAGACAGTAGATTCCAATTTGGGTATATTTTTCTTGCGTGCTTTTGAACTGTGAAGTTTATATTATATTGATCCGTATAAGTATGGTGCGCGTATTTTGTGTTTCTAAGAATACTTCAAAAGCAGCGATGCTTCATAGAATCCCTTACAAGGACGAAGACGTAAGTAATATATTATTTTTATATTATAGATAGTATAGCAAAGCAACATGTTATTTTTGTTACTTGGTTCCTTCATATATTTCAAATTGTTACTGTTTTGGTTTATGCTTTTATCTAAACCAAATTGTGAATTATAGTTGGTAATAAAATTATTTTTCCACGTTTTGTTTTTTTTTGATATAGTAAACGCCTCAACCTAGCTATTAGAATTGTGATATTTATTTTGTATTCTTTGGAATAATCTTGTAATCAATAGAATGTATCAAGTTACATTTTATAAATGTCTTGTTTGATATATATATATATATATATATATATATATACATATATATATATATACATATATATATATATATATATATATATATATATCTTTTGACTGCATGCTTATTTCAAAAACTACAAAAACTGAATTTTTAATATATTTACAATTTTCAAATTCCCGCCTGTAATGTTTAGTACGGGAGCCACCTACCGACAGCGCTGAAACTTGTCTCCAATCGGTACCATAGGAGTTTCCATCGCTACATCAAACCATTTGAAGTAGAAATAAATGGGAGTAAATATAAAATTTGTATGAGGTTAGTAAGAGGTGTAAAGTTAACAACCCACAAAAAAGAAATATCGGGAAATTTGAAAATGTGTCCATATTATTTCAGTCCGTACACTTCAGTGCATTTATTGTAATGTAATACATGTATAGGACACAAATTCAGCTAAAATTAAATAAAATATTCAAATCTTGTCGGATATTATTATTCAAAAATATTTTCACGTGTATTTTCAATATATTTTAATAAGTGAATATTTTACGATTGACATTTGACAACTATTAATTAATCCCTCAGGGTTTACATTTAGGCACCATACCTTTTGTAATTTTTAAAGTTTGTATATTCTTGGAAGAATTATCAAGAATAGTTGTCTTGAATGTGTTTACGTTTAGATAATATTGGCAAGTTGAAAATATTGTAACATATTAATATTACTGGCACACTATAGCATCTGGGAAATAAAAAATATATAGCCTAGTTTTTATATCTATGAATATTTTAATTAATTTAGTTTCCCTTTTTCAGATAAATTTTTACATATTTATTTAATCTATGGAAAACACGTTTGTTACTAATCAAGTGGAAAATGAGCGTCAATCTAATTCTGTTGTAATGAAATCATCGTATGGAGACAATCGCATTCCAGTAATAAAGCAAGAACATGGTTATCAAAACTTATACAGTTCTTATGGAAATTATAGCTTTCCCAACAATGAATATAATATTTTTAATCAAGGTAATTCGTTGAAAGAAAGTGAATGTTACAATAGATATAATGAAAATTTTAGACAATACAATATTTACAATGGCCAAAGTCATTATATACAAATGTTCAATAATTTTACTCATTATTCTGAACAGCCAATAAATATTAATCATCAAAGTCACCAGTTTAATACAAATGATTGCAATGACAAGAATAATGTTCTGTTCGAATATAAAGATATACCACAACTGATTGGGATGGCTAATTCGAAAGGTGGCCAGGAATATTTGGAAAACAAAGAACTTGACCAGGTTAGTGTCAAACCAGAGCCATCTGATAATCTTGAGAATGTAGATAAATACAACCAACTTTCTGAGGTTACAAGAAATGCCCCCATGTGTTATCAATCTCTAGGAAGTATGAATAGAAATGAGATTGTAAAACAGACAAATATTGGAAGTAATGCCAATAGTTTGAAAATTGTGTCGCCTGTTAATTTTCGTGATCATATGACATCTGTGCATGTTGATGAATACAATGTATCCAACCATTTTCTTTGCACCAACAAGCAAGTTACACAGACGCCTGAAGATTTGAATAAGAAACATGCCTGTGACATATGTTTTAAGCGGTTTAAATGTAAAACATATTTAAGGGCTCATATGGCTATCCATACGGGCAATATACCATTTAAATGCAATGTATGTAATAAGGAGTGCCTGACTAAGCAGCAGTTGGTTTACCACGAGAAAATACACAGCGGAAACAAACCCCATAAATGTAAGATGTGCCCTAAAAGTTTTATGAGTAACAAGGACCTACGGCACCATATCCGCACCCATACTGGGGAAAAGCCCTATCAGTGCGAAACTTGTCAACGCTGTTTTTCGTTGAAGAAGAATTATGAGACTCATTTACGAATACATACCAACGAGAAGCCGTACGGTTGTAAGACTTGTGGAAAGTTGTTTAGCAGAATGGACCATTTAAAACACCATATTCGAATACATACTGGAGAGAAGCCGTTCAGATGCGATATGTGTTCGAAGACGTTCTCAAGAAAATTCTTGTTGGTGCTGCACGTAAGGTAAATGTACGTACTGTCGTTTGGTCGAAGGATATTTAAGAGCTTTCCGCAACTTTGGCAGGTACCATATGGGTGTGAAGCCGTATAAATGTGAGGTGTGCGGGAACGCTTTCGCGGAGAAGAACACGTTGACGAGACATATCCGTACCCATACCGGGGAAAAACCGTATGGCTGCGACGAGTGCGGCAAATATTTCGCCGGAAGGAAGGATCTCCTGTCGCACAGTAAGACGCATACGGACGGAAAGGATCATCGATGCGAGGTGTGCGCGAAAGGGTTCAAGACGCGGGCGTATCTGCTGGTGCATTTGAAGATGCACGTCGACGAGAAGCCGTACAATTGTCATCTATGTCAGAAAGGCTACGTTACCAAGGAGAAGCTGGTCGATCACATTCGGTAAGACTTTCTACCATACTTAAAATTCTAACATGTGACTATAAAATTTGACCGAAACCCTTTACATACTATTTTCGCAATTGGTACGAACATTGTGACGGTCACAGTATACATACAGGAAATGTTTATATTAACGTATACCGTATGCATAAATAATCAGAATTGTTAGAATTACACCATCGTAGGGTACATGACCAACTTTTGAAAAATTACTACTCCACTGCTAAATTTGAACATTTATTGTCTTTTCAAGGATATCTTCATTTTTACGTTATTAGGCAGAGTTCTAACGTAATAAAAGAGTATAAAGTAATAAGAGAGTACTACGCAAGACTTGATATTTTGAACTATGGATGACATAATCTATAATTTTGCTGCTTGTATGATGGTTACTACCTTTTAGAGTTTCCTCATTTTTATTTTCATTTGCAAGTGTCCGGTTAACTCGAAACATGTTTAAGAAATTGCAGGAACCACTAGATTTAAGTCGCAATAGATTTATTATAAAAGAACTTAAGCAAGCGCACTACAGTGTTAAGGAATGTTTTGATGGCTGTCCGTCGTTTGTTCCGCAGGTCGCATACGGGAGAGCGGCCGTTCCAATGTACGATATGCGAGAAGGCGTTCGTACGAAAAGGCGAACTGACGCGGCACGTCATGATCCATACTGGCGAGAAGCCCCACGAATGCGGCGAGTGCCGCAAGCGCTTCATCGCGAAGAGCAAGTTGAACCGGCACATGAAGTCTCACCGGAACGAGAAGGAGTACAAATGCCATCTGTGCGAGAAGGCGTTCGCGCAGAAGGACGGCCTCGCCGTCCACATCAAGACTCACACCGGCGACAAGGCGTTCCAATGTCACTTCTGCGAGAAGCGGTTCGTCACCGCGGAGCATCTTCGCGGTCACGTCCGCTCCCATACCGGCGAGAAGCCGTTCACGTGCAAGATCTGCGATAAGCGGTTTTCGTTGCGCGGCAACGTCAGTACGCACATGAAACTGCATTCCGGCGCGAGACCGCACCGGTGCGACGCGTGCGAAAGAAGCTTTGCGCAGAAGAGCACGCTGCTGAATCACATGAAGACGCATCGCCATTTGCGAAACGCGATAGGAGGGTTAGGAGGAGGTACGTAGATAGTTTCTTTCCTCTCCGGGCTCTTCTTTACGCGACGTTGTCAATAAAGGAACCAGGGAGTTTCTTTCACCTTTTTTTTTGTTTCGGGAACGTACCCGATTGCGTTGGAGCGATTGACGGTGTAAATATTCTGCGCGCTTTTGCTTCCTATGCATTAATATTAAGAAAACATTTAGTATAGTTTTAATGGCAGCGTGTTACTTTAAATTTGTAAATATAACATCAGTCGTTATGGAACGGTCGCTTTCATCATTAAAAATATTTATTCCGCACGCCGTACTCATTTAATAGCGTGGAAACATATTTAACGATTCTAATATTAGATAGATGCCAGCCAGCTTGTGATTTCGTGGACACTTCTTAGGTTTTATAATTATTTTATGTATAAAGATTTCTGCGTCCGCATCGTCCATACTCACTCATGAAGGTCACGATCATAAATGATGCGAGTACGTAAACGTTACTGAACACTCGCTTTGATACGGCCGCTCGGTCCCTCCACGTTGTTCTCCGCACTGCACTGTAACTTGCCCCACTTTGCCGAGACTAGTAATTAAAGATAGTTTTTTGATTTTTATTTGGCAAAGAATTTTTAAAACTACAAATTATGCTTAACCTACAAACTGATACGTGCCAAAGCCTTTTATATTAAGTCATACCAGACTATTCCGTTTCAAGATCGACTTTGATTGAGACTAGTACCGGGGAAAATATGTGCGCAATATAGTCAAGACGGATCGTTTTATTTAATTGCCATTGTTTTCTTTCCATCGGATGCAAAATTTTTGACTTTACCTATTTTTATAGATCAATTATCGGCCGATCATGTTAAACAAGAAGAGGAAGAGTACGTCGAAGACATCAAGAGAGAGATAATCGACGACGTGGTCGTTGAAGATAGCAGCATTGTACCGGCCGTGAATTGCGATGCGATAAACGATTCTCGTCTATACAACGACGAATCGAACGGCAACCAAATACCGAAAATCGAACCGATATGGACGGATGACGTTAAGGAGGAAAAGGAAGAGGCGAATGATATAGAAAGCAATACGTATTAATTTTTAATTTAATTTTAGGAAATCGTTTCGGTCACATTCTCGATAGCTAGAATTTTCGTTTTTGTACTAGTCAATGTGTGCACTAATTTAGAATGATTGTATGGAGTTTATTTTATATGTATATATAGTCTTCCTAATAATAAATGTATAATAATAAAAGATACTTAAATGATCGTATGGGTTGTGTGTATGCGTCTTTTTATTTTTCCCTTCCTAACCAACTTTAAATATTCGATATGTCAAGTGAATATATTACGTTCGTATACTTGTGTAATCCATTATCAAAGGAACTTCCTACTTTTATAACAACCGCTTATCGCATTCGATTCATATCGTTTGATAAAGAAACTTCTTTTATAAATTGTAGTGGTGTTAATCGCTTTGGTCCGTGTAAAATAACGTTTATTGTATAATATGAGCAGTGTAAAAGATAGTGTGCATTAAAAGGTAATATTAATATTCCATTAAATATAGAAGCAGTATCCCACGTAAACGTGGGATACTTTTTATATCGCCTACTTGATTGTTATACATATAACGGTAAATCTATATTGTGAGAGTATTATTTTACTAATACGGTAATAATCTGAGGAGTTAACAAGGAAACAGAGCATATTAAGATTTAGTCGGCGTACGGCGTTCAATACGTTCGAACGCATTTCATTTCTATTCCTCTGTTCTACACAATCATTAATATAGATATTTGAATTGTTTATTTTCTACCGCCATACGCGAAATTATGGTTACCATAGCAACCTAAAGGTAAACAAATTGACTTCTGGCCATCTATAGGTGATTTATGGAAAACCGCTAATGAACTGCTATAAAAACCAAACTAACCTAATTTACGTTGTAAAATGACGTTCCAATAAGATGTCTTGACGGTAATCTTTTTTCTATTTATGTCCTTGTGATTCTTGTCTCCTCTTTACGTTTAACGTACGAGCATAATTACTATGGAGGAGGATCGCGCGAAGAAAATTGAGGCAGGCAGAGAGAAAGTAAGTTTAAAAATAGAACAGCGCGTTCGGTATGCGAGAGATATTCGGAATTTTTCCTTGCGCTCGCGTTTCGTGTATATTTTATTCTAAATATAAAATCTGTGCGTTTTAGCTTGCGGCGTACAAGAAAAAGAAGCAGAAGAAAGGTAAATGTACTCCAGAAAATTCACCCTCTCATAGTTCTGACTCATCGACGTCGTTGACTGTGAGCCTACCAGATTTGCCAGATAATAACGACGTTTCCGATTCGAGTACCATATCCGAACATCTAAATTCCGGCAGCAGCGGAGGTGTTCAACATGACAGGTCACTGGAAGAGATTAACGTGTCTAACACTAGCTTCTCATTAATACTACACAATCTGCCGGAGGATGACGAAGGGTATCGGCTATCACAGGAAAATCTTCCACCATCCCCACTTTGTTCCAGCGACAGAACCGAAACTATTGTCGCCGATAAGATCAGTAGTACTGTTGTGAACGATGTGGAAAGTATCCTGAATAGTATTTTGCGTGGCGAACATTTCAAATCGAAAAGTGCTAATGATAAGAGTGATTCTGGTGATACAAATGAGTTGAGTTTAAACATTTTTGAAGGTGTTAGTTTAGACGATAGCAGTATTAATAATTACGTTGCTAAATTAAGACAAACTAATTTAAGTGATGCGAATGATGAGGAATTTAGTAAAATATTAACGTCTGAAGAAGTAAATTTAGTCAATGAAGATAGTTTTGAGAAAATTAAGGAGTTAGAAAAGGAACTGGTGCAGAAGGAAAGTGAGATAGCTGCACTTAGCGCTGAGTTAGATTCTTTGAAGGAATTGACGAATAGTTTAACTACTACTGATTATCAGCCATATCAAGAAGAATATCATAATAGAGTAAGCGCTTCATGATTATTATTGTGTGTTGATACTCCAATGCCCTCTAAATTTGTTTTGGTATGTGTTTTAGTAGATCTCGTATTGCTCTAAACTTCATACTTAAAATATATAGCATGTATTTCAAAAGGTAGATAGATATCTTAATGCTGCCTTGCTTGCAATAAAACCTTAAAGTTATATTTTATCTATGGTAGGTTAGTTTTCAATTTCTCTTTCGTCTATATGTAAATATGCACTTCAAATTATTTATTCATTTATTTCAACGGGACATGTGTGAATGTATATAGCATGTCCATCTATTGGCACCCCTATGTATATTATTATTCTAATTTTAAATGCATCTAGTTCAAGTTTAGTTTAGTTTGTAGCATGGTTTTTGACGTAATTTAAAATTTTTGTGTCCATATTGTATCATTTTTTCAAATGGAATTTGAATGGGTTATGCCTACAAATGAGTGCAATTTCAGCGAAGTGTTCAATATAGATGCACAGTGTTTCAACAACGTGTGTGCTCTCGTATTTAATTCAATTATCGAATGCATATACAATATATTCTTGTGGTTTTTACACATGGAATCAAATAGAATAATTTATGTATATATATGTACATCTTTCAAAAGGAAAAATTTGTCCTTGCCAACCATTTTTAAATTTCACGCAGGATTTCATACAATCCTTACAAATATGGTCTTTATTGTCAGAGCAACCAATTTAAATCGCTGGTGAATTTAAAAATAAAAGGTGGACAAGGGGTCTGCGTAACTTCACATTTAAGTAAAAAAAAGGTATGTGCTTTAGTTTTGCAAAAATATACTTTGCGTTTCATTAAAAAAGATAAAATGACATAAAGTACATTTTCAAATTGTATTATATTGGATACTAATTAGTTTAAAAGAAGAAAAAACATAATTCTAGCATACAAACCATCCAAGACATTGGGCGTTAAAGTGATTTTCCGTAGAAATCTTAATTTCAAAATTACTTCTATAACTGTAGTGGGTAGGTTCAAGGGATGACAAAGAAAGTTAACGCAAAGTATCCAAAAATACAGCAACACAAGTTTGCTTTTTTAAACGAAACAGTTGTATCGTTTAAAGAAGCAAACTTGCATCGTGTACATTCAAGTATAAATCGATGTTATCAAGGACTTGTTTCTGGCTCCTCTTGTGCACTAGCGTTCAACAAACGCATTCGCTTATAAATTTTTGTGCCAACGCGTATACTATCTGCAATATTCCACAACAATAATATTGCCTCCCTGTTTTAGCTGGCGGAATTTCAAAACGCCGTAGTCCATAGGGACAATCTGATCCAACAGCTAACGGAATCTCTTCAGCAATCGATCTTGAACCGCGAAGAGCTCCAACAGCAGAGCGAGAACTTCGCTAAGGAGATATCGCTGCTCCAGAAGCAGCTAAGCGAAACGTCGAACGTCATCAAGCAGCACAAATGTACAATTGAGTTCGTCGAAAGGTCGCCGACGAAATCAAATCCGACCGATTCCGTTAGCGGATCGCCAAAAAAGACGGCCAGAATGGACGGTGACAGCAACGCGCTGCGTGATGTTGCGCGCGAGCGGCCCGTTTTGGATTTGGAGGAGGAGTGCGCGAAGCTGGAGGATATTCTCGATGTCAATCAAGTTTTGGTGTTGCACGATTTGAAAGAGAAAATAAACATGTATATACAGCAAAACATATCAGAATCTAATAGAAAACTTCAGGACGATATTAAAGGATTAAAGGTGAATATTTTTTCTCGACGTACGTTGGGCAAAGAATATATTGACGAAAAATATATCTGCAATAGGTGAAATTCATTGGTAAATAAGGGACATATATATATATATGGCCATATGTTATAGTCCAGATACCTCATGTCTAAATACAAGTAAAGTATATGCAATAAAGTCAAACAAAAGTATTTATTTAAATTTAAATATTAAAAAAGGGAGGTGAAAAAGAAAGAAAAGGTGAAAAAGAGTAAGAGAAGATAGGGGACCTTTCTCCACCTTTCTCTTTTTCCTTTTTCTTCCTTTCCCCCTTTTTCTGTCTCCCTTATCTCTTTCCTTCTCTTACTCTTTTTCACTCTTTCTTTTTATTTTTTTTCCTCTTACTCTTATTTCATTTCTATGTATCTCATCATGACACGGTCCAATTCCGGAAGTAGTTCGTTTATTACTGAATCTAGCCGTGGAAGCCTGCGTGTTCAATGTAAAACAAGTGTTATTACATGTTGTGTCCCAAATAAAGATCTCGTACCTTATTTGTATATGATTTTATCTGTTGCTACAGCAAAAACTTTTAACGGAAAGGACAAATTACGAGACCGAAGCGAGTAAATTACGTCAATTATTGTCCGACGTTAAGGAGAGATCTCCTTCGGAATTGACCGAAATTCGGAAAGAATTGGACGCGAAACATGCCCAGGAGATGGAAGAGTTGCGGACATATTTCGAGAAAAAATGCGCCGATTTAGAGAAGAAGTAAGTAATAATCGTGATGACGGTAATGTCTTTAGTTACTTGACATTTCTTGTTTCCGTAAAACAGCTACTCCGAAGAAGTATTCAGCCAGCAGAGCCGCAAGATGTCCGATTCGAGTACCTGCTCGGAATTGAATTCCGACCTGTACTCCGGCAGGCATCCGGCGGGCCCGGGCGGCGACGCGGCTCCATCCAGCGACATCGAACAGAAGCTCGATCCGTCGCGATTAGATCTCGAGTCGTTGTCGAACGCGGACTTGCTCAGGATCAGGGACGACCTGATGAAGTTTAGCGCGGATTTCGCGAA
>CM042080.1:96724-321724 GCA_023509865.1 Trypoxylus dichotomus
ACTCACTAGGATATCACTTCGGTTGAATTGTATCTTCCGGAGTTTTTCCACAAACTGCACTGAGTCTCAAATACAACTAGATTTTTCGCCTATGCAGGGTTGCAGTAGTATAGCTAGGTGTGTGTGACACAGCGGAACCCGACAACCGTTCCAACTATGACAAATGCGTCTAACACCTCACTACACTTATATTGTAAAGTCCTTGCTAAATACTTTAGAATTCCTTACACCCAATTTGGAATTATTCAAGTACTGCTAAACTGTTGTGTAAGAAGCAAGTTTGGATAATGCTAGTATGGCTTGGTGTCATTTTTATGGGTCACACATAACACTGATTGAAAAGTGTCAGCACAATTTTCTCAAATATTTTTCTAATGAAACCGTTAGTAACATATTTATGTAATGCGCAGTTTTGGCCACAATGTTCTCTTTCAGCGTTACATATGCGACGCCAACGTAACAGCTTCAAATTCTTATAAAACCTTATACATAAAAACGTTGATTGTGCTTACCTAATATCCGAACTAACAAAAAACTAAATCAAACATTCTGGTAAAGTATAAACTATACGTTTTGAACATTCGAAGTACAAAATAGAAAAATGGGAGAAATCTATATCAAAAGTATTTGCAAATTACGGTGTTGCCTTACATTGTATCGTACTAGGATTATTAGAACCTAAAAATTCAGTTAAATTATAGCCACAAGGAAGAAAGCTGACTCATCAATGCAAACCGTGCATATGACGAAATGACATCAACACCGTTCCACTGCAAGCCTTACCTACCTATTCTCTTCCCTCCCCAAACGCAGCTTATAATAAGCGAGCTCTGTTTACGACATCGTCGTCCATAAATCACCGTTCCATAGCCCATCGTATTATTGTCATTAAGGTGAATGACGGCGGTATTTTGGCGGATGTCCTACGGTGAGCTTCCCACTTCAACAACGACGAGCATATTTGCAGAGAGTCACCCTTTCCTTGCGCTTGTAACCTCCCGCACGCTAATTATTCCGGACTTAACCCTTTCGTAATCGCTGCAGGTTACTAATGGCTCGAAGACGCTATTGTTCTATAACTACGACGGCACCTCGAATACCGTAGAATGATCTCATGGGGCGAATTCTTACGATAATGTTGAGAAAGAAGGACGATGCGGTGCTAGAAGCTGATTAAGGCATGACATAGAAATATTACATCTTTATACCCT
Organism: Trypoxylus dichotomus; assembly: GCA_023509865.1. Classification (NCBI taxonomy): domain Eukaryota; kingdom Metazoa; phylum Arthropoda; class Insecta; order Coleoptera; family Scarabaeidae; genus Trypoxylus; species Trypoxylus dichotomus. Next base: position 97,936 of record CM042080.1, read on the forward strand.
CTTAATATGTTTCAAAATTTGACGAGAAGAAGTGGAAAAGTTCAGGCATACTTTAAACGTGGAGTTACCGTGTTCAAATGCACTCCGACTTGAAAAAGAGGATTTAATATCCCCAACTGAATCAGAAACACATATGGAGGTGCTCTTGATAATCCGCTAGCTACTGTTTTCGAGAATTCTTTCATATTCCTCTACTGTGTCTGGATCGGTGTCTGTGTTTCTTGATCTTTCATTTATTAACATTATTCTGATCGCTGAATTTGAAGCGTTACAGACGTTGTTATGTTCAAAGAAAAAGAATGGATGCTACTAACATTAGTTTATTTACTAAAAGACACAATGTGGTTTTACAATGCTACTCGAGCAGAATTCTTACTTCTTACTGCCTAAGATTTTAAAATGACAAAGGCTTCATTTTGCAAGTTATCTAAACAAATGATGTAAAGTTCAAATTGAGATGAAAGTCTCACATGGTACACGTCATTGGCAACAAAGACTTAACAATCAAAATTTAGGTGAATACGCTGTAAATATACAGCGGAACAAATAATTAAATGGATGAGAAAATACACAAACTATTAAATAGCAACGTTGATTGTGCTTACTTACCGAACCTTTAAGGGACAAAGCTAATCTGCAGCAGGAATTGCATATACATATGTTGCCTAAGCATTGCGAAAGCGATAATTTTTTCTTAAACTTTAAAAATGTTATATACAATTCAGTACAAGGAAGGTAATCCATCGGACGAAGTTTTTAATATCAGAGACTCGGGTATAATGCTGGATATAAACTAAAGGAAGGAATTTATTCAGTACATATGTACATTGAGAATTCGGTTTGATAATGTTTCGTAGAAGGGTGACTGTTATTACGTAAGACCAATAATCTTACCAATTAAAAGGCTCTAATTATAACATTGTCAGATTGACTGACAAAGTAATTAAGAGCGTACAACTTTTGATATTAAATATTTTTAAAAGTTTTTTGTCAAGTTTAAAATTTCGGCAAGAAAAAGTAGTCTGTTAAATTAAAGGGAGCAGTATTTGTCTTAGATTTAATCCTTTTATCTGCGGGAAACCGTCGCCTGACGGAAAAGGGTTGTCACGAATTCTGTTTTCGTTTCTTTACGCCGATGAAAAACAGTTTTTTTCCTTCCCGCGTCGCACATTTGTCGAACCTTTTGCGGTCCCCCCCTTTTTACCGTGATTTATTCGGTCCACTTTTCCTTAATCCCTTTCCCCCCCGCTCGAAATGTCACGGCGTATAAATTAAGATTGTTTTCCAAAAGTTTTAACGTATAGGCCTCGATTGAAAACTTTTTCTTGCGAACGAGGGTGAAAGATGGAAAACACATTAGTACAAGCGGACCACTTCGAAAGGTGAAAGGTTCGTTCGCCGGTGGCGTATGCGGACTGGCTGTTTACGATCGTTTCCCCTCTACCCCCGTTTGGTTTCTTAGCGATAACTCGAAGAAAGAGTAATCGCAATTCCTCCTTTTCTCGTCTTTTTGCCTTTTCTATTTCGAATCTCGTGCGTGTACGTCGTTTTCTTTCTTTTCTATTTTGACAATTTGATGTATACGTATCGCCGATTTTCTTACTTTCTCTTTTTGACCAACGGTTCTGATTTATTGCGGCTCTATGTAAATAAATGGTGTAAAGAAAGTATACCGACAGTTTGGAGTAACTGGATCTGTTCTCGAAACTAAACGCAAAGAAAATATTATCCGATATATTCTGTTAACCTTTCTAACTGTACTTCACACGTGACGATCCCGAACCGCGAAATTCACAGAATTTATCAAGTTTTGAGCTATGTACTACGCAGCATTCTTCTGTGGGAAAAAACTGAGTGGGTGAAATTAATTTTTGATAATTGAAAATTATCATTCTGCCTATACCAGGTATACGAGTATTAAATGCGGCTCTTTCTTTTTAAAGAAACGTGTTAAATTCCGAAGCATGATAAAAAGTGCTTTGTTTAAAGTATGCTTCATCGCTTGTTATACATTCTTCCATCTTTCGGGCACTTTGTGAATACTATGTCAGTAAAAATCTTTCGCTTTTGCTACGAACCACTCATGGAGCCTTATTTTCACATCTTCGTATGAGCCAAAGCGCTACTCAGCAAGTGCGTGTCGATGTCATCGATGTAAATAAGTGGTGATTGTAACTTGTCGCGAACCTGTTTTGCCGTATTTGATGGAGCACTGTCATGCAGAAAAATAACTTTGCGTTGATTCTTTCAGTATTCTAGTTTTCTTTTTCCCAGGAGCGAGTATTCAAATCGGCCAATTGTTGTTGGTGACGTTTAGTGTTAACTGTTTCCTTAGGTTTTAAGAGCTCATAATTGACCACGACCCTCTGGTCCCGCCAAACACAGAGCATTATTTTTCTACCAAAACGATTCGGCCTTGGCATCGATGTGGATGGTGGGCCTGGGTCTATCCATGATTTCTTGGCTTGAGATTTTCAAAATAAATCCACTTTTCATACCCTATAACTATACGATACAAAAACGATTTCCTTTTGCACCGAGCGAGCAAAATGTCACATGTTCTTTTTGCGCTTTTCCAGTTGCCTGTTATACAATTCATGCGCTATACATCTATCGGTCTCCAGAACCTTTCCCATCTCAACAGCTTATTGACTAATGTTTAATTGCTTGGCGGGCTATCGTATTTGCGAATCATCTTCGTCCAACAATGTTTGAAATTCCACATCTTCGTATTTTGTTGGCGGTTGTCAACGTTCCTTGTCTGCGGCATCGAAGCCGTCACTTTTGAAACGCCGAAACCATGGTTCACACGTATCTCATGTTGGATCATGTTCACCGCAAGCTTCTCGAAGAAATTGGTATAATTTAGCGGTAGTTTTCTTCAAAAGAAAACAAAAAAATAATGTTGTGCGTAAATGGTGTTTGTATACATTTCCACATATTAAATATATCAGCATGACGACAATGGATTTGTAATTTTAAGAGAGCGTATAAAATTCTTTAAATCTTCACCTGAGTTGTATCGGAGCTGCACGCTTTTCTGCACGATAATTGAAAGTGTGATATAGATCCTTCCAATATGGCAAAAGGGATAATTTTTTTTTAAAACGCTGGCGAAAACAATATTTTCCTCGCGAAAAATAAAGATATAACACACCTGACGGATTCGATGTATTACCCAATTTATAATCGAAATATTCGCTACGAACCATCGCTTATAAGAGAGCGCCCAATTTATTTCGGAAAATATGAACTGGTTCCGAATGAAAAATTCTTATCGTCTATACCCGGCACCGGTACCGTTAGAAAATTTATTATATCAATAAAAACATATTAAAAAGCGTCGAACAAAAGGGACGGGAAAGTATCACATATCTAAACGTCTCGTATCGAGAAAAACATTACTTCCTGTTGTATGGACGTTCTAACCCGTTTCTTTTATTCGCTGTCCGTATTTCCTGTTTGTAAATTAAAACAACATCGATTATTGAACAAAAATTTCACGCTACTTTTATGAGGTTCTTTACAAATGCAGGGTCTGGCGTTGAAATTTTCTTTTTTCAAAGGTAAAAAATAAAAGTATGCATTGTACATTTTAAAATTTTCTTTTATTAGCATTATGCACCAACATGGGATATTAGACATCAAACTGTTTTAAAAAGAATATTTGGCAAGTGTCCACTGTTGCTTCAGCATAACAACTGATATGTTGGGTATTTCATTACGAATACTATTTTTAATATTTCTAGAGTTGCAGGATGGTTGTTACAATCTTTAGAGGTAGCTCCATAAAAAAAATCACATGGGGCTAAATCTGGTGAGCGTGCGGGGCAAAAGAGAAGTCACCTCTGTTGGAGATAAGTTGCTCTGGACAATTTTCTCCCATAACACGTATTGAAATTGTTCCATCTTGTTGAAGCCATCAGATAAATAACTGATAATAAATAGAGACTTAATAAAGCCTAATTCCTGCTATAGTAATAATGTATATAATATACATATAATACTCAGAGTGTTTTCCGACGAAAAAGGTTGCATTATACATAGTACATTTCTATATGTAATATAACACATAAGCTGAAAAGTCCCGGGCCTAACACATAGATGACGCTAGTTTTATTGCAGTCACCTTTCTCTCAGTTAGTACTAACCTTCAAAAGACAGCTGTTAAAATTTCATGATATTCTATTCATTAGTTTGTGAGTTATTGTGCTAAGAGTGGCGCTACTTTTGTTATTTTCAAAACAATGGATCAAAAACAATTTCGTGTTTTAATTTTACACTGCTTCCTGATGGAAAAAAATACCGTTCAAGCGAAGCAATAGCTTGAAAAGTGTTATGGGGACTCCGCTCCATCAGAAACAACAATAAAACGTTGGTTTGCTGACTTCAAACCTGGTCGTAGAGACACCGCTGATGCAGAACGCAGTGGACGTCCAAATGAGGCGGTAACACCAGAAAACATCAAAAGAATCCACAAAATCGTTTTGAATGATCGAAAAGTGAAGTTGCGTGAGTTAGCCGACATCGTAAAGATATCAAAAGAACGTATTGGCTTCATATTGCATGAGCATTTGACTATGAGAAAGCTCTGTTCAAAGTGGGTGCCGCGTTTGCTCACTGTTGACCAAAAACAAGAACGTGTTAGTGATTCTGAGCAGTGTTTGGCCATGTTTAAACGTAACAAACTGGAACTTTTGCGTCGATATGTGACAATGGATGAAACATGGATCCATCACTTCACTCCGGAATCAAAACGATCGTCATCTGAGTGGACAGCAACTGGTGAACCTCGTCCAAAGCGCCCGAAAGCACAACAATCGGCTGAAAAGGTTATGGCCTCTGTATTTTGGGATGTGCGTGGTGTAATATTCATCGACTATCTTGAGAAAGGAAATACCAATAACAGTGAATATTGTATAGCGTTATTGGAGCGTTTGAAGGCCGAAATTGCAAAGAAACGACCGCATATGGCAAAGAAAAAAATGTTTCATCAAGACAACGCACCGTGTCACAAGTCAATCAAAACAATGGCAAAACTACATGAATTGAACTTCGAATTGCACCCACGTCTACCGTATTCGCCAGATTTGGCTCCCAGCAACTACTGGGTGTTCGCAGACCTCAAAAAAATGCTCGCCGGTAAGAAATTTCGCACGAATGAAGAGGTTATCGCTGAAACTGAGGCCTATTTTGAGGCAAAAGATAAATCGTTCTACAAAAGTGGTATTGAAATGTTAGAGCGGCGCTGGAATGATTGCGTTGCTCTTGATGGAGATTACGTTGATGAATAAAGCTAATTTTGAACCAAAAAAACCGTGTTTTCTTTGTTAGGCCCGAGACTTTTCAGCCCATGTGTTACATGTTTCTAAAGTTTTTTTTCTGAATTTATGGGTTCGGGGTCGTGACTTGTTAGTCAGCTTGCAAGTAGGCAAAACCTAACACTATATTCGATCATATCTTAGGAAGAGAAGGAATAACAAAGTCTACAGTGTGATGTATGTATAATTCAGTACAATGTTTAGAAAAAAAAAGAGAATTTATAGGCTCAAATTTTGAATAAACTCTTCGATATAGCATCCATTATAACGAACCATATATCACCTTGTTAGAAATTCTCTCCGTAACCATTCTTTACATTTTAAACGCTTGGTCTGCCCTGGCCACCCATTTAGAAAATGGAAATAAAGGCATGTTACCTATGCGTTCGTATGCGTAACCAATAAAAAATATTTTTTAATATATAAACGTCACAACAACGTATTCACCGTACGGCAAACAATGGAGTGACATTTAACAACGAGTAGACGGCCGTTTTTCCAAAAACGATTGTAACAGAAGCTTCTTCCCATGCCGGACAGTGGAAGAAACTATCATAGACGCAGATGGCCGTAAGATATGCGACCACGCCCACGACTGGGTCCCACTCTCGAAGTCAGCCGGACGTAACAAGACAAGAATGAGAGGAGTTATTGCGCTTTCTTCGGGAGAAAAAGAATTATGCCATTTAAGTTGAAGATGACTTGTGCCTTCTCGCTTCTTATTGTTAACGCGGTTACTATGCGTCGAGAAAGGTACACCATTGGGTATTTCGTAACCGTTCGGACGTTTATAGACGTAGAATAGTCGTAAAATTCGAAAACATATTTTTTAACCGAAAGAAAGGAAAGGAAAAAATAGAGATGAATGAATGGACGTTTTAAATTCCGTAGCTATTTTGATAAAGATAACGGAAACTGGCAGAGGTAATTTATGAACGCCATTGGTTTAAAATCGAATGACGTTTATAGTGCATCGAATACGGAAAAGAAACGAAACTAAAAACTAAAAGCATTTCTAAAACCAATAAAATTCTATATTTGAACGTACAATCCGTTTAGAATAGTAACATATATCTCGTACGATAAAAAAAATATCTCGATTTTTTAATTCCTCGATTTCTAAGAAAATAAAAAAGTCTAAGAAAGTAAATCGATGTATATATTTATATAATGCTAGTTATTTTTAGCGTGAGACGTACATTTATTACGCCGATTCTCCTTACAATTGCCATCAAGTAATACACTAGGGTGACAGAATAAAATAGACAACAGGTAAAGCGGTATAAATATGTAAACAGCTAAATTCTTCTAAGAACGAATCAAGAACTTTCTCTTGTCATTAGGGTAGGGGTAGATGTATCGGAGGGAATTCGTCATAGTTTAGTATCGTTTCAACTATGCCTCGCTTACAATATTCGCAACGTGAAATAAGTAAATTTTTAAATATTCCGTTGTCCACAGTTAACCGTGTGATTACACAATTTAAACGCAAGGAAAAAACAACAGTGGGGCCGAGACCAAGTCGTGCCGGACCTTCTGAAAGAAGTAAAAGGGTACTTGTGCGCGAAGTGTTAAGAGAACGCGAAAAAGTACAGCTGAGCTTGCGGCAACTTCACAGAAAAATCAGCGCACCGTTCTGCGATACCTCCACTGTGTGGGGATGTATAAAAGGGTGGTAAAGAAAAAACCTCTCCTTACGGCGTTTCAAAAACGGCGGCGAATGGCTTGAGCAATCGAAATGCGAACGAAGCCCGAAGAGTTTTGGCGGTCTGACATTTTTTCATTGATAGTGGTCGTACGTGGGTATGGAGACGTTCGTCACAGCAACTGGACGACAAATTTTTGCATCAGACGGTGAAATACGGCGGCGTGAACATCATGGTGTGGGGCGCGATATGGTGTGGTGGAAGATCGCAATTAGTAATCTGCGACGGAAATATAAATGCGGCAAAATATATCCAAATATTAACAGAAGGACTACTACCGATATTCGACAACGCCATTTTATCTAAAGAAGACGCTACTTTTATGGAGGATGGAACAACAACCACACGGAAAGAGGAACAGGGGATTCGGATTTTACCATGGCCAGCCCAATCACCAGACATGAATCCGATAGAGAATGTTTGGCGCATAATCCAGACAAATATGGCGAAACGACCCCGAAAACCCAGCAATAAGGAAGAACTCGTGGCAGCTGTTACAGAAGATTGGTTAATTATTCCAGAAGACACCATTAATCATTTAATAGATTCTATGCCACGACGACTCGCAGCACTTCACGCAAGTAAAGGTGGATCGACAAAATATTAGTCTAATTTAAAAATTTTAAAATATTTTGTATGTATATATAACGAGAATAGTGGTAGTAGTAGGTGTCTATTTTATTCTGTCACCCTAGTGTATATAATTTAGCAATCGACGAATCGAATGAAAATGTCATTCGGTAAGAACAAACGAATATTTGCTCGCTAATTAAATGCAGAAATCGTTTTCGAGACCACTTATTCATCACACACGACTCTTTTACTTAACCTTAACATTGTAAATTTCATCACAAAAAATGGGCCATGGGAAAACATTGAAATAGCTGTAACTGGCTCATTGAAAATGATTCCAGTATCTGACTCATCACTGCTGTAAAGAATGAACAACTGTTTTAAAGTAGACGATATAAAATTATAATCTTAATTGAGTAAAAAGAAAAACGAACAAAAACAATTTCATTACTGTATTTACCTCGTATCATATGAAATGCTTCTTAGAAAACCGTGATGTGGTTTATATATATGTAGTAGGATATTCCCACTATTTTTCGCGAAACGCTTCCAATGTATGTATGTGTTAGTTGAGTATTCAGTGTAATGTCAGTGAAGAGTACTGCACTTCAGTCGTGACCCCGTTTACGAGAAGTTCGCTTTGTTACTAATAGAATTTTCATTTTAGCAAACAAATATTCCTCAATATAATGCACTTCAAATTTTGTGTTGTCGTTTATATTTCCGTTTTACTTTTTTGTGCTAATATCGAGGCCCATGAAAAGGTAAGAAAGGAAATGTTATTCAATAATTGGAATATTTTATTTTCTTATCACCGGATGGATACATTCACGCTAAAAAGATAAGAATTCGTTTCTGATTATACGAAAATGCACATATCTATTGTAGGCTACTAGAAAGCGTTTAAAATTAAGAGATGGGGAAATCGAAGGCAAACAAGTGAAGACTGTCGATAAAGGACAGATATATTATTCTTTTGAAGGGATACCGTACGCTGCACCTCCTGTGGGTGAATTAAGATTCGCGGTAAGTTTATATTTCGATGATACCTAAATTCTTTTATTCACATTCTCTTTTAAAGTGTTTGATAAAATTTAGTCTGGTTAATTTCTTGCTTCACTCCTTTACGTTTCCGTTTTCCTTTTCGTTATCTTGTTCTCTTCTTTTCCCTTTTGTTTCGCCTTCTCCTTCTCAGTTTTCTTTTTACCTTCCTTCTTCCTTTTCCACATCTTCTATTTCTTCATCTATTTTTGTTTTTCTTTCTTCTCGTTCTTATAACACACACATTTTGGTGCTTCGGATTTTTTAAGTGCAATTAAGCGATTTTGTGGTGCCTAATCCATAAATGCCGTCAGATTTGTTCTATCAGATCTAATTTTCGAAATTCACTCTTCTTGCACATTTAGGAAAAATTCGCCAAAATTTGATATAATGTTTTGTTATGTACGTAACTTTTTAGGTATTATTTTCATAACTGTTAACTGAAACATAAAAAATAGCAATTATACATATTTCACCGTGATGTATCTCAAAGACTAGAGCTGCTAGGAAGAAATGCCAGTTATTTTTGGAACCAGAAATACCCTAAATCGCATTTCACAGACACCATGACAAAAAAATTATTTTGTTGGGCGGTGTAATTTATAAAAAAATATTTAAGCTAGATAGATACAGTCCTTCGCTGCTAACTACTAACTACTTCGGTTTAAAGGATTTATACATGAACAGGAAGTTATATTTCTATTGCTTTTATGATGTGATTAAGGTCCATTCAATGAAGTATACGTATGTACTTATCAAAGGTGTTGGAGTACATTCTAAATGTATAATTTTTATAACAGAACACGTTAAAGATTTAATAGATTAAAGTAAGATCAATTATCTAGACAACCTGTGGTGTAGTGTTCATTATAATATTTTGCGTACTGTCTGATATAAAGAATTTTTTTTAATTTTCAACTCCTAGGATCCTAAACCTCCAAACAAATGGAATTCGGTCCTAGACAGTACAAAACCTGGGAAAACGTGCATTGAAATGTACTTCGAAGAAAGAGGTTACGAAGATTGTTTATATCTTAACGTTTACGCACCAGTAAGTTCGGTTGCAACATCTTTCTGACTTTCGTTTTCCCTCTTCTCAACTTTAGGCTTCAGATAAATCTCTACCGGTAATCGTTTGGATTCATGGCGGTGGATTCTCCTTCATCTACACGAACAATACTCTAAATGGCGTAGATTTCTTTATAAACGAACAAGTGGTATTCGTCACAGTTCATTATAGGTTGGGTCCATTTGGTACGCTTCCACTTTTATACTTGTCGTCGAAGATAATGCTTAAAAGCAATTTTATCTAGGTTTCTTGAGCACCGAGGACGGCATCATACCAGGAAATTTCGGTTTGAAAGATCAAGTTATGGCTATCGAATGGGTGTACCAGAACATCGCAACCTTCGGCGGCGATCCTAATAAGATAACTCTCATGGGACAAAGTGCTGGTGCAGCATGTACTGCCTATCTTGGAATAGTACCGCAATTAACAGGTATTTCTCGGAAAGGCTTAGGAATGAACCGCACCGTTTATTCTTCGTTTCTTTCGAAAATACAGGGAAAATCAGCGGAATTATCCAGCAAAGCGGCACTGCAATATCCTCATTCGCATTGGGTCGCTACCGTAGGCTTGGCGCTTACGTTCTTAGCACCAGTTTAGGTTTGCAGTCTCAGAATTCAACCGCGATTCTGGAACATCTTCGTAAAGTAGACGCTGAGGAATTGAGAAAGAACGCATTGACCACATCTATTGACGTAATAAATCAGATAGATTTTTGTAGATTTTGTAGCCGTTGTTTGTGTATTAGGTGCTTTATGGTACCGGTACTTTCCACGGCCAACTATATACCCCAGGAATGGAATCGAAGTCAAATACGAATCCATTATTGACGGAGATGTCTTACGAACAGTTGAAACGCGGTGATTTCAACAAGGTGCCCAGGATGATCGGAATCACTTCATTGGAAGGCATCTTTTTGGTAGACGGTAAGATGGTGTGAAAATAAAGTTTATAGACGTTTCAAAATTATTTTGATCGCGTTAGAATTTACAAGTAAGAGCGAGTGGTACCAAAATTACGACAATGATGTCACTAGATATACACCGGTCGCTATGAATACACGGAGTGAAAAAGTTGGTCGCTTAATCAAGAAACATTACACCAACAACACGCTCTTTACCAGTAACGTTAGTAATATGGTTCATGTAAGTCTTCATACAAATTCTTCCGTCTTAAGCTTGTCGATATGTTTGAATTTCGATTACAGTATGGAACTGATGAACATTTTGTAAGACCGATATTAAAAGATGCTTCACTAGTCTCGAAATATGTCAAGACTTACTTTTACCAATTTTCTTACGAAGGAAAATTGGGTTATCCGCAAGAAAGACCTCTCAAAGGTGAGTGAATTGGAACTTTAAAAAAACCATAGAGGGGTGTTAACAGTAAACCAATTCATTCTGACTTTTTTCCTGCAAAAAAAATAATTAAATTAACGTCATCGTAAATCACTCCCATTTGATTTAAAATTTGATCATCTTTAGGAGTTGACCACGGTGAAGAACTTAGATACTTGTTTTTCGATAAGAACCAAGGAGAGGTCGATGAAAAGGATAAACTGGTAAGATATAAGCTGGTCAGACTTTGGACCAATTTTGCTAAATATGGGTAAGGGTATTCGAACTATTATTGGGTGTCGATTCTACGACTTATTCATGTTACAGCAACCCAACACCTAAAAAAGAGGAACTTCTCGATAATCAGATATGGCTACCGATAGATCATGACAAGGTTGATGTCGATTTCTTGGACATAGGCTCTCAGCTAACGCCATCTGTAAATCCGCATCGTGAAGATATGGTTTTCTGGGATAATCTGTATGCTAAGTATGGAAATCGGCCGTACGATGTTTACTAAATACAGAATAATCGAAGAATGCTTTGTAGAGAATGTTCGGTGAAATTTAAAATAAATAAAATATTTCGCATCTGTGTATTTTTAATCGAGAGTTAAATTTGACTTACACAACCGCTCAATAGATTTCAACTAGCGAGTTGGGAATGAGAAGGGGAAAAATTGATTCGAAAAATTTTTCGCAGAATTAAAAAAACAAGGAGAGCTGTAGGAAAACTTGTTTTGACTTTTGTCGTGGATTCAAAATTACCGTACCTTCTATAGTACACATGACACTGTGTACTATAGACCGTGTCGCCCTGCCATCGAAGTATTGAGCTTATGGAGATAACACTGAACGTTGCCAGATTTTTAATGCAGGGGTTATTTGAAATAATAGGTTGGTTCCTTTGAAGAATTGACTCTGTAACAATTAAAATAAAATAGACGAGAAACAAAGATAAAAAATAAAAATACATTACTCAAAGTTCTATTAAACATAATTTTATTGTTTATTACAAGAAAAATTCATACAATTATAGATTATACATGGCACCTTTATTTCCTTTTTCCTCTATAGTTGTAGCTGGATGATTCTCTTCATTTTTATAGTCTTAACTACCGGAAGGATAAAAGGTTAAAAATAAAAAGAGGATACGTTGAAAATGATGTTTTCAGTTTTATCGAACATTTGTGGCTTTTGTATTCTGCGCTTATGAAATAACAAACATGACCCATAAATGAAATCGGAATAATTAAATATTGATAAGATTAATGATAGACAAAACCACAACTTTAGGGTGGAATTCAGATTGTGTCTATTAGAGTACAGAAGCTTTAAAGAGGCGTAAGACCTTTTAAGCAAGTCTGTGACATATAATTGCATATCAACGTATAATAAAAGATAGCAAATTACCAGAAATCTGAAAATTAAAATTCGATGTTGTGTTTAATGCATTAGCTTTACTAAAATTAAGACATAAATTATGATCAGTTATAACTGATGAATTGTATTTGAATTCCGTTAAATTTCGTGTCTTATTTGTAATCACCAATAGGAAACGAGAAAAACAACTGAGTCTTGTCCGTATAAATCCTGGTGTATACGAGATAAAACTTATCAATGTTCTCGACTTGTTATTGTCACAGCAAGTCGTCTATGTTCTTCCTGATAAGAATGAGAATACATCAGTTAATTATATGTATAATATATGTATGGATCTATAGAGGGACTGTAATATTTAAGCATCTCGCAAGATACACCATCACAATTAACCGCAAAAGTATTTATATTATTTAAAATTGAATTAATCTCGTCAACACTCGCTAATCTAAAATTAACAATGGAAGTTGCTATAATAAGATATCCGATTTTTGGAGTTATTATTATAGTAGACTGTACAAACCTTGCAAATTACTGATTGATATCATTAATATCTTATCTACATGACTGCACTCTTTATGCCTTTAAACATCCAAGATTAAATATTTTTCACCAATTACCTAATTTATCTTGATAACGATTCTTAAACGCTGCTGGTGAGAGAAATTTTCTATACGTTACGAAGTAGGCGTCATAAATTCTCGGCCTGACAAGCTTATACAGGTTCAAGCGTGCTCAAACTCCGTCAAGGCATGCATGCACATACGCGAGGTCTACGCTATGAAGCAGTAGTAGTTTTCTGTAGCCAGCCAATCAACGTGACTGGCGCATGAAAATGTCTGAAGTAATGAAAATTAAGTACCGCGCGGTCATCAAATTTTTAATACGGTGACTCATCTCCTTCGCATTTGGTGTCTATTGTCACACGGGATGAAACAATGGTTCTGTTTTACGATTCCTCTATCGAAAACAGAGTCCATGGAATGGCGACGATCTGATGAACCTCGTCTCAGAAAGGCGAAAGTCGTTCAACCAACGAAAAAGGCGATGGCCACAATATTCTGGGATGACTTTAAAGAGCACAATACAACTGTGAACGGCACATATTATGCGAGGGACAGTATCCGTGCAAAATCTCGTCGAAAATAGACGAAAGGTGTGCGATTATTGCACGAAAAAGCTCCCGTCCATACTGCCGCCGTTGCACAAGCTGCCATCCGCGAATGTGGCTTTTAGGAATTGGAACATCCACCGTATTGTCCCCATATGGCTCCTTGTGACTTTTATTTGTTTTCTAATTTAAAAGAAAAACCTTAGGGGACGTCGTTTCAAGGACAACAGTGAGTTGCAAACAGCTGTTATGTTATATAGACGTTATTTTTACCAAGGTATCGAATTATTAATTAATAGTTGTAATAAATCTATAGAAGGGGTTACATTGAAAAATAAAATTTCTTATACTGTTTCAAGCTTCTTTTTTCTATATTACGCCGAGAATTTATGGCGCCTACCTCGTATATATTTGCATTGTTTGCAAACAAACAATTGAACTCCAATTTTATACAGTTAACGGTTTTAATTTCATATTAAAAATAAATTGGGAATTCTGTTTATATGGTTTTTGTTCGACTTGCGGTACGAGCAACATCTCAAGGCAGCGTGTTTCCCCGAAACCGTGACGTGTGCTCTAGGATATTCCCACTTTCGCAAATTACTTGCTCTCGTAACGCTCGCAATATCAACAAAATAAAACTCGACATTCGCTCTCAGTCGTTAATTTGTGTCGGTTGTGTCGAAATATTCGATCATCATGTGTGCCAAAATTCGTGTTTTATTTTTTGTATTTATCCTATTTATTTGTGTTAACGTTAACAACGCTAATCACGAGGTAAGGTGTAAATAAGATTATACGTATGCATAGTAAAATTAGCAACTGCTTATCACCGCAAGCATTTGTATCACATCGATGCGTGTTTGGATGTCACTTGGTACAATAATTTTCCATTTATAGACTAAAAGAATTCGTTTAAAATTAGAAGACGGTGAAATCGAAGGAAAACAAAGAAAGACTGTGGATAAAAATAAATCATATTATTCTTTCCAAGGTATACCGTACGCTAAACCGCCCTTGGGCGAATTAAGGTTCGCAGTGAGTTTAAGTTTAGATGATTTTTAAATCATTCCATCCACATTTTTGGCGCATTTCAGGATCCACAACCACCGAAGAAATGGAATACAGTGTTAGATGCAACGAAACTCGGAAAAACCTGCATAGAAATGTATTTCGAAAAGAGAGGTCACGAAGATTGTTTATATTTAAATGTTTACACACCGGCAAGTAGTCATTTGAACTTCCTTGGCAGGGCATTGACCTTTTAAGGTCATATCACTCAATAAAAAAGCACACCGCTTTACAAATAATCTCTAATTTATTAGAAATTTATAAGCAATCATATTTTAGGCTTTAGATAAATCTTTACCAATAATTATCTGGATACATGGTGGTGCATTCGTTTTCATTTATGGTAATTATACCTTAACCGGTGTGGATTACTTTATGGACGAAGAAGTGATCTTCGTAACCGTCCATTATCGAATGGGGCCCTTCGGTATACAGGAATTTCTATTAATTTTTCTAAGCAAATACTTTAAAACAATTTTTCCGTAGGCTTCCTAAGCACAGAGGATGATGTAATCCCTGGCAATTTCGGCTTGAAAGATCAAGTTATGGCCATCAACTGGGTGCATGAGAATATCAGAACCTTCGGGGGCGATCCCTCTAAAATTACCCTCATGGGACAAAGTGCTGGAGCAGTATCTACCGGGTACTTGGGAACGGTACCGCAATTAAAAGGTATCTTTCCTTTCTAAAGAATCTAGAACGAACCATTTACGAGGGCGCCCTAAAATGTTTCCGGAGTCGACAGGAAAAATATGGTATTGGTGTGGTTTTGTATTTTTATTCCTCCTCGAAGATGAATACACTTTTTCAAACGGTGTTCCAATCTCAAGGTTGTCCTTGCCAACCAATAAATCCACGTCAAGATTCGTGCGCCATCTCTTGCCGATTCTGGAAACATTTCAAATTGTCCTCGTATTCTTTCTATACTTATATAAATGTTTAGGGAAAATTAGCGGGATCATTCAACAAAGTGGTTCTGCATTATGCCCGTTCGGTTTGGGTCGGTACCATCGCGCTGGAGCTTACGTCTTAAGTACAAGGTCAGGTTTACAATCTCAGAATTCAACCGCTATTTTGGAGCATCTTCGGAAAGTAGACGCTGAAGAATTGAGAAAGAACGCTTTAAGCGCCCATTTTGACGTAATATATCCCAGTAAACGTGTAACGCTGTAAATTTTGATGTGTTCTTTGGTTTTACATTAGATAGCATTCGGTATGGGTACATTCCACGGCTTACTCTTCATTCCGGGAATGGAATCGACATCCAATAAAAATCCGTTGTTAACTAAGATGTCCCACGAGCAATTGAAACGTGGTCATTTCAATAAAGTTCCAAGGATGATCGGTATTAATTCCCTAGAAGGAATTTTCATAACAGACGGTGAATATCACTGAAATTCCTTGCTCTAAAGTTTCGAAAATTATTTCCAATTTCAGAGTTTAAGTCCATAAATAAATCTTACCAAAATTATGACCAAATGATCAGGAGATACATCCCAGTCTCCATGAATACTCGAAATGAAGAAGTCGGTCGTTTAATAAAGAAATACTACACAAACGACACGGCCTTCACCAGCAACATCAGTAATATGGTGCATGTATGTCGTTAAAGTAATTTCGATTTTTCTTTTCTGAATTTTGCGATTTCGTCACAGTTTGGTAGCGATGACCAATTCGTAAGGCCGATATTGAAAGACGCAGCTTTAGTTTCGCAGCATGTCACCACGTATCTGTATCATTTCTCTTACCAGGGCAAATTGGGTTATCCACAAGGAAGACCTCTCAGCGGTAAGTGAATTGAAAGTGAAAGAATATTCGCGCGCAATCGGTGCTTTTAGGGGTTAATCATGGGGAAGAAGTTGAGTATCTATTTCGCGATAAGAACCATGGAAAGGTAAACGAAAACGATAAACTGGTTAGATATAAACTGGTCAGACTTTGGAGCAATTTTGCTAAATATGGGTAAGAATATTTGATCGTCCCTTACATTTTTATTGGAGATATTCATTTTGCAGAAATCCCACGCCCAAAAAAGATGAGCTTCTCGATAATGAAACCTGGTTGCCGATAAATCCAGATAAAGATAACGTCGACTATATGGACATTGGTTCCAAATTAGTACCGGGTGTAAATCCGCATCGTAACGATGTCGAATTTTGGGATAATTTGTACGCCAGGTTTGGTAATCCACCGTTTGACACGTATTAAACGTGCTTATACATGAACTGAAGCTAATGGAGCGATCTTGTGTAAAAATTAAAATAAAATCTTTTTGTATTAAAAGTGTGTCTATTATTTCTTATACACAGTAAAACTCGCTTATAACGTACTCGTCGGGACCATACAAAGCAGTACGTTAAAAAAGGAGTATGAGATTTTATATATAACATATGTACTATCAATATATATTTTTATTTATAAAATAATAAAAAGATAAACAATAATAATAATAAATAATAAGCAAATACATATAAAAATTTAGTTAGTAAAAAAGTCGGTAATAAGAGCCTGTCCTTTTTATTTTTTTTAAACACAGATTCTAAAAAATGTTCAATACTTAGTGCATTATTTAAAATTATATTGGTTCTTCACTTTATAAATATCAGGATTTATCAATAGCTATTACACTTTTCACATCTTTTCAAATTTTTAGAAAAGAATTCCGTCCAGATTAGTTCTCTTGCGCGGTTTTAAAATCGTATTTAGCATGATTGGAACTATTATTCGACGAGCCTTGAAACAAATCCAAGATGAGTGAAATTTTAACGAATTTTCTTATGTTTTTGTGAAAAATCGAAGTCATCTGAAATATGTCAAATTGCGTATGCAATTGAAGGTTTTGATGACTAGATTCCAGGAAAATGATTCGTCATGGCGAAATACTTATACTTCAAAAAGTAACGAAGGATTTAGCAATAGTTATTATGTTACACTTTTCACGTGTTTTAAAATCTTTCGAAACGAATTCTGTCGATATTAGTTCTTTCGTGTCAAGTTTGGTTTTAAAATCGTATTCGGTATGATTGGAAATATCATTCGGTGAGCCTTGAACCAAATCCAAGGTGAATTTTTGATATAATAAATAATAAATTATCTTATGTAGATGAAGATGATTGTTCCAGGCCATAAAGTGGTTAATTACTTCTTTTCTTCGTAATACTATCGTTATTTGAGTTGCAGATGTATTTAAGAAAGAGGATTATTAAGATTATCCCTTGGCTAAACGTCTATGGACGGTAGTGTAAATTTCATTCTTGACATAACACCTTTGCATATTTCACAATTTTCTAATCTATATTTTATTTTGGAAACGTAAAAAGTGTACTGCAAATGTATAAGCACCAAACATATCAAACTAATCTTGGAAGAAGAATAATATTTTTCTTGTTTACGTATTTTCTTTTCACATCCGAGGAGTGCTATTTTTTGGATGACTAGATTTTGATACGATATATAATTATCTACGCGTAGATCTGATACCCTACAGATGAAAGGATCGAGTCGAATGATGGTAACCAAGGGTTACGTTTCATCATTACGACCGACCTATGCTATCCGATATCAAAAATCGTCGAGTGCATTCTTGTTAATCAGGGGTAATCGCCCTGCCTACTAGATACCGTTTCATTAGACCACGCGAATGGCTTCATAAATCTACTCTTTCCTTTCCTACAGCCCGCGTGCGATTTTTCCCCCACCGTGTAAAGCAAGCTCCGCCGCCACCTCTTCTCTACGTTCACGTTACGGGAACGCGAGAGGTACTTAGCCGCTCGAGCTTCCTCGATTCCTGTGCGTGTAGCTCGTAGCGCGTCATCTACCGTAACGACGGCGTACTAGGTTAGAATGTAAATTGGGTTTTTTCCCTTCTTCTGGAGCGCGACGGGGTTGTTTCGCGGTCCAGGAGTTTCGCGGGTGGACTACGAGTCCCCAGCGAGTACCGGGTCCCTCTATTCAGGGAAACTAGCGAGGAAATTCGATGCTGTTAGTAAATTTAGGGTTTTCATTACGGATTAGCGCGTTAAGAAGATACTAGGAGGGGTATCGTTACAAAGTATGGTTTTAGGCACGAAGAACTGACTACTGGACATGTGGTTATTTGTAACTTTAAAGAATCTTTACTGTTTTATATTTTCAACGGGTTCGAAGAAGTTGGAATCAAATTATATTTTCTAAAAAATTTGATTGAAAGTCATTTTTTTTTGTTGGGACTCATTATTTTCCATTTTCATAGCCAACTTTTTTTCAAAACCATTTCTATGCTATTAAACGTATTCAAGTTCTATATTAGGGTTTTATTTAGAAAGTGGCATTCTTTGTATATATGGAACTTGTTTACGTAATTGTGTATAGGTGTGCTTTTCTGAAAGCTCCAAAATGTAATTTTTCATTCAAACTGTTTGTTTTTTAATTCTAGAAATCATAATGCTCTATCACGTTCTAATTCAAAGATAATTTTTTATGGACGAGTATAATGAATTTATGAACTGTAAATAGTTCAGATGTGACAGCTAAAATATTATTTACGTGTTTCGCCCAGAATTTACGGAAATCTTTTTGCTTGTCCTGAATATCAATTTGTAAGTTATTTAAAAATAGATTTGTTACGAAAGATGACAGTGGATTCCCATTGCTAGTACCAAAATCTTTGTTTGATACTTTAGATGCTTGAATTTATTGACTAGGTTTATATGTGGGTGAATTACCATTAGCAAAATTATTACATCAATTTCATCTAAGCTCTAGTTAACGTTCTTCATGTACTTATAAAGAGAATCATTGTTTGGTTGCACATAAGATCCTACGTCTAATATTTATCGGATAGTTCAATTATATTTCTCTATATTTATCATAACTACAGCATTATCTTTATCGGCTTTGGTGTAGATGATGTTCCTTTTCAACCATTAGTTTTCCGCAAGAAGTTGTTTTGTCGCTGGTTTTATTCACGTTGTTTATTAACGATATCGTGACCTTTCTGAATGTTTATCAGCTCCCCATCTACGCTGATGATGCCACCAGTATTGTTAGTAGTAGTAAGAAAAATATCCAAGATGGAACCAACTTAATGTTAGAGGATTTGAATATTTGGTTTAGAATGAATAAATAGTTTTTAAACAAGACCAAAGTAAGGTATGTAACATTTAAATCAAGTGTATCGCATACTTTGTCAAGTCTTCCTCTTACAATTGGAAATAGCACAATAGACCAGGTAACGTCGATCAAGAATCTAGGGATAACCTTTTCGCAAGATCTGGAATGGAATAAACACATCGACACAATTAATTCACTGATGTCTAGATCAATCTTCAAACTAAGACATTTGAGAGCCATAGTAAATTACGAGGCAGTAAGACTGATACATTTCAGACATTGAATCACGTTTAAGTTATGGAATAATTATATGGAGCCCTAACAGTTTCGTGCAGAAAGTACTTTTATTCCAAAAGAGAGCTATCCGTGCAATGGCGGGAATTTTTTAAACAATTTAAGCTTTTAACAATTATAGCGATCTACATAATAGAGACCGCACTATATGCATGTACATAAAAACAAGCATGACCTAAGAGCTCAGAACAACCAGGATCATGACTATAATATACGAAACCTAGAGATTCATGTCCCTAATCACAGACTTACGTTAGCTACAAATAGTTTAATATGCATGCGCATTAGAATATATAGCAATATTCGCTCCGAAATATGAGAGAAACCATATTATTTCTTTAAAAAATCTTTGAGAAAGTATCTTTTACGTAGACCATATTATAATTTAAATGAATTTCTAAATAATATGGATGTGTAGCTGTGTAGATTAGCTTATTTATTATTTGTTATTATTATTACATATTATTAGTTTCTAATAATGTACAGCTATTCATGAAACCATTAATAGTCTGTAGTATATAGCAAAAATGTAATGTTAGGCATTAATACATATTACATCATAAGTAATATTCGGGCACTAATATTGTTGTTCTTATCTGTATTGATATATAAAAATGTTTTGTACAAAACTACTTTAATTTTTTTGCAATATTATTTTTTTTTTAACCGTATGTCCTTTATACCTTGCGGTGTCGGACTATTTATTTCTTATTTTTATCTTCCACAGGTTCCTGTTCTGAGCCAGTTGTTTGGGTGATGCTATGTTTTCTTTCTTCTGCTGCTATTATCATTGTGTTTGTTTTCCTCGTGTTTATCTCCATGTTTTTCTTTGTTAGTTCTTCTTGGTATATCTTCAAGTTTTGCTGTAATGTCTCTTCCGAGTGTGCTATCAGTGCCATATCATCTGCAAACATTAGTTCCTGTACGTTAATTGCATTCATTTTCCAGTTTCCTACTTTCATATTTTTTCCTTTTTGTTTAGCTTTTTTAACAGCGTCGTCTATTAATATATATACAATATTATTATAATATATAAATTCGTACGTTTTCAAATATTGGTCCTACTACGAATTCCCAAAAAATAACCTACTCTTGCTTCATTTCCCACCTTCCATCTACAAAACAATGTATCCATATTCCCTCGCTTTATAGCTTCTACGCAATCAAATAGATTTATTCGCGTTACACGCAAAAAAAGGAGCGCAACCCATTATAGCGGCACGTTGAACGTCAACGGGCTTTCTCACAACGCGATCGTACACCGTAAAAGAAAACGATGGAGAGAGACGAAAACAGTATAATGAACGAAAGCACCTACATTGCGTTGAAAGAGAGGGACGAAAACGAAAGTTGGTACAATACCGCTAACCTAAAAGAGCCGGGAGTAATAACGGTGTTTGCAGCGAGGAAACGGGCCGCTTTTAAAAGACGTGACAGGAATCCGTGTGTATTTAGCCCGAGTGAAAAGCGGAAAGGCCGGAATTAACGTAGGTTACGAGGATTGATTGAAAAATTTTTCGGGATGGCGAATAACTGATCAATCGAAGGCAATCTTTTTGTATCAAACTGTGTATTCTTTTTTTAACTCCGAACGAATGTTATTTATGTTTTGACATGCTTTCTTTTTTTAAACAGAACATAGGGGTGATCTATAGGAATTTTAAAAAAATGAAGAAGTTGTTACGAGCACAATTTTAACTTGTCACTTTTCTTTTTCACAGCGCTGTACAGTCGACTATAAGCGTTGCGAATTGTTTCACTTTTTGTGCTTTTTCAAATTCCGTTAGGGTTGAGCACACGTGTCGCATGCTATATCGTATCACAGCCAATCATTAACCTCCCAGTCGATGAATTCACGTCCCAAACCTAACCAACACCAATCTAAATACCAGCGACAAAAATATAACAATAACCATCCAACCTATGCCCTGAATAAAAAAAATGACAAACAGGGTTCGGGACAATTGCCAACTAAGTTTTTAAACGGTGTCCATCTGAACGATTTGGTGAAGCTAGTGTAATGTGTTCATGGTGTAACACCCTCCGTCCCTTATGGTATGGTACTTTATATCAGTCGAAGATCCTAGACCACTGTATTTTTACCAGGATACCATGAATCAGGACCAATATAAGCGTGTATTGGAGGATGTCTTGATTTAGTCCTTTACACATTCATGCACGATAAGGCGTCATGCCACATGACCAAATCCATTCAAAGTTTTTTGGAAACGCACGCTCTACCAGTGTTACCTTGGCCGAGAAATTCTCTCTACTTCAATGCAATTGAGAACGTGTGGAGTGTTCTAAAATCGCGCACGTATTCGAGGAGAAATACTACAAAAGAGCAATTAATAAGAAATATTGAATATATGTGGTAAAATGACGCTACAATTAGACATACCATTAACATTTGCATAGACAATATGCTAAAAGAATAATAGCAATTATAAAAGCCAAAGGAGGCATTGCAAAATGTTAGTTTTATGGTTGTGATGATGTTTATAAGCAGTTCTCAATAAATGTATCTACAATACGTTTTTCATTATATATTTTAACAATTGCTATTATAGCAGGTGGCCCTAATAAATTGGGCAGGGACTGTAACTTCAGTGTAACAGGGCATACACGGTCAAACTTCATGGTAAATGTCGCATTTGAAATGGAATATTTTTAGTATCTGTTTTATTATTGTATTTCATAACTTCTACATGTATCCGTCGCTATGAGTTTTTGAGATGATAAATTTATATCATATAAAGATCTAAAACCTGACACTGCAAACGCACTTAAGCAAAATTCATGTTATATAAAAAATTAGTTGTGAAATAGAATGAGTGTATACCTATAATACATGTATTTTACATAATCTCCTCACATTAGATTTGGCGGTGAACAGCTGAATTTAAACGAAATTTCTTTGCTTTTCAATGAAGACGAAATGAATAATTTTGACAAAGAAAAAACAACACTACACATACGAAAGTATGCAATTAAGAAGAACATACCAATGGTAATTAAAACAGAAATCATGTGTTGTAAGCTGATAAATTGATAACATGGGATGGTATAAGCTATGATCATCCAATATTTATAGAAAATATCCTTTCGAACAAAGCGGTAGGGTGAATGGATGGATAATGAGGTACCGACTGGCGGTAACTCGGTTAATAATGGGAGTCTATGTGCTTTTGAAACGCTGCGTTCCAAATAAATTATTAATTGGTGTAGTGTGGAGTTTACTGCGATACCTGTGAATTAGAAGCAATAATGATGAAGGAATACGCTTTGTTATACCGTAAATAAAGCAGATACATAGATTTTGCAGTTTTTGAATCTTCTGTACCGTAACTTCATGCAAGCAAGGTCCGTCAACCACATCGCAATAATTGATGTTTGATAATACGAAAGTCGTTCCTTCTACGTTATAGAAGATACAGTTTCTGTGAACTTTGACGAAACAAGGTAGTTTAAAAGGAAGTAGTTCCATGGAAACTATCATCTTCGTTTCTCATTAGATGAAAAGATTGTAACTTTTAGAATTAGAAAAAATAACCAAACTCGGTTGGGATAGATCGATTCTTATCTTCGTTCCATTCGGCGTATTACTGGCGAAAACTAATATCGAATTGCGTTCATTAAAAACGCGACGGAGAACGACGATGATTTATCGACGATTGGGGAGATTTAAATTGAAAAATTTAATTCCCAGTCGCGACCATAGAGAAGAGAAAGTCGCGCTGCCGTAATAGCGCAATCTTTCTCGCGAGGTAAATCTAAAAATCGAACCAACCTAACGCCGCAAAAAGGTGACACGATGCTGCGCGATGATGTTTTAAATTTTTAAATTCGATTATTGCAGTGATTGATGACAAACGATAGCAGAAGGAACACTAATGGAATGCAAATATACAGGTCGGTTATTACAACGTGCAGTAGTTGGACGTAATCTCCATCAAGAGCAACGCAATCATTCCAGCGCCGCTCTAACATTTCAATACCACTTTTGTAGAACGATTTATCTTTTGCCTCAAAATAGGCCTTAGTTTCAGCGATAACCTCTTCATTCGTGCGAAATTTCTTACCGGTGAGTTTTTTTTTGAGGTCTGCGAACAGCCAGTAGTCGCTGGGAGCCAAATCTGGCGAATACGGTGGATGTGGGAGCAATTCGAAGTTCAATTCATGTAGTTTTGCCATTGTTTTGATTGACTTGTGACACGGTGCATTGTCTTGATGAAACAACATTTTTTTCTTTGCCATATGCGATCGTTTCTTTGCAATTTCGGCCTTCAAATGCTCCAATAACGCTATATAATATTCACTGTTGGCATTTTTTTGGTATTTCCTTTCTCAAGATAGTCCATGAATATTACACCACGCACATCCCAAAATATCGAGGCCATAACCTTTCCAGCCGATTGTTATGCTTTCGGGCGCTTTGGACAAGGTTCACCAGTTGCTGTCCACTCAGATGACGATCGTTTTGATTCCGGAGTGAAGTGATGGATCCATGTTTCATCCATTGTCACATATCGACGCAAAAATTCCGGTTTGTTACGTTTAAACATGGCCAAACACTGCTCAGAATCATTAACACGTTCTTGTTTTTGGTCAACGGTGAGCAAACGCGGCACCCACTTTGAACAGAGCTTTCTCATAGTCAAATGCTCATGCAATATAAAGCCAATACGTTCTTTTGATATCTTTACGATGTCAGCTAACTCACGCAACTTCACTTTTCGATCATTCAAAACGATTTTGTGGATTTTTTTGATGTTTTCTGGTGTTACCGCCTCATTTGCACGTCCCGTGGGGAGAATTTCCCTGCTAAGGTAACACTGGCAAAACGTGCGCTTCCAAAATACATTGAATGGATTTGGCCATGTGGCATGGTGCCTTATCGTGCAGGAATGTGTAAAGACCTTCATTAGGATCTAAATCATTAATATATGGCATCAAGACATCCTCCAATACACGCTTATATTGGTGTTGATTCATGGTGCCTTGGCAAAAATACAATGGTCTAGGATCTTCGAATGATATACAGGACCATACCATAACTGATGGAGGGTGTTTCACCGCTTTTAGTATACTGGTTTCACTAAACCGTTCAGATGGACGTCGTCTAACAAATTGAGCTTCTTCGGTCGTGGCTTCTAGTTTCGAGTCGTCGCGAAACATTGACCTTTCCCCAATCTTCAATTGCGTAATGTTGATGACGTTTTGCCCATTCATAACGTGTTCGCTTCATCATCGGTGTCAATCTTGACATTTTGATGTCTTTACCGAAGGAATACCCAGTCAACTTAGTGAAAGGTATGTCTCGGAGATGCCAGGCAATTATCAATGCCGGTGGTAACTAGACTCATTATTAATGGTATAGCAATTTTCTTCTAATGGAGTACAACAAATACATATACTTAAAAATCATTAAAAATAAATTTTCCTACATATTAACCAGCACACGTTCTTAGTTACACACTGTAAAATAAAATTTCTTAAATCTAACTTTGCAAATTGTGCGTACTTGTCTCAATTACTACTTACATACTTTGTTTTTCCGTTTTCTAATTTTATTTAAAGCTTTTCCCATAGTCATCCATAACTTCCTTAAACACTACACATACGCCATACCTTAATTTACCCTTTTCTCACAATACTTAATGCGCCCATAAAAATATAATATACATAATGGATAAGTAAAACTTCTACGAAAGGAAATGAATTCTTCAGAATCGTATTTACGAACCGTCGCCCATTCAAAATTGGAGAGAGCGAAATCTTATGAATGCCCACTCGAGAGCGGTAGGATTGATTCCGTTCAAAATCCCCCATTATATACGCCAGACTGGTTGCTGCTTGGGTTTAAAGGTAATGGAAGTTTTAGAGATACCTGTAGGTAGGCATACAATACACACAACGTTATGTGTGTGTATGCATGTACGTAGTCAATAGATGTAAAGAGACGACTTCTATTCAGATGGAACGAAGAACGGCTTTTGTTGTTGTAGCTGCGAATTTACCGAACGCCAGCGTGTCCCAATTACATACAATTTCATTTCGGTAAATAGAAGAAATGGCGTGTTATATATATATTTTTTGAAACATTGCAAAGTATAAATTAATAAAGAATATCACTGATTCTCAATTTAAGTTTTAAGTTTTTTTTTTATTATTTTCCTCTGAGGTGAATGGGCTGTGATCCTGAGTCACCAATAATAATTAAAAAACCCTGTCATTTTAAAATAAATAAAATTACTTCTTTATTTTCTAATATGTGATATAATATCAAATATTCGAACTTTTCGAAAGTAAACTTATTTCAAAAGAGGAAAATTGTAGGAATTTTACACTAAATGAAAATAATCTGTTATTTTGCTCATTTCAATTTCCTTTTCTTTAGTGTGAACTAATTAAAACGGGTTGGCTTCAGTGACGTCACACTAGACCTCTGCTTATCTCAGTTGAAATCCTTTGTTTTCAACTCATTCAAATGATATCAATAAAGCATTTACAGTTAATCAATTAATGTTGTTGTAGACTTCCGTGATCTTCTTTTAAGGAGTTTAGAGCTTCTCTTGGGCTGTTGCATGTTGTATCGCCGTTATGTGAAGAATTTCTCACATCGGCATTATCTATTTCAATCAATGCTTTAGTGAAATTATGCAAAGTAAGTAATATTGTTTTGACATCTAGCACGTAGCAGATATTGGAATTAGCTTCATATTATAATATACGTTATCTGTATGATCCTTTTTATAATATAAATACAGATCCTGTTTCAACGTTAAGACTTTATTCTTATTGAAAGGACCTTCATACGAATTTTTGGCAGTTATTGTTCTCTGTACACCAAACTACGAGGGTGGATGCCTATGCTGTACCCCTGACCCTCTTGCAGTAATACTACACTGGCATTATATTTTGTATTTTTCAACATAATCTCCCTCTACACTAGTGCACTTGATCCATTAGTGCTCCAACATCTCGACAGCCTCCTGGAAAAAAATTTGTCCGACCTCTGCAAGCCACCTCTCTACAGCTTGCATCACTAATTTGGGGACCAACCTGTAATCAGTAGGGGACAGATCCGGCGAATATGGTGGATGCTCCACTAATTCAAGGCGTGCTTGGTGTACGGCAGCCATAGCAATAGCAGATAGTAGCTAAACTACTTCAAGGTTACAGGTGTCCGAGAACTTCATTTATGTTCTCCGGGTCCGGCCTCCTTGATCCTCGCGATTTAATGACATCCAGCGAAATGTGGAAAG
The DNA here is from genome assembly GCA_023509865.1 of Trypoxylus dichotomus. NCBI lineage: Eukaryota > Metazoa > Arthropoda > Insecta > Coleoptera > Scarabaeidae > Trypoxylus > Trypoxylus dichotomus. The sequence continues at coordinate 125,194 of CM042080.1, forward strand.
CTTTTGTTTGGGAGGGATGGGGCATGACAATCCGCCCTTATGTTATGTGAAATGGTTTGTGTTGTAGTCTTTTTCTTGGTTTAAGTAAGCTGGCGAAATAATTAAAAAGGAAAACAGAAGAAAAACGGAAAGAAAAATAGATTTAATTACTTTTGCTTTTTCCTCTGGAAACGCGTTATCTCTCGGCGACTTGATGTTGAATAATTAAAGATGAAGAAAAATTGCCGCCGCGGGAAGTAATCTGGCATCGGGACGCAAGTGACTGATGAATTTCTAGTAAAGAAGGACGACGCGATAATAATTAGTAAAAACGGGATATCTAAACGATAATTACCGAGAAAGAGACCGCAACTTGCATTACTTCATAATTACTAGAAAATTTAGTCACATGTAAGATTTCTTTTAATTTAACAGCCTATAATCACTAGGTGGCTAGATCCAGCGAATATGGCGAGTGCTCCACTAATTCAAAGCCTGTTTGGTGTATTGTAGCCATAGCAATGCCATATGTATGGCCGGAAGCATTAGCATGTCCTTTTTCTGGAGGTATTTTATTACGGCTCTTTGTTCTGCAAGATCCATTTTTATTAACAATCACTACACACAATTTAAGAACTGCCACAGCGCAACACTTTGAAATACAAACTTGATATTATTAATCAAACAACCAATTGGAAGTAGACGAGGGGTGGGACATGAGGATCGGCCGTCGTAGCTCATTGATATATTTGAACATGCTATATATATATATATCGTATATCGCGAAGTTATTCTTAAATTCATTCGCCAATCGTTAAATTTAATAGATCCATCTTTATACCTCGTATAATACCTATAACTTTGCCGCGTACTTTCATACAAAAGCCACACTCTCTCTCCATATATATACAAGGATCGTCATTAATATTCAAACTCTCGCGCGTTACATTCTATATATAAAGTCTCGGTTGTTGCAACCGAAACAAACAATAGCAACAAAGTTTCGGAGTATAAAGTGCATAATACCCAGGCAGTAGAGAGAACACCGCGAGGCGCTCGGCTCATAAACCTCCGCCACCACTCGACGACGACGAAGAAACAACGAGCGCCCTCTGTTTAAGGAGGAAGGAGAAAAGGATCGTGCAAGTATAAATACGAGAGGCGAACAACGGCGAACAACTTGAACCGACCGCGAATAAAATCGAAAGCGCAAAGCTCCTCGACGACTACAACCGACAAGACGGCGCACGGCGTAAAACCTTAGTGGAAGTAAATTCAATTAAATCCTTACCTTTTCACGTTGAGATGATTTATGGGCGAGCGTTAGTCGTTTGCCGGCGAGTAGCGACGTCTTTTACATGTTCCCTTCCATCGTTTTTCGTACAGGGTGGTTCCAAACTCAATGTGATCTTTTATAGTTTATCAGTATTGGTTTAAACCAAAATTTAAGTTCAGGTTTCAAACAAAAAAATCCAAGGGAAAAGCTAAGCTCAAAAGGTAACCATGTTTGAACGTAACTTTTGGTAATACGAGGGCGACCTGACATGTTTCGGGAATCGGTAAGAGATCGAGTGGATTCATTGGTCGGCAAGGGCAACTATCAAAATTTCAGACGTTTATTGTCAATAGTTGTTATTTAAGAGTGTGTTTTGTCTAGTAAGTCAGATGGTTTCGCAAAAATGAATAAAATCGAATTTCATGCAATGATAAAACACTTCTGGATGGCTGGGAAAGCGGCCACGGAAATTGGAAGTATCTTGCCAGAGGTTCATGGCGGATGTGCTCCATTATTTTCGATCATCAGCTGCTGGGTGAGCGAGTTCAAACGTGGCAGCATAAGCACAAGTGACGAACCACACAGTAGACGCCCAAAAACCGTTATCAACGACGTAATGGTCGACAAGATTCATGAAGTGAAAGAGATCGCAGAGACAACAAGCATATCAGAAGAACGCGTTGGCCATATCCTAGACGAAATACGCAGGCTTCCACGGCCGGAATCTTATTTATCTCTAACGGTTTCTAGAAATTAATACTGTACATACAATTAGAAGAGCATTGTACGAAGCAATGATATTTAATCTGGCCGATAATATGAATTTAACAGCATAAATCCAATACCTTCTTCTTCTTTCGTCCCTTGCTACGTAAACCCAATTAGTAAGAACGTCGTAAAACTTTGAAAGTCGATGTTTGGTGTCTCCAAGCAATTGTTTCGCGTCTCTTACGCCCTAGCCTCCGGTAATCGAGCGTGGAGAGAGAATAAGTAAACTTCTTGCATTGTCTATGGCTCCCTCCGGCTCGAACAGCGAACTATACACATTTATTATGCTAATACAATGTTGTGCGGTTGAATTGCGACCGGCGACCGTGGCGGCGAAGGGAGAAGAGCGCCAACTTTTCCACGCGACGTCCGACTGCAAATAATTTACATAGCGACGCCGCGCCCGTACACGTATATAGCGCGCCCGCTTGTTTCTTGCCGATATTAATTCGAAAACTTCCTAATATTACTTCTCGGTAAAACAAAAGCCGAACGATATACGTCATCCTTCAGCAGCACGGTATTTTGCTAGCGGTAAGCGGAGCGTTAACAATTCTTGTCCTGGCCGCGAAGAAGTTTCAAAATCTACTTCCTAGTATTCACATATTTCGACGATTACACCGTCCAACAAAATATTTTTTTTTGTCGTGGTGCCTGTAAAATACGAACTGATTGAGGGTATTTCTGAAGTGCTGGTTCCAAAAATAATTGGCATTTTTTCCTAGCGGCTCTAGTTTTTGAGATACATCACGGTGAAATTTGTTACGCATAAATAGCAAAATCAAAATAATTAACTAAATATTTGGGAGACCTCAATTGTCTATTTTTCCCTGAAATTAGAATTATAATAAAATTATAATTTCCAGTATTCCCCATTCCTGGAAAGCTCTATCTGTCTAGCTCAACCCAACCCTAATCCCTACTACTCCAGTTAGCTCTAACATATGGTTCCCCGTATCTCTGTCTGCATTCTACAGTTCAGTTTAGTATTGTGCTTTCGCGTACTAAATATTTGCTTCTACAAGCAGATGGAATTGTATCAACCACCCAGATGTTTTTTGTTACATTTGTGGTGAATACATTTTTAAGGAAATTAGAAAACCCATTTCTCCCTTTATAAAAAGAGCATATTTGGCGAATTTTGGTGTTCAGTTAGGAGACCAGGATAAATTTTGGGCACCACATTTTGTATGCGAAACTTGCGTAGAACATTTGCGACAGTGGACAAATCGAAAGAGAAAAAGATTAAAATTTGGAGTGCCTCCAGTATGGAGGGAGCCTAAAATGCATTATGATGACTGCTATTTTTGTTCTGTTAACATTAAAGGCTCTAATCGCAAAAACCGACATAAATGGGTATACCCTAAAATGGAGTCAGCAAGGAGATCTCTTCCTCATTCTGAAGAAATACTTATTCCAACATTCAGTGACCTACCTATGCTTTCGGAGGATGACTCAGATACATTGTCTGACGAGGTGCAATTCCAGAAAATTGAAGGTGATTTTGAAGGACTATCAGCGAATCCCCAACGCTTCATTCAACAAGACCTGACCTTGTTGAAGGAGTCGTCCGAATTGGTTGCTCCCAGATTAAAGGAAACGAACTTACTGTGTCCAGGTAGTAATATTACATTTTATCGTACCAGAGAGAAAGATCTGCTGCTGTGTTTTTCCAAAGAAAACAACTTAGTGTTTTGTAATGATATAAGAGGTCTCTTAAAGAAAATGGGGTTAAATGAATACACGACAAGTGAATGGCGTCTTTTTATAGACAGTTCATCTCGAAGTTTAAAATGTGTACTTTCACACAATGGTAATATACCTATTGGAGATTCCACCACTATGAAGGAGGAATACGAGATAATATCACATTAAGTAGCATTAATGGAAGATTTTCTCCTCGAGCAACAAAATGGTTACACAAAATATTCTTGTTTCTTTAATGCCTTTGGACAGCACAAATAAGACCCAGCACTGGATTACCAGAAACTGGCCTTTAAGAAATGTTTTAGTTCAAAGAGAATGCAATGTGTACAATTAAAAGTTCGCTTTTTCTGACGACTTCGTGGGAGTCTCAAGATCAATATTGAGGCTTGCTCTGATAGTCCAAACAGTTTCGTCTAACATTCTTCCATTACACTTTTATAGCGTTTGCTATTGATTTCATTTTATAATGTAATTATTAAATCCTTGACCTTTTAAGTAGTTTTTGTTATATAACGAATATAGCTGAAGAGAACAAACTGTTAATTTTTGCAAACGTTGAAACAACTTACCTGACTTTCTTTATATTTAACCGTAACCATCAATCTTGCATTTACGTCATTTACGCACATTTTCTTTACAAAAACAATCGGGAATTCGGCAAATCCGCATACTTCGACCCCACAATATACCCGAATGACAAATAATCCCCAAACGTCTTTCGATAATTATTCAAACCGAGGCAGTATAGAGGGAGATACATATATATATATATACATTCTCTAACTAAAACTTGCTGCGTCAAGGGTGATTTTCGAATCAATCACTTAGGCCTTATCGTCAAGAGAAAAAGACACCCATACCACGACACCTTCCACTTCTTTCTATCGAAAGGACCGATATTTTGAGGGGTATTTTAAACGAATTAAGACGTATTTACCAACTTGTTGTCGTCCCACGCGTTTTCTCCGTCTTTCCTCTCTCTCTTTCTTTCTGTTTGCTTGTTTTTGTTTTTTCTTTTTTCAAAGGCGGGGGGGATTTTATCAAGTCATCGCGGTGTTAATTATGTCCATCCCTACTGTTGAAATTTTCGCGTATGGATGTTAAATATAGATTACGGATAAAGGGAACGATTATGTAAGCTGCAAGAATAGGGAAAAAGTTGATGGTCGATTCATCATTCCGTTGTTTTTAATACCAACCCTTTTTCCTGTGGCAGCATATCGTTGGTCTTGTCAATGGTGAGATTAATTATGTTTTATACAGGTTGTGGGTGTATTTTATGGAAATTAAGTTGTACATTGTAACATTGTAGAGCAGTTATTTTTTTATCATTAATTATTAGTTAAAGTTTGTTTACTCTAGTCTTTCTTTACTTTTTTACCCTAATCGTTATACACTAAGGTGACAGAATAAAATAGACAACAGGTAAAGCGGTATAACTATGTAAACAGCTAAATTCTAAGAACGAATTAAGAACTTGCTCTTGTCATTAGGGTAGGGATAGATGTATCGGAAGGAATTCGTCATAGTTTAGTATCGTTACAACTATGCCTCGCTTAGAAGGTTCGAGTGATGTTAGCGATTTCACCCGGGGTCGCATCGTTGGCCAGAGTAAACGCGGCGCTTCGCAACGTGAAATAAGTACATTTTTAAATTTTCCGTTGTCCACAGTTAACCGTGCGATTACACAATTTAAACGCAAGGAAAAAACAACAGTGGAGCCGAGACCAGGTCGTGCCGGACCTTCTGTGGAAGAAGTAAAAGGGTGCTTGTGCGCGAAGTGTTAAGAGAACCGCGAAAAAGTACAGCTGAGCTTGCGGCAACTTCACAGAAAAGCCAGCGCACCGTTCTGTGATACCTCCACAGTGTGGGGATGTATAAAAGGGTGGCAAAGAAAAAACCTCTCCTTACGGCGTTTCAAAAACGGCGCCGAATGGCTTGGGCAATCGAAATGCGAACAAAGCCCGAAGAGTGTTGGCGGTCTGTCATTTTTTCAGACGAAAGCAGATACTGCCAATTCAGTAATGGTGGTCGTACGTGGGTATGGAGACGTTCGTCACAGCAACTGGACGACAAAGTTTTGCATCAGACGGTGAAATTCGGCGATGTGAACATCATAGTGTGGGGCGCGATATGGTTTAGTGGAAGATCGCAATTAGTAATCTGCGACGGAAATATATCCAAATATTAACAGAAGGACTACTACCGATATTCTACAACGCTATTTTATCTAAAGAAGACGCCACTTTTATGGAGGATGGAGCACCAACAAGCCACAAAGCAAGAACAACAGCCACATGGAAATATCTTGTCAGTCTTTTATCAATTTTAGATTCTTTAGCAATGTTTTATTACTAGCTTTTTATGAAAAATAAAAATAATATTTAAAATACATGAAAAAACTATTGTATTATTATAATAAATTTATTATAACAAGTCTTGTTAAATTATATTGCATTTAATTATTGTTATGTGATAAGGTATTACAACTATATTGTAGGTATATTTCTCCTACCTGCTATTCTTTGTTTTAGTGCAGGATCATCTTTCAACCTGATACGTGCAAATCAATAGGATATGTTTTCTCTCATTAAATCGTCACACATGTGATCTTTGCTATATCTACACCAGCTGATTATGACGCATCGTGCCACATTAAAAATATTAATAACCGGACATTCTCTAAGTGTTGTGCCTAATGTTCCTGATACTAGTAAACTCCGACAGCTGGTCAACAAGCGTTGCATTTAAATGTGTCAACCTATGTTAAAAGAAAGAAATTTTAATTTAGAATAGGAAGACGAGAGCTAAAATCGGATATCTTGTTCTACCGTATAAATTAAATTGCGCTTTATTTTGTGAACAATACGAATACTCCCGGCATGAGATAATTTTATTGAATTAGGTTGCGAATTCATATAAAGATGTCAACATGTGTTATATTTCCATTTCCAATGCGTTACATATGTTCCTATTAAATCATTTTCGCGTTGAAAACATATTCAAAGTCAAGTCTATATTTAGATACATACATACGTATATAGTGTTTTTTGTCGCCTCTATAAGCCATACACCTTCCTTCTAACGTCTTTTGTAACAACGGCAGATGTTCGTATTTTTCACAAAACGGGGATACCAGCTTAACAATAGCGTTAACGCTCATCCCTCTGTCGCGGTCAATTATTTCGATTTTTTCGAGTGAAAAATAAGTTTACGCCAGCTTAGATCTACAAAAATATGTTATAGGGGATGTTTACGACAGTCGTGATACTTATATACAAAAGGGAGATCGTATACAACGGAACACATTACAGAATGCTTGTGTACATTTAGTGATGAAGTAGATTTTAAATAAGGACCGAATGTGGTAATTAATGTGTGCTTTTCTTTGTATTGTCATGTTGTAGGGTTGTTAAAAGTTACAATAATTGAAAAATAATGCATCATCTCGTTAAAGATTATGTCCCAAAATGTTTAGTTGCAATTAAAGAGGATAACATGGATGGTCTACTCCAAAGAAACGCGATAATAACAGATTTTTAAAAACGTTTTCCAATTTTGGCGTATCGAGAAAAATACTTGATTGGATTGAAGATTTGAACACACATTTTCAATCACAATTATTTGTTCACATACTTTTGCATAACTATTGTTATTTATCTATGAGTAAGAGAAACAAAATTCCTATATTTTCGGGGACCAATCTCACAGTATCTCAGTTTATTCAAATAATACCTACTATTTTCATGCAAGCTTGCACATCCTCAAGCCAAAACACTCCAGAAAAGGACTACAAAACTAATCAGATACATACAATACCCATAACTAGCACCACGGCAACTTAAAAAATCACACATAAAAATTGTAAGAGCGTGAAATAAGAATAAGGCAATAAAGTAGTTAAAACGTCGAAAGGACAAGTCAGGAGGATGTTCTTATTGAATTTTGTAGGTGCGCAAACGCAAATCTTTCGTGAGAATACGCTGCATGGGTATGGTGCTTTTTGAAATTTTCAATTCTTGAGGAGGATGCTCAACGGTTGTTTGCAGAGTCTCAGCGACATTCTAACGAACATCTGTGATGTTTTCTACTTAGTCACCTAGTCGAACACATGTCGACATGGTCTGACATTAATCTCTTCAAAATTTTCATTCTCTTGACAGTTCATACACAACATTGGAACATTTTGATTACCAAAAATTGGATCTTTTATCGATTCTGCACTTCAGTTGCATCCTTGTATATTTTTAATATTCGTCGGTAAATGTACACGTTACACTATACAACCCCGCAATTCTTCCACAAGCAAATGTAGCCCGCGTTTTCGCAGAACGTGACCGGTCCTGTACATCCGCTTCAAAAATACATCCCGAAAAAGCTCCTGAAGGAGGCTGCCATGCATGCGCGTCGCGAACGTCCAGCTTTTAGGGGGTGCACGCGCTCGCATCGTATCGTAGCCATCCACTTGTTTCAGGCTTTCAGTCAGTCAGCTTTCGGTAGGAAGAGCGTTCGCACGCGTCGACAGTTCAGTTCAGCCGATGGACCGCTAGATCGCGCCCGTGGCGTTGCGTCCGGATCCAGATCACTTTCGTCCGGTCATCTTAGGGTTTCACTGAAAACGTGATCGTTTAATCGAGGATAAGAATCGATCGCGACGAACAAACGAATAGGATCCGATGTTGAAACTCCGCCGAAAGTGAGGAGGAACACATGGTGCCGGCGGTCTCGAATCGATAATTCGGGAAATGGGATGCATCAATTGTTTTTCCGTTCGTCGCCGGTTGAATCCGTTTTTCCCGGTGAAATGAGCACCGTGCTGACGATGAATAAACACTTTAAGCTATTAAGCGAATAAATGAAACATAGTAAGAAGGTTGTCAAGTTCTTCCGTGCTGCCCAGCACACGAATAGGAATTTATTTCGTGTTTTTATACTTGCACGTTGCGTGTCGCGAGCACCACTTCTAAATTACCGTTCTCAAGTCGTAGCCGTGTATGCATATGTGTAATCGACGAAAGAATTAGCTGTGTGAACATTGATTGCTATCGTTTCGTGCTTAATTTGGCGTAAAATTGCCCGCAAATAGAGATATTAAAAACTTTAGTGTGCGTTTGGACTTGATGACTTGAAGCTTTCGGACTTGTCCTGGGTTTGCTGCATCTCAGTCAAGCAATATGCTTAGATTCCTCCTGACAGTACTGAGTATCCTGCGCGTAATTCAAGGTAAAAAAATATTGGTGTTTGTGGTTGTTATGTGATTGTAGTCTTGAGATTAATGTAAGCAATGAATTCGTAATTAGGAATAAATGCCTAAATTCGTGACGTAAATATTTTCATGTCTAAAAGGATGTAATATAGATTATTTACAGTTCATTCAAATGTCCAGGTGCCTGCCTATAGATGTTATCTATTCTTATATCGCATGTCTTAAAATTAATTGTGTAGACTTCAAAACAAACAACTATTTGCAGAAAAGAAATGAATTATAGATTGCTTATGTTTTATTCCAATGCTGTACAGAGATCATCTGCAGGCACTGAATCTTTTTGACCTTGATGCTTTAGAAGAGTGCAGTAGAGCTTGCTTATAAGGGATTTCTCTGAGTATTTCGCCATGCTAAATAATTTTAGTATAATCTAGTCATCAAAATCTACAGTTGCATACGCAATTTGACATATTTCAGATGTTTTCGCTCATCTCAGATTTGGTTCAAGGCTCATCGAATGATATTTCCAATCATACCGAATACGATTTTGAAACCAAAATTGGCATAAGAGAACTAATCCGGACGGAATTCGTTTCTAAAGATTTGAAAACATATAAAAAGCGTAATGACTATTGCTAAATCCTTCTCTAATTTTAGAATATGAAGTATTTCGCCATGATGGATAATTTTCCTATAATCTAGTCGTCAAAACCTTGCACCTACTTATTTTTTTAGTAACGTACTTATTATATAAATCTAGTATAAAGTAGCATGCACTATATGTTAAATGCGGGGAATTACCTTTCTCGATGGAACAGTAGAAGCTCACATACCACAATCCCTGTCTGTATATTAAAATATATCTGTTTCTGCAGGCCGTAGTATTTTCGTTGGTAGTTTCGAAAGTAAATAGGAACGAATGGTCAAATAAATTTTAAGGAGGCAACAGCTGCGCTTTCAATCTAACAAACATAGTAAATATACTCGTACAAGGGAGCCACTAATTTAAAACGCCTTCTGTTTCCCGAATATTGTGTCTGGCATGCTTAAAAATTGTTTCTAGTATGCAATGAAGAAGCCTGATATACTTACTTGTGTAATATAAAAATTAAAGGTCTTCAACGGAGTTTACGCCACCGAGTATAAAGTTATTCATAAGTTGATGTCAGTATCACTAATGAGAACAGATTCAGATGTTTTTGAGGATTTAACCGAAATTAACATCTATAATGTCCGAAAAGAGATGAAACGTTAAATTTCACAAGTTATGAATAGTAATCGAAAAATATTGTCGAAAATATGGATTTTATGCCTTCGACGAGCAAAAGTCTGGCATGGCTTGTCGGTCTTGTAACTGTTCCCTAACGTATAAGCATGTAATTCAAATTAAGTAAAAGTAGTTTCTTTTGTAAGTCAACTTCTCTTTTGATATGAAATTTTCCCTAGATGTTAACTTTGATAAATTATATTTCGCGTATGTAATTTTTTTACCATTAGCCTAACGCGTAATATACCAGAAATTGTTCGCGCTTTTATAATAGCCCTCACCGCCGTCGCACCGAAGATTACGTTTGGCTTTTCCGACGCCTCCCCCAATGCATACTTCTGCTAATTTATTGCTTTTTTAACTTGAAAAGCTCGACGTCACATTAAGCTCGTAATGCGCGTTAAATTTTTCATCACCCGCGTAGTAGAACGATGTTCTTCGAGGGCGACGACCAAGCAGAAATCGATGTTTAATTCTACTTACCATTAAAATTGATCGATGATCGTTTTACGCGTACCCAAAATAGAATCGGTAGTAATAAATCCTGTTATGCCTTAAGGTTTGCAATATTTACTATTATTAACATTTAATATTAGCGCTTCAGTTTATTATAAATAAAGTTGAATCTTCCTTGTTTGTAAATAATCACTAGTCTCGGCAAAGAGAGGCAAGTCTCACTATCGTTCGAAGAACAATGCGGAGGGCTGAAGCGCGCGGCACGGAGAATCGAGTGCCCGTATCAAAGCACGCTTGTTCCGTATTATTCGACTGGTCGTTGTAAGTGCTTATCAGTACATACATACTTAGAAAATGTTGTATTTAGGTACGTTTTTGAAACGGCCTATTTCAAATAAACTAGGAAATGTAGTAGCGAGTATGCTGGATTTAGAATACGAAGGCGGTAGAATTAAAGGTGTAAAGTGCGTCAACTATTTGACGTGTACTAGCAGGTGGAAGTGTGAATGCCATTTAAAAAGTATATTGTAGTATTGTCGACAGTCGATAACACGGTTGACAATGGGAGTCCACGCGCTCTTGAAACGCTGCGTTCCAAATAAGTAATAAATTTGTGTCAGGGGTGGTATCTTCTTAAAACAGTATTTGTTTTAGCACGTTATGTATTACATTGCTTATCATTATTCTATGTGTAAATATTGCTGCGTCCGCATCGCCTATGCTTACTCATGAAGGTCATAAATGATACTCGTACGTAAACGTTACTGAAAACCTTGATACGGCCGCTCGGCCCCTCCACCTTCTTTCCCGCACTGCTCTGTAACTTGCCCCACTTTGCCGAGACTAATAATCACCGAATTTCAGTGCAAATACATGAAAAAGTCCAATGGACCCTCGCGGTAACGATATGCCTGGTAGAATCAGGGTTAAAATCAAATTCATATGAAATTGCGCACGTAACAAGGTACGTCATCAAAGGCATGTTGAATTACACCGGAGAAATTATCCTTATACTATTAACGGATTCAATTTAAGTAAATCGTTTTTGTTTCCTCTTGGCGTACTGAGAGGCGCCCCAAATTGTCGAATTCAACCTGTTTTCATATTCGCCTCCTTTCATCCAAAGGTACGCCGGTCGCGTCGCCTCACCTTCCCATTCAAAATGCAATTTTCCACTAACAACGAACCCTAATGCGTTCGTTCTTTCCTCTTTAATCCGCTTTGTATTCGAAGTAAATGGCTTACAAAAACGCTGCGCCTTTTCTTTTGTGCTCGCTCTTCGGCCGAAAATAAAATAAAAGCTCTCATCCGCGCGCGCGCCCAAAAAAAACACACAAAAATCTAAAGTTGAAAAGGAAAAAACGTCAAGAAGAAGATCCGAATGAATAATGCAGAAGACGCGGCAGCCACGTGCCGAACCCCGCCGCTCTCGCGCTGCTACGCGAAGCTGATGAAGACGGCCTTCGAATAGTGTCGTCAGGAGCATCAATAGTTGATGGCGCGTTAGAGCTGTATTACCTCTTCCTCTTCTTCTAGAAGAAAAAAGGAAGCGAAGGAAAAAAGAGAAGGTAGCTGGCGAAAGAAAAAGAAGAATCCGAAATTCGCGATTTCGGTCACGTTTTAGCTTATGTCGTCCTTCCTTTTTTTTCTAGCTACCAAAGCCAGAGCGTTTTTTTTTTTCCACCGCCACCTACTGTACGGATCTCGTCCGGGTTCGGGCTTTTACGAGGTCATCAATAAATTACGGAGGTTAGATTAGGCACGTTCGGACGTTACGGGAAGTTAAAATCGGTAATAGTTTTCGAGTTTCCGAACATCGAAAGCGTTTCCAAGCATCGAACTGAATGAGTGTACGTGTTAAGTTACGAAACTTTTTGCCTTGTAGAAAAACGGTATACAATATTTCGGAGGTTTACGAGGTTAAATTGCGCTGATCCAAATAATTTCACATACAAAAAAAAACATCCAAAACAATGTACGCAAAAGTTTTTACAACTTTGACTGAATACTCAAATATCTCAGTGAAGTTCGTACCATACAAATTACAGTCCCTGTTCATTTTATTAGGGCCACCTTTTAAATTTAAGCTTTTGTGTTTCCATCCATGTATCTCTTTATGTAACAACGTTTTTTCCGTGTTTACGTATTATTGTTGTACTTTAAGTTATTGCTTGTATGCGTTTTACATTTCTTCGTTGTGGGTAAAAAAAGAACATACCACATGAGAAAAAGCTGCTTTTCTGGTGTTACCGCCTCATTTGGACGTTCACTGCGTTCTGCATCATCGGTGTCTCTACGAGCACGTTTGAAGTCAGCAAACCAATGTTTTATTGTTGTTTGTGATGGAGCGGAGTCCCCATAACACTTTTCAAGCCATTGCTTCGCTTGAACTGTATTTTTTTCCCATCAAGAAGCAGTGTAAAATTAAAACACGAAATTGTTCTTGATCCATTGTTTTGAAAATAACAAAAGTAGCGTGACTCTTAGCACAATAACTCACAAACTAATGAATAGAATATCATGAAATTTGACCAGCTGTCTTTTGAAGGTTAGTACTAACTGAGAGAAAGGTGACTGCAATAAAACTAGCGCCATCTATGTGTTAGGCCCGGGACTTTTCAGCGCATGTGTTATATTGTAGTAGATTTAAGAAGCAGGCGTATAACTTTATCAACTCTAACGCTCATAGAGTACATCAGGAGCGTAATATAAAGCGTTTATCGAAAAGTAAAAACTCCAACACATCTAATAGTATCTCAGGTTCGGCACAATTAAGATCAGACGTAATGTGACGCGTGATTCTTGTTATCGAATTTTTTTTTCGGCCGAATCCCAACATACTATTTAAAATAATCGTTCTATTACAAATCGAGCAATAATATCAAGAAAAAAAAAGCGCGACTTGCTTCACTCTATTAACCTCCAAGGACGCGCGCTTTAGCCATCTTCGAACGTTAATGACGAAAATTATTTTTGTAATTCGGCAATTAGCCCCGGTAATACGATTAGCGTAATTAAAATGCTTTCCGTCGCTGAGGGAGGGCGCCATCTGCCGGCGAAGATATTTCACCCAAGAAGTAGTGCCGCGGGGATAGCGAGTTGCGAGCCGAAAAATTCGTGCACCAGCAGTTGCGGATTGCGGTCGCCGGAGCAGTTCGGCTAAGAGGCGGTCATTAAGGTTACAAATAGCTGCAGGTTGCGGGGATGACAAGCAGCCCGCTAAATACTTAGTACTTACTCCGAGCTAACCCTTGCCTGGTGCGATTTCGCCACGTGGCATTTGCTGTTGTTGCTGTTTAAAAGATGAAAGTGGTTTCTTACTTTTCTTATGCAGTTATCTAACACGGAGACGCTGATACACGCAATGTATTAAAAATTAGCGGAGACTTTCCGAACATTTAATAAAACTTGGAGGAAGTAAAGGTGGAACTAGATTGACAACTACCTGGTACATGTATAAATTTTTTTTCCGGTTTAACCAAGAGATGGCGCCAGCGAAAAGTACGCAGCGTATTAATTTGACACGTATATACGTCTAACATTTAAACTACAAAGACACACAAATTGAGTCCGCCAAAAACTAGCGTCTTTGCTTTATCGTTCAGTGATCATGTCGAGTTTTGTGCTTGAAAATGAACGTTTGCGGCACGCATTACTTTTCTTATTTAATCAAACTCATCGTTTGCTGATAGAAACATATGATGAACACGTTTCATCGATTGCAACATGTGAAACACAATTTCGACAATTTAAAAGTGGTAATTTCGATGTGAAAGGCAGTAAACGCTTTGGTAGATCATAAAAATGTGAAGACGAGCAAATGCAGGAGTTATTGAATGATGACCCAAGTCAATCTCAACGGCAATTAGCAGAAGCATTACATGTATCACAAGAAACAACCAGCGGACATTGCTCGTAAACCTCTACTGATTGTATCTTGTAATACATGTAATGCTTCTACTAATTGTCATTGAGTTTGAAGTCGAAATTGAAAGTTATTACATTTTAGAAGAAACTATATTTATGTAATAAATTAGACAATATTCTGCTTCGCATCAAATTAGTCTTCATTTTATAGACATAGCAAAACATAGAATCTGTGATCAACACCCTTTGTCAGTATACAAAACTAACATTAGTTCCTGAAATAAACAACTTCAACTTTTCTAGTCCGAATCTTTTTGAATAACTAACCTTAATATTAACTAAAAACAAATACGATTTCATCATGACCCTCTCACAGCTTTTAGAGTTCATTCTCTTGAAAAATTAGCTAGTAACCGACATCAAAGACTAAAATAACTATACCAATTGCCCCTCCTCATCACATCGAGGTTGTTGCAAGTTCGCAAGTTCTGTTAGTGGTGGGGCTTACGTCCATTTCAAACGCGATACACACAGAGCTACGGGAACGTTATTTAAGCTAGGTAAACTTTGAAGTAGCTGCGTAAACGAAAACTTTGCTTCCCATGCACCAAAACAAGCGCTCCCGTACGGTTTGCACACTCTCATAGCCGCATGGTAAAGTAAAGAATTATTTGCTTAATTTGAAAGAAGCCTAGTTGATTCGTCCATTCATTGGAGAGGATATTTGAAATCGTTAAGTAAAAGGGAAAAAAACATGCAGTCGGACGTAATTAAAGTCAAAAATATGTACGTGTACCTATATATCTAAACGGTTACTGTAATTTAGAGCTTTTACAACCTATAATCCACAGCTCGTAAATAAATAATGCTTTAAGCATAGCATACTCGTATTAGGGGAACATCTGTGGGACCGAATAAGGTGGCTATTGGAATTAGGCGAAGGGTGGGACCACATAGGGTGTGTCTTCGGCGGAGTGAAGGAGAGAAGGCATATGTCTGTTAGCCACCTGGGCACGTGCCTTAAAACACCGGAAGTTCGACACCATTGCATAAGCGATTATCTAAAAGATTATAACGTGATTAGCGTCTATAAATTAACCACTTCGAACGTATAATTTAGAAGAGAATGAAAAGAACGTTACAATAGCTTCAATCCAACAAAGAAAGGTATAATTTGAACAGAGGTGACTTACAATTTATATTATGGGGAATTTGCAATTGTTGCTATTGTAATTATTCGGTTGGTACGGATGTTTTTTGATTTAACAATAGATCTTTGATGTGCGAATGAAATGGTTAAATTTGGAGCAATAATGTTAACATGTCATTATGTTATTTTTGTAATGGTCTTTTCTTTGCCAGCCAAAAGGCAATAAATTGTTTATCTGACCAAAGTTTATTTCCAGTAATGGAAACTTTGAGGTTAGATTTGATCTGAGAGAGGAGCCTTCTGTTACTCTTTAATTCAACTTTTCCAAATGCTCTCGTTTCACAATTGATTTAGTACAATACTAAAATTAAGGTTAGAAACTGATTATGAAAATAATAATGTTTAATCTATAACTAGCAATTATGCTAAATGATATCCCGAAATTTCTAAATTTGTTGGAATGATACTCAACTTCAAGGCAGAATGAAACTACTTCATTTGCTATCTAATTTGTCGTAACTAAAGAAATCGAAATATTAAAAATAGCTAATCAAAATATTCATAACAGAGTCAAAATTTCACGGCAAGGTAAAACTGTCGAATGTCAAAAATTGACAGTAATTTGTAGTAGAAAGATAAATGCAACGAACGTTCTTTTTTAATTAATTTTCTTATCATTAGGGAAGGTGGCGCGTGTAATATAAAGATTTTGTCATTCGTATATTCTGGTGATTTTTTAAGTTACATGAAATGTTCACAGTAGACCTTACACATATACTGGGGGATGCTGTGTATTTATGCGAATAACAGATAACCTCCCGGCAACCCGGGACAAGAAACAAGGGGACGTTTTAATCCCTAAAATGCTTTATATCGCAGAGACGATCTGTTCACGTTTAAAAATGACTCCGCACGGGGAGATAGGCGCATTCTGTAGTATTTTTGTCTGCGTGTATATTCAGTGTGAAAAAAAGAGGGGAGCTTATACAGCAGACAGGGATATTATTTCATTTGTTGGCTTTGTATTTGATGTAATAGATGAAGTGTGTTTAAAGATTTCCCTAATGGGAAAAAGAAAACAATAGAGTATTATTGACATATCCTGAGCGGTTCGGTGTTCAACAACAGATATCACTCCACAGGTATAGCAGTAAACTCCACACAAATTTATTAATTATGCGGAACGCAGCGTTTCGAGAGCACGTGGACTCTCATTGTCATCCGTGTTACCGACTGAATGTAAAAACTACATCACACATGTAAATTATTTTCTACGCAGGCTCTAAAATTTCTAAAACATGACTATTTACAATCTACTCGGTTGTCTAATATCTGGTTTGTGTCTATTTTTGGGAAAGGATGGACTGTCCTTCCTTCCAAAGTCGCACTCGTTCGAGACCACCAGGAACAAAATCAATATAAAATTTTCCATTTCAAACCAGGACGAATTCTCACGATTCAATTTCGAACCGTTGAAATTTAAATCGCATATTTAAATACGAAAATCATATTCCCAAAATCGATACGGAATAAAACATTTTTTAATCTTTTTCCTAATACCGCCAAGAACGAGGTCACCGGAGATAATTATATTTTAGGAGAGGCATGAAAGCGCCTATTCCGTATTCCGATCAAGTCGGCGCTGCATCGCAGCGACTAAAGCTTTACCCGTAGCCCTCTACGAAGGAGATGATGAAGACCATGACGACAATGACGACCACGATGATGACGACGATATTTACCGTAACCCGGACGACTTACGCCGCTATGCCTCTTTGTTGTTTTTAATTAAAATTGACAGAAGATGTCGCTACGGTAAGGACGTAAAGCCTGTAGGCTAGGCGGCTAATCCAAATTGATTTTTCGCCGTCAACGGTAGCAATTTTCGATTTTCCTCTCGCCGAGAAGAAATATACACCGGAAAGTGTGTCACTCTGGAGAAGCTTCTCTTTTTAGAAATATTTTAGAAGCCTTTCGTTAATTAACTTAAAGAGAAGATTAAGATACCCTATATAGGATATACGCTTGGTTTTTTTTTTCTTTTAATATAAGGTTGCTACAAGTAGTAGAAGATAATTTAAATTTAAAACGTCTAAAGAGGGAAAGATGAAATCCCTGTCAATGAAAAGGTTGCAACAAGAATTGGAAAAAGATGATGTAGGCTGCCCTCTACTAATAATTATATTAACAGGAGAATTTTCCAAGTTATGTTAAAATTTGTGTGCAAATGAAGATTACGACTTGTAACAACAGTTGCAAGGACTGTGTGGTTGTATAATTCACAGGTATCGCAGTAAACTCCACTCGTCACAAATTAATAATTATCCGGAAACAGTCAATAACACGATAGACAATGGGAGTCCACGTGCATTTGAAACGCTGCGCTCCGAATAAATTATTAATTTGTGTGGTGTCGTTTGCTGCGATACCTGTGAATTATGCCCCTAACATTGAATTTGAACTTGTAATAAAATTGTTATGAGCAACGAGGGAAAACTGCAGAATAATATCTAAAATTCTCTGTATCTTTCAATATGATTGTTGAGATGCCATCTTCAACGCATATCGTATTCTTCATTCTCTTAACGATCTTGTTCAGATCGGTTCATATCTATTGATTTAGAACCATCCATAATTGCAAACGCTGGAAACTACCAGAGTGGATCTCTATGCTGTACCCCTGATTCTCTTACAATAAAACTACAGTGGCACTATATTTTTTATCCTTCGACATAGTCTCCCTCTGCACTAATACACTTGCTCCATCGGTGCTCCAACATCTCAACAGCCTCCTGGAAAAAACGTTTGTCCGACCTCTGCAAGCCACCTCTCTACAGCTTGCATCACTTCATAGTTACTGGAAAATTTTGCCCCACGTAAGATTTTCTTTTAATTTGGGGAACAACCTGTAATCACTAGGGGCTAGATCCTAATGCTCCACTAATTCAAAGCCTGCTTGGTGTATAGTAGCCATAGCAATAGCAGATAGCAGGTAAACTACTTCAAGGTCACATGTGTCCGAGACCTTCATTTATGTCCTCCGGATCCAGCCTCCATGGTGCTCGCGATTTAATGACATCCAGCGAAATATGGAGAGCTTTTGTTTGAGAGGTATGGGGCATGAAAATCCGCCCTTATGTTATGTGAAATGGTTTGTGTTGTAGTCTTTTTCTTGGTTTAAGTAAGCTGGCGAAATAATTAAAAAGGAAAACAGAAGAAAAACGGAAAGAAAAATAGATTTAATTACTTTTGTTTTTTCCTCTGTAAACGCGTTATCTCTCGGCGACTTGATGTTGAATAATTAAAGATGAAGGAAAATTGCCGCCGCGGGAAGTAATCTGGCATCGGGACGCAAATGACACTGATGAATTTCTAGTAGAGAAGGACGGCGCGATAATAATTAGTAAAAACGGGATATTTAAACGATAATTACCGAGAAAGAGACCGCAACTGCCGACGAAGAGACGATGAAGATGTGATAAGCACGACGAAATGGTTTTCATCCCATCGAGAGGCGAAACAGAGGCGCGAGATGAAAGCGAAAAAGCAAGCGAACAGTACCCGACTCTCTCATTACGAGCCGATATATTCAGCGATTCAGAAAAAGATAGAAGATCGAAAGGAAAAAAAGCGGAAATACACCTAATGCCTGCATTCCCGGGTATAATGAATTGGTGTATAGCCGTGTGAAAATAAGTGAGACGATGGGAACTCTCTCTTTCTACCTAATCTTATTTAATAGGATGGTAAGCACTTCCATCGCCGGAAGCTTTTTTTTCCTTTTTAGCGAGATATGATTTTCTAATTGTGATTAACTAAACGGGGGAAAGGTAATTAAGAAATTGTTTTGTCTTCCCCTTTCCCACCGTCACCTTCGCCGTCAATTTGCGGCTATCCTGCTTTCGCCTGTTCCATCTTTATCGACTCGGAAAAATTACCTTCAAACGACGCACCTTCTTCTTTAGGCCGATTTATGAACGGTGGGATCGTTTCCTTGCCGAGTTTTCCGGTTTCCGTTTTGGGATGAAACGCCGGGGTGGGGTGGGTAAAAAATAGGTCAAACCGCTCGAGGTGAGACGTCTTTCGCTTCTTTGTCTTACGAAAAAAAAAAAGAAGAAAAACGGAAGCGAGAAGAGATTAATGTTAGGTTTATCTTAATTCGGGAATTAAGTGCTTTTTCTGCGTGAGGGATTATTAATTATTTTTTAAGATTATGAAATACTTTGTCTTCTTCTTTTCTCGTTCAATCCTCGATGGAGTAAGGAATTTACGTGGGAGAAATTTTGAAATGTCAAGGAAGTAAGTTTGGATGGTATTTCTTTTGTTTATTCATCATCGTTATTAGCTTATGAATGAGGTCTTTATTTATTAACATTTGGATGCGGATGTAGACAACCGATTATACACATTATTTCCGTTGATAGTTACATTACATTTATATTACATGCTGGTCATTTCTGAAAGCTTCTAGTAATACTGTTAAAAGTTTCTATAATACTTTATATAAGATTCTGGATTCTGCTGCGCCAAAATTTCGATATCCCTCTTAGTTTAATGAAAATATGATACGTTACCTAAAACTACAAGGGTATTATAAAACGTATATGGATCGAGTAGAATTATCTAACACATGGGCTGAAAAGTCCCGGGCTTAACACATAGATGACGCTAGTTTTATTGCAGTCACCTTTCTCTCAGTTAGTACTAATCTTCAAAAGACAGCTGTTAAAATTTCATGATATTCTATTCATTAGTTTGTGAGCTATTGTGCTAAGAGACACGCTACTTTTGTTATTTTCAAAACAATGGATCAAAAACAATTTCGTGTTTTAATTTTATACTGCTTCTTGATGGGAACAAATACCGTTCAAGCGAAGCAATGGCTTGAAAAGTGTTATGGGGACTCCGCTCCATCAGAAACAACAACTGCACACAGCAACTGGTGAACCTCGTCCAAAGCGCCCGAAAGCACAACAATCGGCTGGAAAGGTTATGGCCTCGGTATCGACTATCTTGAGAAAGGAAACACTATCAACAGTAAATATTATATAGCGTTATTGGAGCGTTTGAAGGCCGAAACTGCAAAGAGACGACCGCATATGGCAAAGAAAAAAATTTTGTTGCATCAAGACAACGCACCGTGTCACAAGTCAATCAAAAGAATGGCAAAACTACATGAATTGAACTTCGAATTGCTCCCACATCCACCGTATTCGCCAGATTTGGCTCCCAGCGACTACTGGCTGTTCGCAGACCTCAAAAGAATGCTCGCCGGTAAGAAATTTCGCACGAATGAAGAGGTTATCGCTGAAACTGAGGCCTATTTTGAGGCAAAAGATAAATCGTTCTACAAAAGTGGTATTGAAATGTTAGAGCGGCGCTGGAATGATTGCGTTGCTCTTGATGGAGATTACGTTGATGAATAAAGCTAATTTTGAACCAAAAAACCGTGTTTTCTTTGTTAGGCCCGGGACTTTTCAGCCCATGTGTTACAATGACGATACCAAAAGGATTTTCATTATTGCATTATAACATCATTGTGCATTATACGAAATAAGCTTGAACCAAGGCTTTAGAATGTATCATTAATCTACCCATCGAAATCGCTGATTTTCCACGACGTTGGCAAAGAATGAGAGTTTATTCTGTTTTCAACGATGACTATTTGATAGTTTCCAACTTTAAAAAAGGTCTTCGAGAATGTTACCTACTCGTGTATTTTCATAACATGAGGCCATTCATTTCCCTTTGTCGCCGTGGACGATCAACAGTAGCAAAAGTAGTGACACAAACGCAGTCTGTTTGTCATGAGTTGGATAATCGAGGCCAGATAGACCTGATCGCAACATTTAGTACCACTGACCACCGAAAGTTATGCAAGAAACATGCCACTTTTGGATTTAGTTGGCCCCTACTAGTTTTGTCATCTGGAGTACTACAAGGTTCAAATTTGAGACCACTATTATTTATTTTATATCTTAATAATCTACTTGTATCCTTGGCATGTCGTGTACATGCATATGCCGGTGATTTAAAAATTTATTCTTCCATTAGACCCTGAACTGATGTTTCGCATGAAACAAAGAGGGAATATTTTGTTTTGTTTATTATCAAGAGAAATTTAGTCACATCATTTTAATGTGTAGTACCTTTAAATAGAAGGGCTTTGTCATATCTTCTAATTCCCTCTGCGTAGAATGTTTCCGTCAGTGGTAGCGTAGGTGTTCGGTTATAATTCCACACTTAACTCACTAATGGTAAACCTCTGTATTTCTCGAACCATTCTGTCAAATCGTTGAACAATGCCTTTTGATGTAACAGACTTGCTCAGCCTTCTTTAAACTTCCCACACCATTCACGTACAACACCATCCACCATAAAGTTTTCGCCGTATGCTAGGCCCATTCTTCGATGAATTCCGGCTGCACTTTTCCCGTCAGCTTGAAGGAACCGAATTACACTACGAAACCGCACTTGGCGCGAGAATCAATTGTAGCAGGTATATTTACGTGCCTGCAACTCGGCTTAAAATGGCGTAATGAAGTTGCGATTGGCAGATATTATAGTGAAGGATATGCGCAATCACCTTCTGGGCATCCCCATTTCCCGCCGCTCTCGTGGCTGTTTACAGGCACAAAAGGAGATTAAAAAAACAGCCCTCGTACATTCGATAGCAGTAAAAATGCCATTAGATTATTATTTGAATTAACTTTATAGCTTTAATAATAATAAAGTTAAAAACCATGCCTAATACAATTTGAGCACAGTGTATCGTTATATTCCATTTTCTATTGTTATTATTCTCTAATTCAATTCTCAAATAATAATGCTGCATTTATAATTAAAATAAACATGACCTTCGCATTTGTTAAATGCGTAACTTCGACGATA
This sequence comes from Trypoxylus dichotomus, assembly GCA_023509865.1. NCBI lineage: Eukaryota > Metazoa > Arthropoda > Insecta > Coleoptera > Scarabaeidae > Trypoxylus > Trypoxylus dichotomus. Next base: position 147,761 of record CM042080.1, read on the forward strand.
TGTTTTGTATGCTATGAACCGTTTCGGATACATATGTACATGCCATTTTTGGAATTAGATTGGGAACTTTTGTGATACTTTCACTTAGTTACATACGAGGTAGGCGCTATAAATTCTCGGCCTGATTTAGAAATAGAAACTTGAAACAGTATAAGAAATTTTATTTTTCAATGTAATCTCTCAATACCCTTGTAAAAATGATGTCGAGTTTCTCCGTCAAAATGTTCTATAATAGCTGCGTGCAACTCACTGTCGTCCTTAAAACGGGTAGTCGTTTTAAGGTCTTTTCTTAAATTATTAAACAAATGAAATTCACAAAGACCCATATCCAGCCTATTCGGTGGATGTTTATGGCGCCTACCTCGTATAACCCATCAATGACAAATTGCGAATGCATATAAAACATGTGCTACAATAACGCTTTCTTCTCAAAACTATTGTTTAAACTCGTATTATATTCCAAACATGATTCTCTTTTCAAATCTCCTGCCTCCTTAAACCGTACTCAACGTAATATGTCGCATTATATTAAGTGCCCTGTACCCGTACATACATACGACGGGTACCACCTCTCTTCGAAATCCCTCGGGAACGCTCCGACAACAATCAATCAAAGTTTAACGTCGTTCGTTGGTAAGAGCACCCAGACAGATTTTCGTAATACATCACGCGATATTCGAGAGCTCGCGCCGACAAGCGACAATTAGGCCTCTTATCATTCGGTTTCGCTTCCCGCGTCCTATATATTAACATATCGCCCTCGAAACAACAAACAATAACGCTGATGAGCGACAACAAGAACAGCAACAACAACAACAAGAACAAGAACGTTGAACAAGAAGAATCTCCATGTACCAACGACAGCTGAGCCTTGATCTCTTTCTATAGGCACGACGGCACGGCTTTTATTTAATCGACTAGAGGTTGTATAGTGCTCTTCATCAGCGCCATCTGCGACGAGCTTTCCTCGGTTTACGCGTATGGGTGTACGGGTCTGTATGTATAACGGCGCCTACTGTATATAAGATAAATGGATCTATTAACTTGAGCGGATGGGAAATCCCTGAATCGAGGTTGGATTATGGCTAAAGTACTCGTTGTTTTAAGTACGATCATCATGTAGACAATACGTTTGTCGCATTTTGAGGATCAGATGATGTGCTATTATTAAAATCTTTGCGAAGCAACTAGAGGAGTATCACGAATTTATAAAGCAAAGATCGTGGAAGTAAATTAAGTTGGTTAAGTGATTTGAGTGCGCCAACTTAATTTGTTAACACGATACACCTAATACGGTACTGGTCCTTTAAACTAAAAAGAAAGACGAGCTACCTAATCATACGTCGGAACCGTCAAGACCAGCAGGTTAAAACTTTGGTCCTTTGAACCAAATTAAAACATTGTTCTTCAAACTAGGAGAACGCAAGCAATGCTCTTTAATATTTTTCGTGCCATGTTACATTTTACATTTATTTATTAATACATGATATATTACTTAACATATGTTCTAAATAGAGAGAAAAAATAAATAAACATACGTCTTTTTCTTTTACAAAACCAAAATTTAAAAGCTGTTCCAGAAGATTCACTAATTTAACTGAACTATATGAGATATTATTAGTCTCGGCAAAGAGGGACAACTTTCAATGCCGTGCGGGGAGTAACGCGGAGGGGTGAAGCGCGCGGTACGGAGAATCGAGTCCCCGTATCAAAGCCCGCTTGTTCAATATTATTTGATTGGTCGTTGGGAGTACTTGTCAGTAGATATATATCTAGAAAATGTCGCATTCAGGTACGTTTCGGAAACGGCGTATTTCGGATAAATTAGAAAACGTAATAACGAGTATGGCAGATTTAGAATACGAAAACGATAGAATTGAATGTGTAAAGTTCGACAATTATTTAACGTGCACCAGCAGGTGGAAGTATGAACGTCACCTAAAAAATGTAAAACACTGTTCTGCAATTCGTGCCAAACGATACAGCGAATTAATATTTCATATAGGTGTTTGTTTTACTCTATGTAATATATCTTTCACTTCACCAACAAGCTTTTGTCTCTTTCTGGAACAAGTATTCGAATTATACGAGGGCAATCCCAAAAAAAGGTCTCCTATTTTTTGGGGACGTAGAGAAAGTTTTAATACGGTTGTTGGCAACACTGTTGTGAGTGGTGCCTTCTCCGCTACCACATAAGCACGCAGGCGCTTCGCTCGGATGCTCAATATTGGCTTGGTAGCCATTCGAAATGGAGCTCCCGATAAACGTTACCGCCAAGTGCGAAGTGCGAAAACTCGACCATCTCTCCAGAGACATTCCAACTTAGTTGCCTGATGGATTTTTACATTTTTATTACAAACATATGATGATAGTTAAAATGTATACTAAAGATAATATTGACAACAACGCAACAAATTCTAAAAAGGAAAATGAAAGTATTTTCTTTCTGCAAGTCAACTTTAAATGTAATATATTTTCTTAACACCTCCGTATATGCTAAATAGAATTTCATAAGAACTTTTTGTTGTGCGAGTGTCAGTGAACATGTCAACATTTTTATTTGTGAAGCATGCCTTAAAAGATATACTAACTATTCCTACAGAAAAAAAAATAGTTTACTGTATTTCTAATCCATGCAGATAAATGTAACGATTACGTAGAATAATATCGACCCTATCAAATAACAATCACTTGTAATTATTACTTTACATTAGCCTCCACTTACGAACGGTAACAAAAAACGAAAGACATATGCATCGCTAGCATTCCACCCGAATTCTTGTTTCTTTTTCCCTTTTTTTCTCTTTGGTTGACGCAGTAATAAAGCATCTCGAACGTACGAAGCAGTAGCCTTCAATTCGTTTCTTTATGGTCGTTTTTTATCGTCCTTAACTTCTTTCGGGAGCGACACCACATGTGCTATCGTAGCATCGAGTTCCTCGGACTTTCCGCTAGCGTTTTGTCTTCTCTTATGCATATGTACATGTATCGGTGACGGCGGGCTCCTTTTTAATTCGGCGGAAAGGGCCCGATAATTAATTGCCCGTATCAGAAACAAGACCGCGTCTTGCATGTGATGTGTCGACATATTTTCGTGGACCATTAGGGTTTCATTTTTTTATGTTGTTTTTTACTCTTTATGTATGTATAGGTTCGAAAAGTTACTTGTATTCAGAAGAACATATGATACAAAACGTACTTGATCGAGAAAGAATGTTGATTACTTTTTATGATTCAAAAGGTATTGTCTGCAAGGAATTTGTTCCAGAAGGTGAAACTGTTAGCGGAGAATACTATTTAGGAGTTTTACATCGTTTGTAGCTGATAATTGTTCGAGTTAGGCCCGAATATGCAGCAGGAAAACGGCTGTTTTTATTGCACGATAATGCGTAGATCGTAGATCGAATGGTGGGTTCCGAAGTACCGGGAATCTTTTCCCTCAACTTCTCCATCTGAATGGAATTCGCTCGGACGTCCAGCTACTCAATTCACCTTTCGCCCGAGCGAATTTTCCTCGACGAATTTGGCGGACGTCGTTTCCCCGTCTTATGGTAACTCACTCAAGCTTCCGGCTACTCGATCCACCTTCGGCTAGAGTGAGTCGTGGCTTAGACGGGGTGGAGATGGGTCTCTCTTAGAGGATTTTATGATACATTCAAAACTTCACGCAACGAATCTGTCTATAAAAGTCTTTACCATTCTTTTTTTTCTTTCCTTAGCAATGTTTCGATAATAGCGTTCTGATGTACACTTAGAGGTTCTAATATCGAAGAGGGAATATCGGGAACAAGAAGTCGATGACGAAGAAGAATACAAATATGCGCGTGTAACATGTTCGATGAGTTATGAGACACTTGTGTGTGTCTGTACGCAACGAGCTCGTTGACAGGCGAAAGAGCCGCCCCAGAGTAATCGTACTACATATTACATGACGCCGATCCAACAGCTGGTGCGCCTTTCCTTCTTGCCCTTTTATCGCTTCTTCTGCTGCTCGCTATCGATCCGAACCAACCGCTCTGGAGATAGCGCTTACTTGGGAAAAAAGATTGTTACCGGAAGAAGAAAGAGCAAAATACTGAATTACCAACAACGTTGCACTTTGGAAATTGGTCTACTTTACAATATCATTAGTATCTTTTGAAGAGATTATATTATATATACTGAAGACCAGTTAAAAGAAATAATGTATCTTACATTTCGTATGTGTTTCCGGTTTAACAACGAGATGGCGCCAGCGGCAAAAATCGCGATTATCACCTGGCGAAGCCGGTACTTCAATACCAAGGCCACCATGCTCTGTGTCTGGTGGGACCAGAGCGGTATTGGGTATTACGAAGTCTTGAAGCCCGTCGAAACCGTTAATACACAACGCTATCGCCAACAACTGATTAATTTAAACCACGCATTAATCGATAGACGAGCGGAATGTGGCAGAAGACATGGCAAAGTGATTTTGTGACACGATAATGTGCCATCTAACACAGTGAAACCAGTGAAAGACACCTTGAAATCGTTTGGCCTCTGACTATCACCTCTTCTTAAAAACTTATGCATACACCTGGTATATTTGAATTCCACAGAAATATCCATCTTCGTAATATCCAATTACTATTTCAATATCTTGTACATGAAATGAGCTACACGACAAAATATAACTTTCCACCGCCTTTGTCTTCGACAAATTCTACACGTCTACACACTTTATGCGGTCAACTATAAGAAGCTTATATTTTTCGTGGGAGAATCAAGAACCAACAAAGGACCTACGATAGAAGTTTATACAGAGGAGTTTCACCTATAGCAATCATGATTAATTGCAAGAACATCAAGCGGCTTACTAGATTATCACATATCTCTCTCTCTCTCTCTCTGATTTCTGAAACTAATAGCGTCAACCTAATATGACTGAAGGGTCAAAACTGTAATCCTGGTATTGGAGAAATAGCTAGGGAGGGGTGGGATATGGATGCTCATGCTCTAAGGCACCTTATCGGACACCCTACTTCTATGCTTTGCGAACGCATTAACTAAATTCTATCTGAAATTATCAAGAAAGAGCTTTGACATGATAACGGCTAGGCGTTGTCAATTAAATAAATCATATAAAATTCATTACAATTTTTATTTGAAATAATCATCTTCATTAAAACGATATTTTGACTTTTAAAAGGCGTAGATTATGTAATAGTTAATCCTCTAACTTGCAAAGTTACCGAACATCAATTACCCTGTTCATAAACGTCCACTAAAATGGGAAAAAAGTTTTCTCCTTTCAATAAATACCAATGGAGAATGACTGGCCACTTTCCTTTTTTTTTTACATTTTACTCGGTGTAGGAGCTCGCTCAACTCCTACAGTCTACTAGGCTACTACGTTTACGAACTTGAACTCGGCAAATTACTAGAATTCATTAATATTCCGCTAATTGCGAACCGCGGTCGGAACTGAGTTCAACCAAAAAGAGGAATTAGGTTGATTCCTTTTGATTTTGTTAGCAAAATGTTTTCGTCTTTTTCTGATTTTCTCTTAAGATTCGATTAGATGAGCATTCATATTTTCACCGCCGGATTTTTCAAAATAACCTCAAATTAATGAACGTCTTTTCGCGAATCCATTAAATATATAAATATATACTTGTACTATTTATTCACCAAACCTTTTGCTAGTTTTTAAAAAAATGATACTGATTGTTTTGAAGAAGTGGAACTCAGTGCTGCACCGGCCCAAAGAGTTACCAAGCAGGCACCAAAGGAACGCTTAGCATTCAGCATGTCTGATACATTATCTTAAATGCCATTAGACATAATTGTTTGTAAATAAATTTATGAACCAGAAGAAGCGAACCTTTCGCAACCCGTCGCAACGTTCATTTGTTCTTTTGTAGTTAACAGTGTGCCGGGTAAGCTTTATGCAAAGTTCAATTAGATTTATTCCCGCTATACATGTTTTATTACTATTATATACTCATAACTCCACATATATACATGTATACACACAAGATTACTTTTTGTTTAATAATATCTACAGAATTTTAATTTGGTATTAGCATCACATAAAGCCAAAAGGCAAGCTGTATAAGTCGTAGACTGTAATCTTACTAAAAAAACAACCTATCTTTAAAGATAATCATCAGTCGTGCGTAACAAACAAACGTTTCTTTTAAACGAACGATTCAGCAAAAACTAACATATAATCCATTTATGTAGGTGTATATATAAGTTCGCTGCTATACATAATACGCGTTAGGATAGTCTGATGACTCAAAAAGGTTTAGATTAATTTTTATTTCGAATTCTGCCTCCTTAACGAATAGTTTTATGTTATCAAGTGATTATTTAGTAAAACTATTCGGTTTCGAAAACGATTTTTGCATCCGGTTAGCGAGCGAGCATTCATTTGTCCTTACCGAATATTGTCATTCGATTCGCTCATAACTAGTGTATACACCTAGCGTTTTCAACAGAATAGAAAGAATGGTGTTTTCAATGAGAGACAGTGTGTCTTATGTGTAAAATTCTTTCTAAAGCCTTTATTCGTCGCCTGTAAAAGAAGCGACAACTAAGCCATAAACGTCTTAATCCTTCTCAATCTTCCTTCCCCTTTTTTACAACTTCATAGTTTACTTCTTTCACCTATTAACAACCTTTTACTTTTCGTCGGTCGAGGCGCCGTATCGCTTCGTATAAGCGATAATTTCCGAGAGAAATTTACGATTCACAGCTTCACAGGTTGGAACCAAATGTCTCCGGCCACTTAAGTACGGTCTACGATATTTTTTGAGACGTATCTCGCGCGACGAAACAAATAAACAGACCTCAGTACGCCGGTTCTCACGCGCAACGATCGCGTCGAGTCCTTTACCCGTAGCTGTTCGCGTTGGCGCTTTTTAAAACGTCACGTTTACGCCCAAAAACGGGCTCGCAGACGTGTTTGTTTAATTCCCGCGTTTCATATGCTCCTTTCACGCGTGATTTACGGGTTTCAGCGGGCTTTTTTTTTTCCTCCGCCGGAAAAATACACAAACATATTTACGGTCACGAATATACGCGTTATGTATGTACGCGTCGTAATGTTGTGCCATCGCGTTGTCACTTCGGTATGTGTTTTTTTTTTTTTTTTTTTGTAACAATACCCCGTCGGGTTATTCGTGAAAGGTCGGGTCAACATGCGAACATTTATTTTTAATCCGAATCTATGTCAAAGTTTGTCCGGATTCCGTCGAGCGACGATTATGGGGAAAATTTTAATCTTTTTTTTTTTTGTTGCCCAACGCGATAAGCCGAATTGAGTGATTTTATTTTCTTTTTTGGTATCGTACATGTGCCCGTTTTGTTTCGTTCAGCAATAAAAAAAAATGGAAAATACGAACTAATATTTTGAATCGCAAATCCCTCTAAGATATAATGAAATTCCACAATTAAAAGCAATAAAAATATTATACATACGTACGAGGGCGGATCTTCATGCCCCACCCTTCACCTACTTCCAATTGGTTGTTTGATTAACGATTTTGACATTTAGTTAATTGACATTTACAGATCATATCTATATAACATCAAGTTTGTATGTCAAAATGTTGTTGTGCTGTGGCTAATTCTTCAATTGTGTGTCGTGATTGTTCATAAAAATGGATCCCGTAGAATGTGAAACCAGTAATTTTGAAGTGATGCAAACTGCAAAGAGATGGTTTGCAGAGGTCGGAGAAATTTTTTTTCATGAGACCGTTGAGATGTTAGAGCCCCGATGAATCAAGTGCATTAGTGTAGAGAGAGACTATGTCGAAAAATAAAAAATATATATTTAATAATAAAAATCCTTATCCTATCAATTTTCATTCCTAAATATTTTTCCTTTTCTATTCGGGAGGCGATCGCTTCGATATCGAACTTCTGCAATGGAAAAGAAAAATCGTTTTCTATTGCTAAAGAATCTGAGATGTGTTGGCGTCTGTTCATCACTTTTGGAGTTAATAAGATCGTATCTGGTATACTGGGCAGCATATAATTAAATATGGAGAAATTTAAAGTTGGTTTTTAAAGAAACAAACTTTATTTTAAAACTAGTGAGTATACTTCTTAACACATGGGCTTAAAAGTCCCGGGCCTAACAAAGAAAACACGGTTTTTTGGTTCAAAATTAGCTTTATTCATCAACGTAATCTCCATCAAGAGCAACGCAATCATTCCAGCGCCGCTCTAACATTTCAATACCACTTTTGTAGAACGATGCGTTGTCTTGATGAAACAAATTTTTTTTCTTTGCCATATGCGGTCGTTTCTTTGGAATTTCGGCCTTTAAACGCTCCAATAACGCTATATAATATTCACTGTTGATGGTATTTCCTTTCTCAAGATAGTCGATGAATATTACACCACGCATATCCCAAAATACCGAGGCCATAACCTTTCCAGCCGATTGTTGTGCTTTCGGGCGCTTTGGACGAGGTTCACCAGTTGCTGGCCACTCAGATGACGATCGTTTTGATTCCGGAGTGAAGTGATGGATCCATGTTTTATCATGTTCTATCATTGTCACATATCGACGCAAAAATTCCGGTTTGTTACGTTTAAACATGGCCAAACACTGCTCAGAATCATCAACACATTCTTGCTTTTGGTCAACAGTGAGCAAACGCGGCACCCACTTTGAACAGAGCTTTCTCATAGTCAAATGCTCATGCAATATAAAGCCAATACGTCCATCAAGGAGCAGTGTAAAATTAAAACACGAAATTGTTTTTGATCCATTGTTTTGAAAATAACAAAAGTAGCGTAACTCTTAGCACAATAACTCACAAACTAATGAATAGAATATCATGAAATTTTAACAGCTGTCTTTTGAAAGTTAGTACTAACTGAGAGAAAGGTGACTGCAATAAAACTAGCGTCATCTATGTGTTAGGCCCGGGACTTTTCAGCCTATGTGTTAAGAAGTATACTCACTAGTTTTAAAATAAAGTGTGTGTTAGTATTTGGCCAAGAAAGAAGACTCTTTCGAAGTGCCTGGCCTTGCTTAAAAACTACTAAACAACATTCTTGTCTAAATAACACAACTTTTACATTTGTGAAAGTAAAGTGCGTTACCGTAATTAATGCATAGTTTTTAATAACATAATTATATTCTTTTTAGAATGGATATTTCTCACTGTTAATTCCTCTTTGCGTCTCCCAACCATCGAAACTGCGCCCTTTGCTGTTTAATATGTATTTAAGTGACTTACTCTTGGAACCTCGACAGAAATATCTCCTTACATATTGTCGTGCACCTACCTATAATTTCATATGATGTTGAATTATGTCATTGTTTTATTCTAGAATAGCAACTTGTATACGTGCATTGATATTCTTTTTCCTAGTAATCAAGCTTTTACGTAAAATCTACTTGTAAACGTCTGATCATGTATTTATCAAGTTTGTACTTTCATCTTTTTTAAAATGATTTCATATATTGCAATAAATTTTTATTTCATATAGCGAGAGAGCATTTATGTACGTGTCTTTTAACTTACTTTTAAAATGTATGTTATTTTTTTTCTTTTTACTTTGTTTATTTGTAAACATAAATATGAATTAATGTAATTTTGATAGCAGTATGTTAAGAGGGCGGTTTTTTCAATCGAATGGGCATAATTGTTTGAGCTTTACATAATTCACATCATAATAATTATGCAAGCGATTTTGTTTTTGGACTAATAAATTATTAATAATATTATTGCTATTGTTATCAGAAGTCTAGCTTTTGCTTCGGGTTTAGTTTCATTAGAACGTTTTTGAGTTTCATTTCGCATTCATCGCTTATCAATACGTCGAAGAGACAAAACTGGTGTTATTGCATGCGATTATATTAATTTCTTTTATAATATGCAAATATCTGCAGCCTCCCGCGATAAAAAAAGGCGTTAAAATTAACGTCGAATTGTAGATTCTATTGAAAATAAATGTACATAAAAAAAATAAAAGAGTTAACACTGCCCGCACGGTACCAATGGAAACATACCAGGACCATTACCGCGAAAGCGTAATCGAGGAAAATAGCATAGCCGACGGTGCAATGAATATACCGCTCGGATTAAACCGTTTTTCAGGATAGCCGTCGGGGTCGGACGCTTTTTAATATTTCACAAAACTACAATTTACGAGATTAAAACCGCCCACTTCGCGCATACAACATCGGCGCGCTTGAACCACCGTAAACAAGCGTTCTCCTTCCACGAATTCCGAAGCTATTCCAACTATCGCACGTCGAAAATAAAATAACTACCCGTGTAGAAATTCGTAAAAGTCCCGACCGCTGCTTTTCAGTTTATTGATTAGGGCAGGCGCAGACGAAAATTTTGTTTTCGTTTCGTTGTAGGTTGCATAGTGCAACATTTTCTTGACGTATCCACAATATTTCTTTGTCACCTCTTTGTTTTCGATATACTTAGCCATTCTTGATTATCTTGTGTGTTGTCCTTCCGCTATTTTCTCGCATTAGACTGTGGAAAACATTGAAAATAATCTTCCTTGTTGTTTCTTCTTTCGCGTTTATACATGAAATTAAACAACTTGAATGTATGTGGTGACGTAAAGTGTTGAATGAATTACATACTGTTTTTCAATGCGGTTGCATATGTACCTCGCAAGCACGTCGAATACTAGCATCAAATTGAACGCAAAGATATCACCATACGGGGTCTACGTCTGATGCAAGTTCTGATCTTTTTATTTACATCCAAAATAATCTACTTAAGTATACCTATTTCTTTCGCAATAGAGAACTTTCTGAAAAGATATGCATACAGTGACTCACAGTGAAAATGATGCAGTGGTATATAATTTGGCAAGAAGCTGAAAATGTTGGGAAAGGTGAATTAAATATATTATATCTACTGTTCTTGAAATACATTACAAAAATGAAACAAGTATGAAATGAGATTTTATCATAAACAACTTATAATTTAGAATAGTTTAACATCTATATGTACATATATAGATATATGTACATATGTTGTTTTGGATTTTTAAGGGTTTCCCGCGTTTGATGAGATGCAGAATAATCAAAATACTAAAATAAATAGCGACTTCTTCATACGGTCAACCGAACAGAAGTTGCAGGTTCAAATCCGATCAGAACCTTGAAATTTGTACCCGTGTAACCCTACTCAATTTCAGATACAGTGTGTATTATAATTCTACAATTAATTGAACGCATGTAATTTATTAGTTACTAGGAAACCAATATAATTCTTTTCTTCAAAATTAAGTCCTATTTATTAGATCCGTCATACACTCAAATGTATCGACTAAACTTGGGAGACATCCTATATTTAGTTTAATTTAATGATATCCAAAGATCTTGCGTTACAAAATCAAAATCGTTCTCCCAGTTTACGCGGATAGATGATTGCTATTTTACGTTTACTTCTCTTCATGCAAACATTCGTAAGCTAATTCTTGCTGATGACATCCTTTAGAATCCGGAAAATCTGCACCGAAATCGAAAAATATCCACGTTTTTCGAACGGTTATGTGCGTAACGATTATTCCAGGTCGTGCACATCTATAACCGTACACGATCTCTACCAGAAAGGGCGAAAGATAAATAAAGACTGCGCGCGATGTTATATGCGAAGGAAATTAGGTAAAATAAACAAAACCGAATTTACATCCCTTATTCATGCACTCCGGGGAGCGTGAGAAGTAAGAGCGTGCTCTATACGAAAACCACTCGAATTCGGTGGGGGGGAAAAAAAGAAAGGAACAAAGAAAAGCGATGTAAGTAAATAATTGTATTGGGAAGGAACCGAAAAGGAGAAGGTTCTGTACGGCGTCAGGTATTTTACAAATGCAACTGACGAGGAGCTACTCTAACGGCAATGGAACCAGCGTCACGTCGTCAGCACTTTCTATCCTTCTCCATTGAAATCTTCCCCCATCTAAATGCTCAAATATTTAAACATGCATCGAGATCGCGCTGTTGTCCTTTTCTCCCTTTTACTTCTCTTCGCTAGCACTGTCGAATCGACATTCTAAAGTGGCTAAAAATCGTACGGAAACGTTCAACTTTAGCTCAGCCGGCGTTATTGTTCGCTTCCGATGTGACAAAAAGAAATGAAAAGTCGTATGTGTTCGAGTCGAGTCGAGAAAATTTGAATACAACACACAGTATCTGTAACACGACTGCATATAGTAAAAATTAATTAATTACACCTAATAAAACAAAATGAAATTCAACATGCTTAATAAAGAAAGAACAAGAAGCGAAAATTTGTGACCCAGTGTAATTCAATTATAAAAATATGTCAACCATCAACTGTACATGCCAGATAACTAATTATTTATACCCTTTTCATGGACATCTTTAAATTACGGAGACATCTACATAAAATAGAGAACGGGAACGACATTAACATAAATACATTATTCATTTTATCCGGTTCGTTCGCCAGCTAAAAGCGAATTCTTCGAAATCCCATCCGCGTCATGCTACGTCTTCCATCTACAAACCAAACAGATCCCCATTTGATTTAATTAAATCCGCGTATTTGCCTTTGCTCTGCATATACGGACGGTAACCGTTCGTCCTTCTTCTGATAACCTAATGTCGCCGCCTACGTAAAACGTATAATATATAGGGTATTTGTAGCACGGCCGCAGACAGTAGAAAAGGATACGTGTTAGTGTTAGTTAAGTTATTTTATGCGAAACTTACTCCCACCTAGGAATTAGTGATATATTTCACGAAGAATTTGTAAGTAATCTCGGAAAAGAAGGGCAAGCGTCAGTACCATACAAAGGTACCTTTGAAAATGCGAACCGCAGTTGTTCACGACACGTCAGGGACGAAAACCTAGGCAGAACCCGACAACCGTTACGACTATAACAAGCGGCTGTGAAAGTCTGAGATACGATTAATCCAATAATTTGGCGGTAATTAAATATGAGACAGGAACAGGAACAGCGTTGAAATAACACTACGATTGGTGTTTGAAAAGTTTTCGTTTCATTATAAGTATTAAAGAACTTTTGTGCAATTCATTTGCCATTTAGTAATTTTAGGCAAGGATCGATTTTCGGCCGCAGCTTAATGATCAGATTCGTACTAACTATTCATAGCGTATCTAATTATTTCTGCGGGCAATTAGAACCCTAAAATACGGCCATCATTATAAATAACAGTTTGATTATACGGCACCCGTCGTCCTCCGTAGGATTCGAGCGAAATTTCGGCTTTACATTAGCGAGTCCGAGAACAGAAACCCAGCGCCGGCAGATAGCTTCCCTTAGCGTCCGCCGCCAATTAATAACAGCGGTTTTGCTCCCTTTCTCCTCTGCCGTTACCGCTGCCGCTGTTCCTCCTCATTAAAAACGCATTGAATTCGTCTACCGCGCGCGCTGATTATCTCCGCGCGTCCTCGAAAACGGCATGGAGGTAATTGGGTATGAAATTGACTATTCACAACCGCCGCCAACGTACGCAGAACGATCACCGCGTACGACTGTAGTCCGCAAGATCGACGGCTATGTGCGGCTCGCCTTCTAGCCACCAATACAACAACGCGGATGTTATTTCGAACAAATGGACGTGTTCGATGGAAGCGACCGTCGCTGTCGAAGAAGGCGTTCGTTCGGATCTTTTTGCGGTCTGCGTTAAGGGCGATTTTTAACGTGTTTACGGTTGAGATTCGAAGGATGAAAGAGTTAATTGGAATGATTTTGTGGATTGATTTAAAGACAATAATTTGGTGGTAAATGTTGAAGAACCGTTTAGAAGATAACGACGGCATGTAAATGCTGTAAAGCTATACAAGTTAATCGGATGAAGGTTTTCTAAAAGGAAGCAACTTGCAAAAGAACCTTCGAAATGGTTCAATTGAACGTTTATTACAAAAGAAATAGGTATGCTTTATATGTGAATAAAGGGGTCAAGTTCGTATCGATAAAACTTAAGAGATCGCATGCCAAATCTAGTTTAATTTACATATACTCCAAACAGCGCGGCTAGCATCTTGGAGATGTTATTTCTTGTTCGTCTGAGTAATGGTTAGCATTACTTACAGCCGCTCAAGACCATGACCAACAAGCCCAGAAATGCAGGGTGGCGCAGGGGAACGGGAAATTTTGAAATAACGTCATTTCCACGAATAAATTCAAAAAACTGGTAATTTATTAACGAAAGTGCATGTATGCAGCATGCCATTTATGTTTTTACAATCAAAATGTACAAAAGTGTCTCTTTACTTTTTAAAGATGACATCGGAAAGATGTCCTCCCATTCGGTGTTCACACTCTAACAGCCTGCTATGAAAACTCTGGAATGCGCGGTGTAGCAAATCTTGGGGAATGGCAGTTCTCCTTGAGTTCATGGATTGTTGCAGGTCGTGTACGGTACACCTTGCCTTTAAGATACCCCCACACTAAGATCAGGGGATCTCGCCGGCCATTCAATGTCACCGTTACGTGAAATAATGCGTCTTCTAAACAATTGAGGAACTGCTACCATCGAATGACGAGCAGTGCGTGACGTGGCTCCGTCCTGCTGAAACCACATGTTTTCCATGTTAAGATTAAGCTCGTACAGTCTCGGTGTAAAGAATGTTTGAAGCATTTCAACATATCTTGCGGATGTTACTGTCGCTGCACTACCATCCTCACGTGCAAAAAAATAACGGCCGATAACATCATGGCATGATACAGCACACCATATTGTGACCTTGTCGCTATGTAGCGGTCGCTGGTGTAACTCACAAGGATTGTCCTGGGACCAATAACGAAAATTCTGTTTATTTACGAAACCGTTCAGGTGGAACTGGGCTTCGTCTGATATCCATATGTTACCAACGAAATTCGCGTCCTCGTTAATTTTAGCCAATATCTGCTTACTAAACTCCATACGTGACGCTAGGTCTCGTTCATGTAATTGTTGCACAATCTGCAACTTATAGGGATGGAAATGCAATTCGTGCAGTATTCTTTGTAAGCTTCGTCGCTTAATCCAAGGCGTAGATGCATGCTGTCGAACGAAGCGGCGAGGACTTCTCTCGATTGCAGCTCTAACAGCCTCAATATTCTCTGGGGTACGTACCGTTAGAATGCCACCTGGAGCTTTCTTTTTCAACACAGATCCTGTTTCTTCAAAATTACGCACCCACGTTGTAACCGCATGCGCAGATGGGACACGTCCATGACGTCCGAGCTGGTAATGCTGTCGAAATATTCTGCGCGCGGCAGTCGCGCTATCACCATTTTTATAAAACGCTCTCACAGCTACTACACGTTCCGCACCAGTCCAACGATCCATGATTACTAAATGGCAATGCGTTCACAACAATTGTGCGACGTTACGAACAACTGCCGGCTCTACAATGCTGACAACTGCAACGTTCAAAATTTCCCGTTCCCCTGCGCCATCCTGTACATACTGCCACTACAAACTTTAATTGTAGAATTTATAAACACTAAATTCATGTGTAGAGTACAACTTTAAACATGCATTTAATTGAAGTATAAGCAAACTCTTTAATTAAATTCGAGTTTAAAGATTAAATTAATGAAAATGTTTTAATAATCTTATGTGTAGGTCTTGATTCAGAGGTATCGCTGTAAACTCCACACTCGAAGCGCTACATTCCGAATAAATTGTTAATTTGTGCGGTGTGAAATTTACTACGATACCTGTAAAATCTACAACCACGCAGTCCTTGCAATCGTCTAGATTCTAATCTTAACTATTTAGAAAATGAAAGAAAAATTGAAATCAAGATATGTATTATTGCAGGTATCGAAAGTAAAATAAACAAGCTGAAATTATCTGAATTATATACAATTAAAGCTAATAAAACTAGAAAAACAATTATAATGGAAAAAATAATATGAAGAGAAAATTAACATAATGCTGAATTATGAGATTTCCTATGCACAATTGAAATACGGTCCAACAAAAGAATTTCGAAAATTATTATATAAAGCATCATTTATGAATAGAAAAAGAGTAATTATAAACGAGCAATTTCACCAACATTATCATCAAAAATGAATACCTTGTTAAGGATTCTTGGAATTTCATCGAGTTTATTAAAAAGAGCATAATAGAAGCATACTAATTAATCAGTCTAATATCTCAACAAAGTTAAAGTCCATACCAACTTACAGTTGAATTTATTAACGCATTAAAATTATGCCTTAAAACCACATACTTTAATTTCAATAATAAAATTTATAAGCAAAGAATTTTGTTTCTACAAGCGACGTAATTTCTAAACTAATAGGTGTATATTTAAAAATCATTACATGGGCTTTTTTCTAATCTAAATGGCTTTTTAAACAATATGTATGGGAACTAAAGAAATATACACTACCAACAAAAATGTTTATAGTACAGTCTCATAATTCCGTTCGTATTTGTAGACACACCCTTGAAATCGTTCAACATTTCGTGTCACGGCAAAATCGTTAAACGTGAACTTGGGGGGCACAAGGCTATATATAGTTTTGATATAGAAACGGTATAGATTGGAGATACCGACACATAGCGATAGATACATTTTTGAGTTGTTTTATCGATACACGCCGAGTGACGGCATGGTGGTCTCCCTCTATCGAGCTTTGCACGCCGAAATAACATTAATAATTCGAAAGGAAAAATCCATACTTCCGCATCATCGACGGTTTGATCTATACTGTACTTTCCCATTAGCACGTATACAAAAGGATGCGTAGATGCGCATTTTAGTAAATCGATTTCCGAGTACATATTTCTACATATAAATATGAATACATACACCTATGATTTTTTCTTACTAAATTGTATGAATTTCTTCTTTGAAATTTCGTCGAAATTTCGCCCACCTTAGATTTGGTTTAAGGCTCATCGAATGCTATCTCCAATCATTCATAATACGATTCTAACACCAAAATTGGCGCTACCAAACTGGACAATATTCGTTTCTAAAGATTTCAAAACATGTGAAAGTGTAATGACTAATGGTAAATCGTCCTCTAATTTTAGAAGTATAAGTATTTCACTATGATGGATAATTTTCCTACAATCTAATCATCAAAATTATCAGTTGCATACGTTTTTTTTAACGTAATTTGGATGACTTCGATTTTTCGCCCACCTTAGATTTGGTTTAAGGCTTACCGAATGCTATCTCCAATCATTCATAATACGATTCTAACACCAAAATTGGCGCAAAAGGATTTGAAAACATGTGAAATTATGTTATTTTTTAGTAGAGTTAACATTTTACTGGGTGTCCCAACTAATATGGGCGGTAGTGTACATATGAATCTAGCGTCCGTTTTCGCTAATTCGTTCCGAAACGTCGTCCGAAGCTGAAGACATCCGTCTTCCACCGATCACGGATTTACGGCGTCCTCGAAAAGGCATTCGCGATCACCGGGCGAAATAATTTGTCGAGGAAAAATTTATTGTCACCCCCCCTAAGATTGACTGCGAAGCCTCCCGGGGATCGTCCTCCGATCGGCCGGTGCTTCTCGACGACCGATCGGGCAGGCGGCGATGGAATGACAGGGAAGTCGAAGCGGGAGCTTGGACGTATCCACAAATCACGCGAGAAATCGGCAAGAAAGTGATATGCCACGTATTCGTGTGATAAAGGTGTTTAGGGTCGTCCTAAGGCGGTGGATTTTATTTATTGGATTTGGTAGATTTACGAGTGATAAAGGAAAGAGTTAAATATAGCAGGTTTCCCTCTGTCAGTGTCAACTTTTTTTATTATAGGAAAAACGGGACTAAAAACTGTCGAACGATACGATGTAAGACTTACATACATACGAGGGCGAACTGAGATGTTTCCGGAATCGGCAAGAGATGGCGCAGGTTGAAGTGGATTCATTGGTCGACAAGGGCGACCTCTTTTATGGCAACTGTCAAAATTTCAAACGTCTACTGTCAATAGTTGTTGTTTAAGAGTGTGTTTTGTGTAGCAAGTCAGGCGGCTTAAAAAATGGATAAAATCGAATTTCGTGCAGTGATAAGACACTTTTGGATGTCTGTCAGCGAACAAAAGGAAGTTATACAGAAATTAGGACCAGT
This sequence comes from Trypoxylus dichotomus, assembly GCA_023509865.1. Classification (NCBI taxonomy): domain Eukaryota; kingdom Metazoa; phylum Arthropoda; class Insecta; order Coleoptera; family Scarabaeidae; genus Trypoxylus; species Trypoxylus dichotomus. The sequence goes on from CM042080.1 coordinate 165,804, forward strand.
GAGTGGTAGGGCAATACAATGAACGACATCACGACGCTTAATTCTGTTACACCTAAGAGTAATTGTTGTTTAAGCATTTGTTTATACACTAACTCACAACCTCTGTTATTTTTTTTACAACAGTAATCATCCCTGTAAAACAATAAGGAAAAACACATGTTTCATAAACTCGCCTTAATTATCCTGCCTTTTAATTTTCCCCGATATGCTGCGCGGAGAAGGTCTGGCCCTCGCTTCATTTTGCATGATCTTCCGGTCGAATACGAGCGTCCGGAAGCCCGGATCCCCGGATCGCGCTCACCGTGCGACCCCTAGCGGGCAGGTACGAACTCACCGCGTCGTTCACGGAGATGGACGACCGGCACGTTTAAGCAGAAGGGGTTCACATATTGCTAAGCGCGCATATATAGATATACAAGAACTATACGGAAGGGCCCACCGTTTCCAGATTAAGATAGATTAATACGTAATCTCGTTATCTGCGCGTCGGTATTTTAGGGGAAGAAGCTACGTACACATATATAGAACGTTATACAATACGAGGCGCAGGTATAAGTTTTCCATGTGCGTTTTAGGTTGTTTACGTTAGGCAGGCTGTTGCTTTAAGTGGCGTATTTAGATTGCAAAAGTTTGCGTGTTAAACGTGTACAGGAATTAGAAGGGAAAATTCGCATTGTAGCCGTTCAGTTTACGAAATATAACGGATCTGGGTTAAGTTCTATGTATAACTATGAAACTGTACGCATAGGTATAATACAAAGCAGGAATTAGAATGAGACAATTGAGAAACCAACTTGTGTATTATGGGATGAAGCTTGGGTGTGTATTTGTTTCTGCGTATTGTTTGTAATTCTGAAAGTATATAAGTGGATACTTTACCCAACTAAATGTACGAATTTCATGAACTTACTGCCATAAAACTCTACAGCTATACGTTTTAAAGAATTAAACTGTAACGACCGTTGGACCTCGGAATATTATTGAAATTTATGGTGTATTCAGTTGAGAATGATGTTCACACAATTGGAAAAAAATTTGCACAGTAAAAAATCTTTTGGTAATTTTACTTTTAATATAAGAAAATATTTATAGTAACTGAGTTATAATTATTAAGAAAATTTTGTAGTACTATTTCCAAAGCTCTAAGAAAATAATTGTCATGAAATACATGTCACATATTTATGCATTTTTAACAAACAAAAGCAAATATATGCAGTACTTATTATTATTAATTTACTTTAAGTTAACTTCCACATATAATCGTTAAAACAAACATAAAATATAGGTATGTATGTATATACATACGTATACCTTTAAAAAAGACGAAGTATAAATGACACCGTCTTATGAAAGTGTACGATCAAACAGATACTAATTATGAGTGAACTACTAAAGTGCTGCTCATAATAAATCGTTCTCCGGGTGCATTGCTTGCGAACGTACTTCTGTTACCCCTCTATGTTATAACTCCCTCAACGGAGAAGGTACAGTAACGTGCTCTGTATGCCGACCGAATTGGACGTATTACACATTTATACCAATATAGTATTTAATTAAAACAGAAAAAAATATACCAATAAGGGCGATGTTGGTTAGCTACACCCCCAGTTCAATTTTATGGTCAGCACCTTCACCAAATCTAACACCCTCTTCCTTCCTCTCATGATAAACTGCTATAAGTTTTCTTTGTTTTATTATTTAGCCAATACATTCTGTAAACACAGGTAATTGACTATGTGCTGCTAGAAAAAGAAAACAGAAGTCATCAATGTCATGATGAGATATATAAAAATGAAATAAGAGAGAGCATTTTTGTAAATTGGATCACCATCAGTAAACCAAAATGGTTTCCTGTTGTTAACGGTAACCCAAGAACAAAGTGGAAATGAGAACATAATCCGTTGCACAGTTAAATCATCTAATATACTAAAATACTACAAATGTTTATCTGCCAGAGAGGTGCTAATTCATTATACTATTATTAGTAGCACGCCTAAAGGTATAAGACGGTAACTCATCTAGCGGATCGAGTTGTATAATCATGCAGAAGCGTAGCTAAAACTTTTCTCAAACTGCCGGTTATGATGCTTAGGTATATACATAGATAAGATATATTAATACTATAGATATATGGAATGAGACACTTAAGAAAAAAGGCATGAACATAAATAAAAATAAAAGAAAAGTTATAACCACCGGTGATGAATGACTAAATTCACAGATTGAAGGAATAAGCATACAACAAGTAGACGAGTTTCATTATCTAGGCATACCAATAGAAAGCACAGGCACAAATAAATCAGAAATTAATGAAAGAATTGAAAAACCAATCAAACTATACCACGCGATGAATAAGAACCTTATTTCGAAAAAAGAAATACCACGAAGCACCAGGATTAAAGCAAAGCAGTCTACAAATCTGTTCTGACATACGGATGCGAATCATGGCTATTTAATAATAGGAAAAAAAGCAAAATTGAAGCTGCAGAAATGAGATATCTGAAGAAAATGAGGGGCGTAACAAATACGAGAGGAACTAGAGATACCATCTATAATTAAACAGAGGCAATTAAATTGGTGAAGATATTTACAACGAATGGAGAACCGTAGACCCGCAAAATTAATATATGAAGAGAGAATACAGATTAAAAGAAGACCACGAAAAGTATGAGATCACACCATTGGACCCAGTATCCAGAAGAGAGGGAAACACTGAGGAGAAGCTAAAATTTTGGCCAGTAACAAAGAATTACGGAGAAATTTGTTTATAATTAAGAGTAGAAATTTACTCACCCGACACGCTTATAGCTAAAAAGATTTTCTGATGTATTTGTTTAGCAGTTTAGGATAATTTTGTATTAAATAGCTTTATTTGTAATTTTTTTTTCTTCAAAACACGGATATATTAAAGACTGCTCCATTTAATTAGTAAACGTTTCCCATTTTGACTTCAATCACGTTAACCTTTTAAACAAACTAATTAAGTATACATCGAAACAAACGAATCACTTTTAATAATTCCCGTTGTTTTTCGATCCTTTTCTTTCTTGATCGAATTTCTGTGAAAACTGCGATCGTTCCTTATTTAAAAACTTTTCCGTACATCAAGTGGAATTCGAAGTGACTCTTTCCAAAAAACAAACGAAAAAAAAAAAAACAACGAATCCAGGAGAGTGGCTGGATCTGCAACCGATTCTCTTAGACTGCAGTCCGCGCATCGATGATATACACGCGACGAACTTCTCTTATTACATAACTTTATTAAAGGCAGGCGATTTTTCCGCCGACCGGGGAACGACAATCAGGACGGCCGCTAAATTGGCAAAATCGGCTGAGTCGACACGATGCGGCCCCGAAGACGGACCATATTTTCATCAGAAAATCCTGCGGGACGTAGCGAAGCTATCTTTGATTGCTTTCTAAGAATTATTACTTCAATTTCATTTATCTTTGTCTATATCCGAGGATATAATTCAGTGCCCGTAGTCGGTCCGTTGGCGTGCGTTATACTACGTAGGTATGGGAACTTCTTTCGAATCTCGCTGAATGCAAGAAGACGGAGGAAAAAAGGTAGATGGATTTTTTGATCCGCACGCGGATCCTTATCCTATTATTCTTGTTTCTTTTTTTTTTATTATCATTTCCGCTTTTCCGTTCCCATTCCGCCTGGAACAACGCAGAAGTGAAAGGCTACATATTTTATTGATATCGACGGCGATCAATACATATACATATATATAGTAAAAGGGCCGGTAGATATTTTCCCGATAGGATGTTATTCCGTTTCGGGGGAGGTTCTGATAGGTGGCAGCTTAACATCGACCGCGCCACATAACATCGAAATCAATCATTTTAATCGGGAGGCGGCTTCCAGCTCGGAATCACAATAAATTATCGAATTTCAAAATAAACCATATACATACGGATACATAAATTATGTATAAGGCAACAGCGTTTATACTTATATACAGAGTGAACAATTTAATTTAAAATAGTTAAGGAAATGTATCGTATAATATGGAAAATTTCTGTATAAATCTGCGAAAACAAGGCCAAAACAATATATAGGGTAATTTAAATTGAACTTTAGGATTTGAATTACAAGTTGTTTATAACGATAAAAGAGTTAAAATATAGAACGATATTTACACATCATGTAGTCCCTGTCAAATTCATTAGGGCCACTTGTTAAAATAGCGATTTTGAAAAACGTACGAGCATAAGTTTATTCAGAATTGTTTATAGACATCGTCACAAGTACAGTTGTGGCCATATGTATTCGCCACTCTCGTTTTGAACGTGTTACACGAATATTATTGTATTTCTAAGAAGCAGGATCGATGACGGACTTAATTAGGTACCTGGTAATGAGGGTTTAATGGTTTATTGTAGGCCATTCTGAGTAAATTAGAAAATAGACGTAAAATTGTAATTTCTGAATATTTTTTCAGTCTTTCTTAAAAGTTGTAAGAGTAAGGTTGAGCTAGTTAGAGTGAAGATATTGTGTCTGTGATTGAATGCCGAAAACACGCGAATTGACGGAGGTAGAGCGAGGACAAATTGTGGTGTTAGAAAAGCAAGGGTTGTCGGTGTCTGCTATTGCCCGACAAGTGAAATGTGCGCGATCGACAGTTAGAATGACGATAAAACGATACAAAGAGAGTGGATCTTTGACAAACAAACCGAAAACTGGTCGAAAAAGGAAGACAACTGGCAGAGATGAGCGAGTCTTAGAGCGGATGTCTTTGCGAGACCGGAAAAAAGGGTCTAAACAGCTTACTAGTTAGCTTTTCCGGCTACATAATGTTGCTATTTCTCCTCGCACGGTTAGAAGACGCGTTTGTGAATTAAATTTAGGTGGATACAAAGCTCGACATAAACCACGGTTGTCTCCGCAAAAAAAGAAAAAGAGACTGCTGCGGGCTAAAAGTCACCGCGACTGGACCATTAACAATTGGGCCAATGTTATGTGGACGGATGCGTCAAATATTGAGGTAAGTAATACATAATTATTGTATTTGCGGTATTGTGTATTCGATTCCTGGTATCTACAGTGTTTTTATCCTTTTTAATGGGTTCCAAAATGAAACAGTGTTCATGTTTTTGTTGGTAGCTTTGTGGTAAACCTGGACCTCAATACGTGCGACGCAGGCGAGGAGAGGCCTTCCATCCACACTGTATCATTCCGACTGTCAAGTTTGGGAGTGGTAGCATAATGGTTTGGGGTTCCATGAGTGCAACAGGCGTCGGAGAACTGTTCGTGTGCGAGGGCCGAATGAACAGTCGGACGTACATCGATATGTTGGAAGAAGTTCTGGAACCGTGTGCGTTAAAATTATTCGATAATGATCAGCCAGAGTATTACTTCCAACAAGATAATGCACCGTGCCATAAATCTCGCGAAGTAATGCGCTGGTTCGAGGAAAATAACGTGCGGGGCCCTGGAATGGCCGGCACAATCTCCGGACTTATCGCCAATCGAGCATTTATGGTACATTTTAAAGCGAAATGTAGCTAAATACTCATCTACCACAAAGCAATGCTTAAAAACAAAAACATTCGAAGAGTGGAATAAAATCACCCCCGAACAGTGCTACAACTTCGACGAATTCGTGCGATGATAAAAGCCCAGGGAGGAGCTACCAAATATTAAGCAATATCTGTATATATCTGTATACACTCACAATGAAACATTTTCATCGATCAATTTTCTTTTATTTCTTATATATTCGTCGGGATAAAAAACAAAAAAGGGTGGCGAATACATATGGCCACAGCTGTATATAACAAATATTTTGTAATGCCTCCTTTGGCTCTTATTCTTTTTGGCATACTGTCTATGCGAGCGTTAATGGTATGTCTAACTGTAGCGTCATTTTGTTACACATCCTCCATATTTTTTACTAATTACTCTTTTGTAGTGTTTCTTCTCGAATACAAGCGTGATTTTGAAACACTCCACACGTTTTGCGATCTTTAACGAAAAGACATTGTTCGAACAAAAAAATGCTTGATTTACATATCGGTTTAAATTATTTTGCCTTATCTTTCGCCAATCTTCAATTATGTAATCTTGATCAGATTTTGTCCATTCCTAACGTGCTCGCTTCACCATCGGTGCTAATCTTCGCTTTTCAGTTGGAGTTTGCATTTTAATCCGACTTCGTACAATCGTCTACATACTGAGTGCGTGGATAAATATCCATGTATATATGTAAATACACTCCTTGTTGAGACGTTACATTTCCTTTCTTTGGCGAAAAACCTCGATTTTCAGTTGCTAATTGCAGAATACGCCGATCCTTTACTTGCGGCAAAACGCTGTTCTGGTACTTGTGCGGGTATCTTTTCTTTCGTTAAAACGGCGATTCGCTGCTTAAATTTATAAGGTGGCTCTAATAAAAATGGACAGGGACTGTAGTTATGGCTTTTCGTCTATTTGTTCTTTCTGCCAGCTCTTGAAAATATTGCTGTTGGTAAAGTATGGTTTCAACAAGATCGGGCGACTGCCCACTCATCACGAATTTTAATGCGTGTTTTGAGAGAAAATTTTCTAGTGCAACCTATTTACAATAGAGACGACATCTCGTAGCCCGCATGCTAGCCAGATTTAACCCCATGTAATTTTTTTGATAGGGCTACCTCAAATAGAAAGTCTATAGCCACCATCCTGCATCTCTGGAAGCATTAAAAGACAATATTCGCCATGAAATAACCAACATACCAGTTGCTATGCTGGAGAGACTCCACTTGCACTTCAGAAATCGGCTACAGCAATGCGTCAATAGCAACGCCACAACACTTGCCAAATATCCTTTTTAAAACAGTTTGTTACGAACTCTAATTCATCGTAAATGTTTTATTCTTTTTTATATTCGTATGTTTACATTTATGTATCTTTTAAATCAATATTTTGTAATGCATTCTATGTTCTTATATTTTATATATTATTTTATAAATTTACCTCAATCTGTATATGTATATGCTTACCAAAATACCTTAGCGTAAAAGAAATCGCCTCAAATACATTTATAATACATATCATATTAGCGCGCTGTTGCTGCAGAATTTATCTATGCGCCTTATGACAGCACGCCTTGTACGTATACAGTTGCCATAGCAACGTTCACATCGCGAGAATCGCAACAGTACGACTGCCGGTCTGTCGCAGCTCATTTGTCGTCCACGTCAGACTCGGCGCATGCTCGGATCAGCTATCCGTCGCAGGTAGTAGACGGCCCGTATATAATCATCCCTTAGCACTTCACAGGTATAGCAGTAAACTCCACTCACACAAATTTATTAATTATGCGGAACGCAGCGTTTCGAGAGCACGTGGGCTCTTATTGTCAACCGTGTTACCGACTGAAAGTAAAAACTGTATCACACATGCAAATTATTTTCTACACATTCTCTAAAATTTCTAAAACATATGACTATTTACAATTTACTCGGTGGTCTAATGCCTTTTTCGGGAAAGCATGGACCGAAAGCGAACCGTATCTTTAACAGGGCCTATGGTAATAAATCAATCAACCTCGAGTATGCAATTGGGGGTGGTTCTCTGTTCAATAAGTTTCCGTTCTTTTTCATACATATCGTTTCGTACGCGTCTAATTCTCGATACGAGTTTACGTTTTTAAGTAGTGTCAGATTTTTTAAATCAATCTTATGTCCGGATTTTACCATATGCTCTGCTACGCTTGATAGTTCAGGTTTGTCGAAACGATAGTGTCTAATATGTTCTTTGAACCTCGTTTCGATACTCCTTTTTGTTTGTCCAATATAAACTTTCTCACAATCATTGCATGCGATTTAGTATATTCCAGACCTTTTTATCATCTCCGGTTTATCTTTGGGATTCCCTAAGAGATTCTTTAAGTTGTTTTTTGACACAAAAGACACGTTCATATTTAGTTGTCGGAAAATTTTACTTAACCCTTTTACTGTTGGGCGAAAAGGAAGAGTTATAAATTTCTTATTACCGGTATTTGTTGATGTCAAGGTCGTGGAATTGCTGATGTGTTGTTTGTATTGGACTTTCCTTAAAATACGGTCAACATCCAAAGAAGAGAAACCATTGTACCTCGCTACATCTGTGTAAAGATGACCGTATTTTAAGGAAAGTCCAATACAAACAACACATCAGAAATTCCACGACCTTGACATCAACAAACACCGGTAATAAGAAATTTATAACTCTTCCTTTTCACCCAACAGTAAAAGGGTTAAGTAAAATTTTCCGACAACTAAATATGAACGTGTCTTTTGTGTCAAAAAACAACTTAAAGAATCTTAAATTGATATAAATGATATAAATTAAATGGTCTTTTTAACGTCCACTCTTAAAATGAATCACTACGCCATGTAATACATTCCTTGCAAAATTTATTCAAACGCAACGTAAACTTCACACAAATAAATTAATTATGCGGAACGCAGCGTTTCGGGAGCACGTGGGCTCCCATTGTCAACCGTGTTACCGACTAGTCGGTAACACGACAATTGTGAGTGGAGTTTACTGCTATACCTGTGAATTGTACATCCACACAGTCCTTGCAATCGTCATTCGCAACGTAAACCGCTGATTATGTAAAAAAAAGATTTAATCCGTTTATGGACGTCGTCATGTCAGTAACACGGTTGATATATAATGTTGAAGTTTACATCAAAGCTGTAACGCTCAAATCGGTTGTGTAAAATGACATATACGGCTAACATTATGTTGGTTTATGGCGATTATCGGTACGAGGTCATTGTATGAGGTGCATCGAAAGAAATGAGGCGCACAATATGAGTTCTGATCAAAAGAAATAGATTTAAATTACTCGCGCTACCCCTAGACTTGTTTTATAGTTTCTACCGCAAAAATGAAAATCTAGGAACAAACGTAACAACGTATATATTTCGCAATACGCTGCAATCTATCATTCGAATCTTTCAGCGCAAAGAATAACTCGTATATCTCGCGGAACGCGATCTTCAGCCCTCATTCAATTCGTCTTGTTCGTATACTGCCCGACGATGGATGCAACCGTATAATTATCGTTCAGGAAACACCGAGGGTCATCGATTCAGCTCGCATCACGCAATAACGGAACGAGAGAACTGATGGACGACGATCCGCGGAGGCTACAAATCACCGCCGTGCAAACCTCGCATGATGACAGACATATTTCTCGTTATACGCGATAGTTCTCCGCGATAATCGAGATCCGATACGGAAAGGCACGCGGAAAATACACAATCGAACTGTTATTAATAATAACTGAGATTTTCTCTAGGAGGTTGATTGAGGATTCTCATATTGGTATCCGTTTCTGCACTTGTGTACAGTTATGGGAGTTGAGGTGCTCCGACTTTTTGCTTAATTCACGCTTATTTTCGTCGAAGAGAGTCATAAATCTGGGAAGTTTGTTTGCTGAATAAGATAAGAAAAAATGTTGTATGAATTGTGAATATTTAGAAAAAAAAAGGAAACTGTAATTATATGCAGGAGTATATATTAAATTCAGTGAAAGAATGCCTTAATTTAGTACACGGTAATTTTTTTACGTATTGCGACGACTATTGTTCATTATTAATTGTAACTACGTCATAAATAATCTGGTAAAATACATGTATTATATAACGTTACATATTGAATGCTTTCCATTAATTTTGTTGTAGATGTTATGAGTTCTTATACATCTTTATAGATCCATGTTTAGTGCCGCCAACTGCGGTACTGCTATTTCAATGCATAGGCAAAAAGAAGCACAGGACTAAAAAACTCAGTAATTCTATACTATTCGTTCAGATATTTTAAGCAAATTACACGCGTCTCTTTAGCAATAAAGCAGGTGATTGGTTAATTTACTTGCAACCACTAATCGAAACGCGTACATGGTTACGCGACGTGCAATTCATTGGTGTAATAACGTAATAATAAATAACACCGACGTAATAATTACAATGGTTAACAATTATACGACAGCCATACACATATGGCAAGATAATAAACTTGTAACAGCAAATCACTCGAGCCGTATGTCGGTGCGAGCGTATGTACGATATGCACGAAAAGAAATGTAAAAACCTAAACAACAACCGCATAGCCCCGTCGAACATCGTAAACGAACGACGTGCCGTAACTCGATAGATTCTTCCTCTGTTTCATTTCCATCGTCCACCACCTACGTGATGCACAAAAACGCTTTAATATACCACGCGCGTTAAAATGTCCATAAAACATTTACGAACATAACGCAACGCCGGGCACCGGGAGAATAACGGAGGAAAGATTCCTACTGTACCGACAGTGGCCGACGGCTGTAAAATCGACGTAATTTTAAAGAAAAAAGGTCGCTTTTTTCGTGTTCCATGCCTTTGTAGGTACGAAAAAGACCCGAAGGCAAATTGTCACCGTCACGTTGTACAGAAAAAAGAATGACAAAAAAACAAAGGGAAGTTAATAACCGAAATATTCAGGATGTATTTAATATATTTCACAATGAAAAGCAAAAAAAGAATACGGGCGACATCAAAAAGCAAGGCATTCTTTATAAAGTTAGCAAAATACATCTGCGTACAACATATAATGCGATGTATAATTGACACTATACATTATAATATAATAGACGTTCAGGGGATTCATTCACAGGAGGCGCGTACAAAAAAAGGAACTCCACATAGGCTTTGCTTTGACGCCCTGATAGTACTACATTGCGCGTAGGTGAAAAAAAGGGATTGCTGTAAAGCGAGAGAGAGGACGGCCAGAAAAGAGAGAGAAAAAAACGTACGAACAGGAAATAAACACTCTTCGCCGATTTTAAACGTTGCGGGAACGGTTACCTCGTGAAAAATTCATCTCACGCTTATATGGCTCGGTGAAAAAGGGATCGCGTTAGGTTGGACTTGAAATAAAAAACGCAACGGGCAGTATTCCTTCGTTATTTACGCTTTGATTTGTAAACTTTCCCTTTCGAATGAGTAGTTTGTGTTTAATTTTGGATATGGTGAAGGTAACATGTAAAATTTGAATATACGAATGCTGAAGTTAACGCCAGACCGCATATCGTAACAGTTGTTTGGAAAACCTTTCCACACCCTCCATATTCACCTGACATTTCGTCAAGTGATTACTACTTTTTTGTCTCTTGAGGTATAGACAATTCAAAGCTCCAGATAATGTAATAAATGCAGTCCATCAATTTTTTGATTCAAAATGCAAAAAAAAAACTTGGTGTTACGTTGGCAAAAGATCTTTGAGTGTGTCTTACGGGCATACTTTTCGGACCCTCCTATCCAATTCTTCCAATAACAGCTCGATGGAGTTTAGATCAGGGCTTTGCAGCGGCGGCCATGTCATTATTTATAAAGTGCCATTATCTTGTTCTTCATTTAAGCAACTTTACACATCACTGCTGAATGTTTGAGGTCGTTGTCCTGTGTGAATACAACATTTTCGCCGATTAAACGTTACCTCGATGGTATTGCATTTTCTTGCAGTATCTCTAAATAACCCTCTTTTCGCAAAATACCTTCGATTCGCTTCAAGTCTCCTGTACCGGCGTAGGAAAGACAACCCTAAACAAGCACAGAATTTTTTCGTTGCTTGACAGTTGGCACTACACAATCCTGCAACATTCTTTGGCCTTTCGTTCTTCTTACAAAAGCGCGACTTGATTGTCCGAATACTTCAAACTTTGACTCATCACTAATTTTCTTACAATCTAATCATCAAAATCTTCAGCTGCATACGCATTTTGACGTATTTTAGATGACTTCGATTTTTCGTATTTCCTTTGAAATTTCGTCGAAGTTTCGCTCTTCTTGGTTTCGGTTCAAGGATCACCGAATGCTAACCAAAATTGGCACAGGAAGACTAATCTTGATGGTATTCGTTTCTAAAGATTTGAAAACATGTGAAAAGTGTACTGACTATTGCTAAATCCTTCTCTAATTTTAGAAGTATAAGTATTTCGCCATGATGGATAATTTTCCTACAAGCTAATCATCAAAATATTCGGTTGTATACGCATTTTTACATATTTTACACACACAAAGAGATACGTTCTTTACACTAGCACATGCACAAGCAGGCTATTACTTGCAATATTCTCCCAAAAATAATCGAATTTGTGGCGATCAGGATTATTCTGAAAATTACTATATTAGGTAATAGAATATAATAGGTTTCTAATCATCCCCTAATCGACATTCTTGGAAGCTTGCCTACACAATTAATAAACAATAAACTTCATAAACGACCTATTTGTATATAAAACGAATTATATTACCTTTTCGTAGACTTTACATTTTACTGGGTGTCCGAACTAATACGGACGGTAGTGTATATTTTACCATAAGAAAATCACACAAACTTACTTGGTTTCCTCATTTTTTGCCAGAATGATTGGTGTTATACAATGCAAATCAACGACGTGTGGGTAAATGTCTGTTGCACACATATTAGTTATATTAACGAACGAGATAAACTTGTATTTAATTAAAAAATTATTGTCTCGCGTAAATGCAATGCTCTAGGTTTCTTATACCCAAACAAATTCTTTATATCTAGAATAGATCTACGCATTCTAGAAATATCCTCTCTACAACATTTACATTCTTCTTTCTTGAAGAGAAAAAAAAAGTACGTACTATACTATACGAGATGGATAAGAAACAAAAGAAAAGAACATCAAAAAGAGCGAGCCAGCTGAGGAACGACAGCAAAGTGCCGTAAATAGTTTAGCGTTCTCGTTGATATTCCTAAAACAGCGCCGGGCGCTAAACAACGCTCAACGCTTTCGGATAAGGCGAGAAATTCTTCTCTCGATCTAATTATTATGTCCACACGAAACATGACGGGTCCTCCCACTTACTTTCCTTGTTCTACCTCCTCCTTTTTTCCTTTTTCTTTTTAATTCTTCGGCCTTCCACGACGTAAAAGGCGAGGATAAATATTAAAAGCAAACATCGCTCGCTGTTTACGGTATTATCTCGACCGAACCACTCCTTACTCTTTCGTTGTGCAACACGGCGTATACAGGGTGTCTCGGATAACATTTCTAGTACGGGAATCTCAATCGTTGTAAGAGTTACTATCTGATGCTGAAGTTATTGACAGTGCATCATCGGACGTTCCTAAATTATTAAAAGCAATAAATCCCGATATTGTTTGCTCGATTACCGATGTTAGTTAATGGAATGACGATAAAGAGATGGATATCGCACATGAAGAGGAAGATGGGGTGAGTGAAGGTGACGACTTTCCGATTGAAATAAAAAATACAGGAAGTGACGCGAATTTTTAATCAAGCGTTAGATTCGGCTGAAGATAAAAATATTATATTCCGATATTTTAATGCTCCGTAAACTACGGGTAATGGCATTAGAAAGTACCAAACATACATACTGAGTGATTTTAAATGTTTGAGGACAGTTTAAATTTCGCGCCTTGCTAAATTTTTGTCACGTTGGCGATTTGGTTCTAATATAAAAAGATTTGGCTACAATAAACCTTTAAAATTCTGATTGCTACGTATGTACATACGTACTGTTTTATGTATATATGTTTCTGTTGTCTATGATCGTAAAAACTTCCGAACTTATAATTAAAACCGCGCATCAGCATGGTAGGCAACCATAAAAGTCGGAAAACGATAAAATTTCCTACCCTAGCTTAACCTAATCTAACCACCTACACGCGTATACCAAACAAACGGACGGCCACAACCACAAAAACCTCGCCGAATAAAAAGGATAACGCTCCACGTTTTAAATCCGAAGCCAATCGAATCGAACACACGTATCGCCGGATAGAAGGGGCCCCCGGCTTGCTATCCGATCAAAAAGCCCGGACGATTTCGATGTATTGTTTCCCCCCCGTCGCCTCCCGCGTTCCCGCAACATCCCGGAGGATCGACGGTAATTTATGAGTGCACGTCGAAAAGGACGTGTTTTCTCCTTTACGGCGTACGCTCCTATACCATCAAATATTCATGTATACGTGCTATGAACGTTGTACGTAGGTACGTTACGTGGTAGTACATAAGACGGCGATACGCCGGACCCGATAGGACCGGAACGTATTCTATTTCGATGAGGCGGACGAGATAAGAGGCGCGGGAGAAGAAGAAGCAGGGATTTTAGTGGTCGAGTTTAGGGAATTTATATTGTCTATTTTAGAGAATTTTATGCCGAAATAAAAGATTTTATTGTCTCTAACGTTACGGAATACCCTCGCTTACAGCGTACCGTTGTTTCTGTCCCACGATTTTACTCGTAAACGATACGAGGCGACTATCTTTTATACGGGATGTTCGAAATTCGCGCCATACTACGGACACCTGACTTAGTTTATTCACATTCTGATTGTTTGTTTTTCTTGTAGTGCTGTAATTATTATAACACATGCGCTGAAAAGTCCCGGGCCTAACACACATAGATGACGCTAGTTTTATTACAGTCACCTTTCTCTCAGTTAGTACTAACCTTCAAAAGACAGCTGTTAAAATTTCGTGATATTCTATTCATTAGTTTGCGAGTTATATTGTGCTAAGAGTCACGCTGCTTTTCTTATTTTCAAAACAATGGATCAAAAACAATTTCGTGTTTTAATTTTACACCGCCTCTTGATGGGAAAAAAATACCGTTCAAGCGAAGCAATGGCTTGAAAAGTGTTATGGGGACTCCGCTCCATCAGAAACAACAATAAAACGTTGGTTTGCTGACTACAAACGTGGTCGTAGAGACACCGATGATGCAGAACGCAGTGGACGTCCAAATCAGGCGGTAACACCACAAAACATCAAAAAAATCCGCAAAGTCGTTTTGAATGATCGAAAAGTGAAGTTGCGTGAGTTAGCTGATATCGTAAAGATATCAAAAGAACGTATTGGCTTTATATTGCATGAGCATTTGATTATGAGAAAGCTCTGTTCAAAGTGGGTGCCGCGTTTGCTCACTGTTGACCAAAAACAAGAACTTGTTAATGATTCTGAGCAGTGTTTGGCCATGTTTAAAAGTAACAAACCGGAATTTTTGCGTCGATATGTGACAATGGATGAAACATGGATCCATCACGGAATCAAAACGATCGTCATCTGAGTGGACAGCAACTGGTGAATCTCGTTGAAAGCGCCCGAAAGCACAACAATCGGCTGGAAAGGTTATGGCCTCGGTATTTTGGGATGTGCGTGGTGTAATATTCATCGACTATCTTGAGAAAGGAATACCATCAACAGTGAATATTATATAGCGATATTGGAGCGTTTGAAGGCCGAAATTGCAAAGAAACGACCGCATATGGCAAAGAAAAAAAAGTGTTTCATCAAGACAACGCACCGTGTCACAAGTCAATCAAAACAATGGCAAAACTACATGAATTGAACTTCGAATTGCTCTCACATCCACCGTATTCGCCAGATTTGGTTCCCAGCGACTACTGGCTGTTCGCAGATCTCAAAAAAATGCTCGCCGGTAAGAAATTTCGCACGAATGAAGAGGTTATCTCTGAAACTGAGGCCTATTTTGAGGCAAAGGATAAATCGTTCTACAAAAGTGGTATTGAAATGTTAGAGCGGCGCTGGAATGATTGCGTTGTTTTCTTTGTTAGGCCCAGGACTTTTCAGCCCATGTGTTATACGGTATATTTACCCGTTTTATTTTTTTTTTGGTGTTATGTTATTTACTTATTTATTTGTTCATTTACCTATATGTTTATATTTAGTTTAGTTAATTAAATCATTCAATAAAATGGATGTATTTTAATGAATTATTTAATTAATAAATTATTGATTTGTCTGGGATGGAGTTTACTGACATACCTGCCCTTGTAATCGTTTTCTTTAAACCTCGTTCGTTAACGTAAAAACCCCGTATATTAATTACCTATGTATTTTAGGAGTTGTCTGTGGAAACGAAATATAAAAAAAAATCCCATCCAATAAAAACTACAAAAGCCCAGCAAACAGCGCACCAGACGTATACTGTGCATTTTCTTCGATTAGTATAGAGTAATCGTCGCGTTAGACCGGCGCTATATTGACGTTAACGGGCTGCGTTAGACATCGATTTTCAATTAAGCGGGTAAAAGGTTTCGTACTGAAGGAAACGTCGGTACATACGTACACATATGTATATACGTATGTACAAGCGGCGCTCGTTTAGGCCGTAGATGTAGCGTTTCGAATATACTTACGCGACGCATACACCAAGGCGATGCGATGGCTGACATCGCAGCGGGCGAAAAATATCCCGAGTCTCGACGTTTGATAGCCCGACTTACCATTACGCTGTATACCAGCTTCGAAAATTGCCCGCCGAACGCAATCAATCACAATCGTCCGACTTGTTAATATTGATACTCTGATACTTAGCGTTTATACAGCAACGTTGAACTTGTATAGGTACATATGTGCATACGTACGTTAAAGCGTACACATGCATAGATATAGATCGTAGACATGAGCTGTAATCTGGGAGATAGACGAGTGTTCGGTTTTAGAGATTAGAATTTATTCGCTAAAGTACTGCTAGCTACTAAATTTGCTAACAGTTTTATCCGGTTTCGACAATATTTACTTTATTCCGTTCGGAAGAAACATAAGAGAGTTTCAATTGTTTAGAAACATAAAGTCATGTTGAAGGGAGTCTACTTTCATTTGGGTAGCGTTTCTTTCTACCTAACTGTTCTACGGGAAGTAGCGTTTTTGTTGCTTTGTTGGTTAAAATTTCCTACGAAGTTGTTGATACCTCTTTCATTTCTTGTGTTGTGTTGTGCGGTATATATTCCTCCCGACGTTCCTTAAGAGGATATTGAGTTCTTCTTTGAAGCTCATTTATTTAACAAGCCCACGCTTTTTTTAATATTAATAGCATTTTATTGGCAAAAAGAACTTGTTCACAACCAAAACAAACAAATATTTATCTGCTGGAAAGTTTTTCATTCACTAAATTATAACAGATAGCACGTCTAAAGGCATTAAATGGTAATTCTTTGACATTTACGGGAAGCGAGTTATATAGTCGTGCAGAATGCGTAGCCAAAACCTTTCTCAAATTGCCGCGTATGATGTCCAGGTATATCGATAAAATCCTTCATGGGGACGTTGAGATTGTGCACATTACTACGATACTTGATTTTGTTTGATGAATATGCCGGAACACCAGTATTCAAAACTTTATGAATAAAAGACGAGAGATGTAACCGTCTTCGTTTAATCATATTTAATCATCAAGCATCCGTAAGTTTATGAGAAGTCCATTGATGCTGTTTTATTCCATAAATTAGTCTGAGGCATGCATTCTATACCACCTGAATTTTGCGTGAGTCGATCTGATCTAGACAATTACCAGAAACAACGTCACAGTAATTAAAATGTGATAACACCAAGGAATCACATAGCAGCTTTTCTAATGGAAACGTCAGAGGAATGCCGGTGGCGACAAATTAATTTTATGATGTTTAAACTTAAGCCAATTATTTACAAGTAGTCCTAGATTTTTCACATTATTTTCAGATTTCAGGGGTGTGTTATTAATTACAAGTCTGATGTTAGGAAGTATGTTCGACCTCACTTTAGAACTACCGAACACTGTAAAGTTTGATTTGGTTTCATTTAAAAGTAGGAAATGTTTTCTCGCAGGAGTATACAGATTCAGATCAGCAATACCATGAATCGCATCAATAGAGAAGGATCCGTATAACTGTGAGTCATCAGCGTAGAGATGAAGATTGTATATGAAATTTTGGAAGAAGAACATATGTGCCGTGTAAATAGAGAACAACAACGGACCTAATGTGAATCCTTGTGGAATTCCTCAATACACGCTCAATTAGACGCTCGGCTACTAGTAACCACCGACTTTTGTCTGCCAAGTAAGTACGCCCTAATGAATCGAAGAACAACTTCGACAAGAACGATGTAGTGAAGAATATCTAGCAAAAGATTTGATCACTTTTGTCGAAAGCATTGGAGAAGTCCAATTATCTCCGCCGCCAGGAAATTTTCGACAAAATATAAACGATGCGGTGAACTAATCTTAAGTAAATAGAAAAGCGCTCTAAAACCACATTTACGCTTCTGACAAATACTCCAAATTCTCGAGAAGATGCGCGTGCGACACGCTCTTAACTACTAAAGTACACATCCGGCTCAAAATTCGTCCCATTCTTTTTCGCCGCCCGTGAAGCGAAGAATTTTCATCGCTGCACAAAAGACCGTTATAATACATCTCCTTCGAAAACGGCGAAGCGAGGATGAAACCGAGGCGAGCGCCCCGTTCACCGCGGCTAGTACATTATCCACCTGAGCGCGGTGGGGAGAGCGAAACACCTCGAGTAATGCCGAATAATTTATGGCGAGGTGTTAAAAGTGCTCGTCCGTGTCGCGTGGTACGTTGTTCGGCGTAAATTCTGCTCAAGTGCCGCTGTCACCTTCCCCTTCTCGCGAACGAGTAAGTTGGTCGAGCTCAGCGACGATGCGGCAAGATGAGATGGTACCACATACGCGTGTGCGTGTATTATTGGATTACCGCGTCAGTAGCGGTGATAAAGAGAGGCTTGCGCTTTCTCGTCCATATTTTCTACCAGCTACTCCACTGTACTAATACATTATGCGCGGGGAAGAAACGAATGAATAGGGTTATAAGGGTGGCCTCTATCGAGGGCAAATGAGGGAAAGATGTTTATCCTAATTCTCGAGCATTTTGTAGAGAGGTTGTTATTAGGGAAACGCCAAGTTTAACGGCTACATAGCCTAAAAGATTAAATGGGATGGTGGAGCTTTGCAATATATTCCACGTCTTTAAAACGAGTCCTGCACCAAATTCAAAAGACATCGAAATTTCTAATAATGCTCCTGTTTCTAAATATTAAGTGCATAACTATGTATTCGACCTGTATATAACATTTATAGTAATTTGCCGTATTATTATATATACAATCGCATAGAATTTAATGTTAGCCGAAAGGGGAGGCACAATTTAGTTTATTCATTACCCATTTTGACGATGATAAAACGCGTATACATATACGGTATATGTACACATTAAACATACGTGCATACCTGCGCTCTGTGGAGTATTTGTTGACCGTTCGGATTGCTTTAATAAATATTTGATATCCGAGTCGGATTAAATACACACGCATAATATAAACAGGGGTTATATTTTAATTATGGTACCATTTAAAACGAGGTATTTGATAATTGATAAACGTACAAATGAATCACGTTCGGGTTAGAAAAGAGACTGTTAGAATCGCAGTAAAAGCAAGTTAACCCGTTAATCACTAACTTCCAGGAGGCTGTTGAGATGTTGGAGCATCGATGAACCAAGTGCATTAGTGCTGTAGTTTTACCGTAAGGGGATCAGAGGTACAACATAGAGATCCACCCTCGTACATAGATTTTCCCTCAAAAGTTTTTATGATATCGCAATATATGTACAGGCAGCGACAGTCTGGAATCTATTTATTTTATTTTGGGGGAAAGAAAGACTTACAAAATTCAAAACATAATAATAAACATGTTAACAATGGTAGCAGTTGTTTCTCTCTTCTATTGCCGTCTTTTTCTAATTGCTGACATCTTACCTGCATACTCCCTCATAATTTTGGTTATAGATAATCTAAATTTTCGGTTAATATGCGGATTTCGCGTAAGTCTGCAAATGGAGAGCAACTACCGCTTCAAGAAAGGATATGTTCACACTGGCCTCACTTTTACTTACTAACAAATATATTTCTCCTATCACAATTGACTTTCTCGGTGTCAAGGATGACTTTTAGGCAGAACTGAATCTTTATAGTACTGTTGCCAAATCCCCACTAGTAACGATATCCAACTATCACAATATAATCTCACAACTTCTATATTTTTAGTTGTTCCCTCAAACAGTTGCAAGTGACCGAATTATCAGCGCAAGTAGTTGCTTTGATTACAGTTTGCGTTTTTAATCTGTTTATTTTTATTATTAATTTTTATATTTATTTTAAATTTTATTTTATATATATGTTATATATATATACATATGTACGTTATATGTTTAGACATACATTCTTTCTTAGGTTATTTTTCGCCCTGCAATTGGAATATGTATTTCTTCCGCTCGAATAAATCAATATTGTTATTATCATTAAATTTTTATTTAACGTGTTCGTACTTCGAAGAGAAATTACAGTATTTGTTTTCTTAGAAATCGACCGTAAATCTAAAACAGGCATCCCGTGCATCACTAACAAGATATACGAGCAATTACTGGATACCAAGGCGGTTGGCGACCCAAAAATAGCAGCCGGTTACTAATCCAACAGCACGCGTCATTCATTAACGTATTAATTGCCTACCGGGTGAACCAACAGAGACCACCTTTCCGTATTTACCGGAGCAAATCTAAGTTTATACTTAGATTAATTTATATTAAACGTAAAATCATTTGGTAACCTTCCAAGAATTTTGATGATCTGTACCCGGCTAATATGTAAAAGCAAAAAAAAAAACAAACGAGAACTTTAAAGCACTTATTATACTGTAATAACATTAATTCGACAGGAAGCGAATGAAACGCTTACATAATCACAAGTCGAAAGTATTTCGTTCGAAACGGTCACAATTCGCAAACGATTTGATTTATTATCCCTCCGTCGCCCAATATGCGATTTCTAAAGAGACCATCGAAGCATATTTTACATTAAGATGTCCGCATGCAGAACGCCCCACCAATCAATGACAAAAGGTAGTTTGCGCTGCCGCAGTGAAATGACTGTATTTTAAACTTAATGCGTCGATCTTCTACCATTTTTCCCGACTCCACTGCGGCATAACAAAAATCTGTGACGAATTGACGTTCGGAAGATGCAGTTCAGTTTATTTTTCCGAACTAGTTGGCGATCGTCCTAAGTTTTACACGCGATTTCTACCTTTCAATCGAATCGGATTCGAAACGGTTAAATTGAACGTAAGATCTATTTCGAGTACTTATTGAGAATGAGTGAGTAACGTTTCTCTGTCTAAAAATAGCGAAGGAGTAGCATATACGTAGTGAAGTTGAATTATCAAATATACTCATCCAGAATGATTACACTGTGCAACATATTAACATGCACATGATATTTGTTGAGATAATAGTTAAATTCATCTGTAATATGTTACGCGACGCATTATAAAAAATACATTGCACTGTATAATAAGTTTCGATAAATTTGAATGTGTCTCGTTTATTTGCCGTAGCAATCCTACCCGAGTACAGATTGAATACGCCAGGACGAAAATTACTTGCTTAGTTGAACGAAATACCCTACATACAACATAATTGTAGTGTTAGCGTAACCATTTGAAAGATGCGTACATTTGAGAATATTGAATTTCATAGATGTCGGAACACGTTGAATATCCACATGACAAGTGATAATAAATGTTCTAATAAGCAAGTCAAATTAATAGTGTTGATATTTTTATTTCAAATCTACATACAAACAACAAGGTTAAGTATAAAATATGATATCGTTTAAATGTCTATCATGATTTCTCTGGTAAACAATCATTTTCGACGAAAAAAATTTTCATGATTTTTCTGCACATTTCCGAACGAATATCACGAACAATAGCTTGAGCGTTGTCTTTCAATTCGTGTGTCGTAGTGGGACCATTAGCACCATAAATTTTCCGCCTGACATTGGAAAAAGGAAACTTGGAATAATATAAGAAATTTTATTTTTCAATGTCATGTCCTCTAACTTCTATACATTCATTACAAAGTTTAATTAATAATTCGATACCCTTCTGCAAAGCACAGAAGGTTCTCGTCACCGTAACCTTCTGCCAAAGTGGTTTCGCCTCTAGCGTGGTTTACACGCACAGTTACAGTGCCACTTTGGTTTCCCCTATTCTCCTGAAGAAGACTCCGACTACGACGGAGGCGAAACGTCGAGATCCCACCTTCCTCTTTTTCTTTCTTTCTCTTTTTCTTTTCACCTTTCCACCTTTCTTTCTATTTCACGTCCCCCCCGCCCTTTATCATTTTCTCTTTTTCTTCTTATTTTTTTCCCCCTCTTACTCTTATTTCCTTTTTATACATATATCATGACACGGTCCAATTCCGGAAGTAGTTCGTTTATTACTAACTCTGGCCGTGGAAGCGTACGTATTCATTTGATCGAAGATGTTTTGCTGCTTAATCTCTGGTTTCTGAACTTTTTTCATTAGTAACGTAATCATATTCTTTCAAACGATGTGGATATCACAATACCTGATCCTTGAAGTTATCTCTAGGTGGCGGCAAAATTTCAAACACCTCACTCGTAGATATCCGCAGTGGATCGGTACTTTGTACGGCGAATCTATGATTCCCCTCTCTAAAGTCCGGCCGCACAATCAACGAAATTACGTCCAATTAACGCAAGTGCAATAAATAAACACTGTTAACAATAAATGAGGCAATATGTAGGCCATAATTAATTACAGTGCACCCTCTCCAATGTCTGATGCGCAGTATGCTGCATTCCGTCTCCGTTTCGAACGCCCTTTCCTGCTTGCTTCTCAATTCGACCCCTGACTCTATACGTACAGCGCCTAGCGACACCCCACCTCCCGCACCGCCGCCGTCCGTCCGTCCGTCCGTGCATTGTCCCCATTACAAATCACACTTGCATAATGGGCCGTGTGCATAGAAGCCAACGCCAGAGATCCGACCTGGGCGCACCCGCCGGGTCGGTCGAAAATGCATTATTCCAATCAAGCATCAATTAGTTTATGAGAGGAATCTAGTGTTCTGGTCCGGCGGGCTCTGATGTCACCGGGCCGTCCGATAATTGCACTTCATAACATACCTCGTTAATGCGAGAGCGCGAACGCTACCTACGTGCATACGGTACACGCGAATCTGCATGTGCATAGATGAGCGGACCTCAAACCCTCGCGCTATGCACGCGCCGAGTGCAAAATCGTGTGATATCGGCGCATTGCTTTGCGTCATGTACATACATACGTACATACGGCGTGGCATACTCCGGATGCGATTTTTCTCTATTAGTCGGGCGATTTATTAACGACGCTCGCTTTGAATAAATTTCGACGAGAATGACACGTCCGAATAGTTAATATGACGGCACAACTCGTACACATAGCTTTATAATTTTTGCATCGAAATATGTACTTTTCCATGGGGATGTATTTCTCGCTTCAAAAAGACTTTAATCACAATTTTGAATATAATATTTAAGGAAGACTGACTTTGTTTACTTGAGATTCTGTATGTAGAAAATTGTTTAAGGCGTTCAATGTACAGCTCGCGACAAAAGTATAGACCACCTATAAATTTTAACGAAAATAAGAATTATATTGAAAAATTCGAGTAGGCATCCTTTGTTGCCAACGTATAAGGTTGATTGTAGTAGTATCACTATACAAAGTCGCTCAATTCAAGTACAAGCTCAACCGAACTCAACGTAACTTCAACAAAGTAAGTTATAAGATGACATAGCTCACGAGTATTCCGTAGTTATATGGAGTTCCGAAGCAACTAAAGAACAATTACGAACTTTAAAAAGTAAACATTATACAAGTGAATAAAGTTGGTTATGTGCTTTAAGTGTGTCAGTTTAATTTGCCACTCTGCCACTTTGCCAAAGAGAATGCTTAAAGTAGTAGAAAAGTGAGGTGATCCTACGCACTATTAGAAATTATTTATAAATATGTAAATTGTTATTTTACATGTTTATAAGGTTTAATTAAATCATGTCCTATACTTTTCTTTTAATCGTACGTCCTTTGTACCTTGCAGTGTCGGGCCATCCTTTTATTTTTGTCTTCCACAGTTCCCTGTTCTGAGCCGGTTGTTTGGCTTCAAACCATCCCATACTTTTTTTCTAATATTCTATACGTGTGTCGTTTACAGTTGTTTCGGGGTCTACCTATTCAGGTTTTGCCCCCTGTTTTGGCTTCAAAAGTCCTGTTTGTTATTCGATCTTCTACCAAAAAATAGGATAAGATATAATAAGTTCAAACCATCCCAGTTGTCTCTCCTCTATGATTATTTCTATTGGCTTGATATCTAGACTACTAGTGATTATCGTGTTTATGATTTTGCTTCTTCTTGTTATTCCTTCTATTCTTCTTAGAAATCACATTTCCATTGCCGTAACCTTGCTTTTGATTCTATTCGTGGTGTTCCATGACTCGCTACCAAGACCATACTTTTATACACTTCTGTCTTTATTTGTTTTGGTATTTCTTTTATATCTGGAAATGTATTTCTTAATGTATTATATATTTTTGCGGATTTCCCTATTCTCTCATTTATTTGTTTCTCTTGCATCGTTTTCAATGATTGTTCCTAAGTAATTGTAGCTTTTAACTTGTCCTAAGGCTATTCGTACTTTTAACACTAAATTATCTTTATATCCCAAGTGGTGATAGCGATAGAGAAATTTGTTTATCGTATATAGAAAAAATATCCAAACTCTTGATGTGCTTAACAAAACAATCAAATTTCTTAATAAATGTACTGTCGCATACTTTTATCGCAGACTTTAATTGTAATTCGACCACAATTTTTTATCGCCACATCTATTTCTTTGTAATTTTCGTGGAAAGAACTTAAAGGGAAATGTCGCAACTTAAATAATTCCGCCCTGTTTAATAAATCCAGTTTTAACCACCCAAGGTAAAACTTTTTAAAACTTATAACACTTGCGTCGAATTAAGAGTCAGGTCTTGCTTGCCGGTCTAAGCCTTAGACAAAGCGAAATTCGACGATCTAACCTCGCTCTAATACCTCAACTTACACAGGACTCTCTCTCTCAGAAGTCTTAATCAAACTATCTAATCCACTTAAAACCGCTAAAACTGTCTAATCTTCCCCAATATTCCTGACTTTAATAACGACGACCGCACGTAGCGTCCTCCTCGAAGAGATCCGCCCCCCCATCTTGCGAAATCTTATAACTTTACTCGGGAGCATCACGCAGACACTTACTTTCTCTCGGATCTGTTTCTGTATAGTAAACCCCTAATCCCCCCTAGCTCGGGTCTGGTCTGGTCTAAGGAGGAAGTATCAACAGACGCAAACACCCCCCCGACCAAGTCGCTTAATACCACTTGCCGCGACCCTCTTACTTTAAGGAGGAGAAGAAGAAGCTCTTCTGGATGACGTTTCGTAGGGAGTAAAATACTGCCGCCGAACGTATGACTTTTACATGAAGAAGAGGCGGCGGTTAGACCCTTACTTGCGTCCGTAAGAAGCAGGCGATGCGGCTTACTGCATCCTCTCCGGAGCTCCGGCTATTGTTTATTGCGGTCGGTAATTCTTGATTGTCCTGCTGTTGAGATGCCGGTAGGGACGCGCTTCATTTATTTAAGGATTCATTAGCGGGAACCGTCGCTATGGCCAAGAGGATGGATGCACGGTCGGTTGCAAGTCACATATATCATTCCGTCCCTTCCTCTCTTCGTCCAAGGATCTGCGAGTGTAATACGGCGTGGAAAAAAGAAGGGGCAAAGATAGGACGTGGGCCTCTCGCATTGTTATCCATGCACCTACATTGTACTTCATTTCACACCGACTCTTCGTTTTATTCTATTTATATTTTTTCGTTTTTTTTTTTCGATGGAAGCCCCTACGGTCGTTGCTTTTTCTATTATCCTGTCAACGTGCGATACTGATGTATAATGGAATGGTAATTTTTTACCGTCCGTTTTCAGAATTTCGTTCTATTTCAGGCTCCTCGCAATCAAAGGGCGTGAAAAGTGGAACGTGATTTAAAATGGACGGAAACCGAATGGAGTGATCGTTGAATTGTTGTGCAATGTTCGAAAAAATGGCTCTGTTATAAAAAGTTTAGTATGCTAGAATACGATGGAATATCACTACTTTAAATTTACCCTATACTAGAATTACTACAAAAAAAAAATGAATTTCAAGGCCCACTATTAAATAGATATAAATTTTATAAGATTTTAAGATCATTATTATGAAGAAATATGTTGAGCAGTGTATTCTTTAAAAAGATGTCCATCTTTTTTTACGAAATATATAAAAGGAAATACGTCAAAAGTGATTTTTTTGCTCCAATAAATTTCTATCAAAACGCTATAAAAACATATGTATTTCGTTGATATGTGGAGAGAAAATGTATAAAAAACAATTGTATCTATACGTTTTTATGGCTCTATTTACCAAACATTCAATAAAACAAAACAAAAAAAGTCAATATCCATTATTCGATACCTATTTTGCGATATTATTTCTTCTGTATGCGGATCGATAGGGTTAGTTGTTAATGTTAATAAGAGGCAGATTACGAACGCAATCGACGTCGAAATCTAACGAAGCATAACGTCGTTATACGCGCTTTATATAACGTGTAGATGCGTTAGCGTGTGCGTACGTGTCAATCCGGGTTCGAAGCAAAACAAACACACGTATCGGGACGAGAGAAGAACATCGCCTGGTCGCGGACGTTTCCAATAGAAATCGTTTCTCTTTTTAAGCCCGGCGGCGGCGTCGACGGTGTCGGCTGATGACAAATGTTTCTCGGATATTGGGCGGGATGCGGTGGCTATCGTCGGACATTCGCGTTGCTGTACGTACGGAGAAATAAACATCGTGCGAGACGGCTGCCGGATCGATGTACGGGCTGCTCCAGCGAACGCAACGCTCGTATCCGCGTACGCGGCGTGGAAGGAAAAATAGCCGCCGGATTTCCTTCCTCGAACGATGATATTGTCTTTGCGATCAGAAGTGCGAAGAGATGAGGAAATTCCGTTTCGCTTAAGATATTTTCGCTATCGCGTATATAAAAATCGTTTCTGTTTGTTTGTTTTTTTTTCTGATGACGTTCACTGTTAGAATTATAACTGCGATTTTTTGTAATATTAGGAACAAAGAATTCGCAACAGATTTACTTTTTACGTTTTTCGCATGACTGAGCTACTCGTTATGGCAAATAAAACGCAGTATAAATAAATGGAACTGTAGTTTCGTCTTCAGTAGTAATAGTTTAAAGAGCTCGGATTTATTAAGTGCTGACAACTGTAACGTTCAAAATTTCCCGTTCCCCTGCGCCACCCTGTATATATGAAATAAACAGCCGTTACTGTAACATTAAGTGATTGTGACATGTTCATGAATGTGAAAGTTATGAGTCCGTGCATACTGAAATGTGAATTTAGAGGTTCGATAATGTAGCTTAACAACTTGGATGGTAAAGCTATAGGCAACATGCACATACCTTTTATATCATAAACGTACGTTTACGTGATTATCAATGTTAGTTTACAAGCGCTAAGGAAAATATATTCGAGTGGAAAATCTCTGGGTTTCTATAAATGATATTTCGCTTCTCGATTTTGAGAATTTTCTGAGTAGTTTAGACACAATAAATATAAGTTCTACAAAAACTATCATTCTCGGCGACTTTAACATTACCCACTACAATAGACCTGACATAAATGATGGTAAAAGTAGAATAATGAATGAATTCTTACATTTTATTGATTTGTCACAACTTAATTCAGTAACAAATGCTAGAGGTAGAATATTAGATTTAGTTCTTACCAATGTTCACACTGTTGCTATTGATGGAGGGGTGTTTCCTCTGGTTGCCGAGGACAACGATCATCCTGCTCTAGCGCTGTGCCTATCAATTCCATCGTCACGATATAGCAATATGTGTGGTAATAAGGACAAAAGAGTGTATAATTTTAAGCGAGCAGACTTTATTAACTTGTATGATTCTTTATTAACTACAGATTGGAATTTTATTTACAATTATACCAGTATAGATGACGCTTGTTCTGCATTTTATGCTGAAATCTATAAAAATTTAAATATGTTTGTCCCCGTAAAAACCAGTGCGCATGCAAATTATCCACAGTGGTTCACGCGTGATCACATTGGTAACATCAAACTCAAAAATCATTATCGATTGATGTATAAAAGAACAGGATGCTTAAGCGATTTAAATGCTTTCAAAGATATGAGAAGGATGCTGAAAACAGATTCTAGGCGGTTATATAAGAACTTTATTCAGAGCGCTGAATTCTCCATTTCAACCGATCCTAGACATTTTTGGCAGTTTGTGCGATCTCGGAGGGATGGGGAGGTATTCCTGGAACTATGAAGGACGACTACGGCAATACGTATAACGACCCACCTTCCATAGTGAGCGCCTTGCAGGAGTTTTTCCAATCAGTGTACCTTCCTTCATTTGCTCCAACGCCTATTGCTCCAATTGCTTCGTGCGCTACTATGGTTGACCTAGGTTCTGTAACTGAGATGGATGTGGTGTGTGCTATGAAATCCTTAAGAATAATTGCACGGCAGGTAGTGATGACATTCCGGCCTTTTTTGTTAGGGATTGTGCAAATATATTTGCTTCTCCTCTTTGCTACTTGTTCAATCTCGCTCTCAAAACATCCACCTTCCCGTCTGTGTGGAAGATTGCCAAATTGGTGCCTGTTTTTAAAAATGGTGAGAAGTGTGTTATTTCCAACTATCGTCCCATATCGTTATTAAATAATTTTTGCTAAAGTTTTTTGAGAAATGTTTGTACAAGTATATTTATGCTCAAGTTAGACCCTGGATTTCAAATGACCAACACGGTTTCGTTGCTCAACGATCTACGGTAACTAATCTTGTTACAATTACACAATACCTATCTGATAGTATTGATGCCGGTGGACAGGTAGATGTTGTGTATACTGACCTAACAAAAAGCTTTTGATCGAATCGACCACACCGTGCTTATTAATAAATTGGACAATATTGGATTTTCGTCTTCTCTTTTGTCTTTATTCCAATCGTATCTTCTTGATAGAAAGCAATTTGCTTGTGACATACATGGGATTTGAGTCTGATTACTTCGCGCCGAGCTCTGGAGTTCCTCAGGAGTAACTTGGGTCCACTTCTGTTCCTCATATATATAAATGATTTGTGCTATCAACTGAACTGTCCAAAGTTGTTATACGCAGATGACTTGAAGTTGTACTCAACAGTTTATAATTCTCAGGATTGCAATCATTTGCAAAGCCAACTCGATATATTCCACACGTGGTGTGTCAACAACAGACTAACAGTTAATGTAAACAAATGCAAAATTGTCACCTACACTCGTAAGACGACTCAATTATATATACCTACCACTTGGCTGGATCTTCTTTACCTAGGGAGACCTCTATGAAAGACTTGGGCGTCGTCTTTGACTCAAGACTGACCTTTATGGAGCACATATCCAGTATTTGTACATCAGCGTTGAGTATGTTAGGATTCATTATACGTGTTACACGACCATTTGCTTCTATAACAGCAATTCTTCCTCTTTATTTCGCTTTTGTTCGGTCTCGACTGGAGTATGCGTCCTTGGTCTGGTCACCTATGTACATCTATCAGATACATCTTCTAGAGCAGATTCAGAGAAGATGTTTGAAGTTCTTGTACTTTAAAAAATTTAATACTTACCCGATACAAGGATTTAGCCACAGTGCTCTGCTAGAGGCATTTAATATTGATTCATTAGAACTACGTCGAAAACAGGCTGAGTGTAAATTCCTATTTACTTTACTTCATAATGGTCTTGATGTCCCTGAATTGTTGAGTAGAATCAACTTCATTGTACCACGTTCAGGATCTAGGCAAACAAATACTTTTTACTGCTTCGCACCTAGAACAAACATCGCCATCAGGTCCCCAATACACAGATTGTGTAGCAATTTCAACTCTGTGGAGTTTGCCGAGTTGGATATACATACCTGCACTTTACCGTCCCTTTTGACGGTATGTAGACCGCGGGTGCGTTACACTTAGTTGAATACTTTCTCCGTTCTCTCTTTTTTGCTAACCACTGGTAAACTACTTTTTTTTTTTTTTTTTAATTTAAATTAAAGCAACTAGTTACTAAGTTTTCTAATTTGACATACTTTAATTTTATGTTATTTATATTTGCATGTGTACATTATTTAACATTGCCTTGTAATTGGATATTTGTATCTGTTGGGCATTAAATATTATTATTATTATTATTATTATTAAATGTTCTTTCCTTATGACTTCCTGTATTTAAGGTTTTACTTAATGTTACCACTTTTTTTTTATTGAGAAAATAATATGTTAAATTTTCGAGCTCAAAATAAATATATTAATACAAATAAATAAAAATAAACTATCTAGAACGGTAGAGTTTCTAACACTTACCTACAGAAATTCCTAGTCTAGCTAATAATTTTCAATTAATAAATGAGTTCTAATAAGGTCTAATCGATAAGTTGTTTGAACAGTAAATAAAGAAA
The DNA here is from genome assembly GCA_023509865.1 of Trypoxylus dichotomus. Lineage (NCBI taxonomy): Eukaryota > Metazoa > Arthropoda > Insecta > Coleoptera > Scarabaeidae > Trypoxylus > Trypoxylus dichotomus. Next base: position 196,076 of record CM042080.1, read on the forward strand.
TGTAATCTAAAATCTCTGTGAAATGCTAACAAAACCAGACTTTAACAACATGTTCTCTCCTACAATAAAATAAATTATGTTACATGAATTATTTTTTTATATATTATTGTTAATTTACAAATGAGCTTTTAAGTTTCCAAATGTATTTGTACATAATTGCTCCTGACGTTAAACAAATCAACATTCTGCAGTATAAATTGACAGAATACTTTTCGTTGTATGTATCGCATTTTTTACCTGTAGCAGGTAGTAGAGAGATGAACAGACTTAATATTAAAATAGACGAAGTTATTAAATTCGATAGAAACAAAATAAAAATCACGACAACACCAATTAAATTTAAAACCCAATTAAAAAAATAGCCGATACCTTCTCATCTAACGGTTTTCTTTCAATGCTCTTAAATGCACATTACAAAATAACGGAGCATACAACAAGCTGAAGTAAGTTGTGCAATAATAACATCAATGTATACGTTCTTTTCTATTCGTATCTTAAAAAAGATCGAAATAATCTTCAACCTTCTCGATAATTGCCGGCACGTAGAAGCTAGAACGTGTACGGAGGTCGTCTTCTTGCGACAGGGTCATCATCTTAAGGTATGCTGCACATTTTAACGAACAAATTGGATTAAACGTGGCCGGTGGGGGGAGGACAGAGACACGACGGCCGACATCTCGAGCGTCGAGGCAAGATATAAGAGTTAAGACAACAACGACAGCGATACAACGAGGAGAGTGCTATGAGCAGCCATAAAATGCGAGATAAAACGTAAATAAGAAGCATCGCCTCTCGACGCGGCGGTAGGCGAATCGACGGCAAAGAAAAAAGGAAACACGGGAGAAAAAGAAGAAACAATAATGCGATGCTTCCGCGTCGTTTTCAAGTTTTAGCCGAGAGGATTCTTTTCCTCCGTTGCCCGTCTATGTGTATAGCGTCGTTGCCGCACAGATGGAAATTATCCTCGTTCTCCTGCCGTAATCTTGGAACGCGGAGGACGTATAAATGTATATACAAGGGAAAAGCAAACATCTAAACGAATTATGCTAACACGCTGAGTGAGGAGCGAACTCAAAAGCGCAGAAAAAAAAAATGGAAAGGGAAGAAAACTGCATTAGCTAATTATTATCAGTCGGCTAGTCGTGGAAATGAAATAGCTGCTCGGTAATTTTGAGAAAAAGGAATTTACTGATTAAATTCCACTTTTAAGTTTGTAAAGGTTTTGTTTTCGAATGACGTAAAGCTCATGGAGCGTAAGTGTTTTCTCGCCAGAATTTCACTGATTGCTAGAGTTAGTATGCGCAGAGAAAGAATCATTATTTCAAAAACGTTGCAACTATAAGAACATTTATTGCACACAGCGGCATCGATAGCAGCTATTTGACGTTTGTGTGAAGTACACAAATTCTTTCCCGAAGCTAACCGATTTTTAAGAATGCTATCTTTTGACTGAAGCATATTCTATCGGGGATCTCTCGGCAAAGTATAATCCGAATACTTGCTCGAGACAAATGCTTATTGGTCTTAATAAAGTAAACGGTACATTACACGGAATAAAACAAACACGTATATTGAATATTAATTGTTTGCCATGAATCGCAGAAGAGTATTTTATACTTTTTAGATTGCATTCACCCTTCCACCTTTGGCAAATAGTTGTCGTACTTTACACATTTAATTCTATCACTTTCGTATTATAAATACGGCATAGTCGCTATTACGTTTTTTAGTTTAGCGTTCGAATATACGGGTACTCGATTCTTCGTGCCGCGGGCTTCACCCCTTCACGTCGTTCTCCACACGGCACTGAAACTTGTTCCTTTTTGCCGAGACTACATGTAAATACATAATTCATCATTTAAAGTAGTATATAGTATATTTGATAAAAAACATATATGATTTAAATATTGTACAAGACGCATGTATTAACCGAAGAAGTACAATAAAAAGTAGCTTTAATGTTATCAGCAACTAAAGTAAATTTCCAAATTGAAATACACGGACTTTTCCTACGAAAATCAACTAAAAGCATCATTAATCACTACGTCTTAAGGTTTTTCAATTCACGACATCGACCAAGGCATTAAGAAACGACCCTACAAAATGGTAAGAATAGAATCGAAATACACAAGGGTACGGTCGGACATTAAGGTAAACCTTTTGACTAACTTGAAATTTTCCCTTTCGGTCCCGCGATATACGTAGACGTACTGATGCGATGTCAAAGCTCGGTCCGCATTCCCTTTTAATAACTTAAACGTGTTCGGCGCCCTTGAATTGGCCACCGAACGGAGATAGGCTTCAGTTACCAGTCTTTCAATGGCCCAAGTTAAAGATTTCTTCCTGTTCCGCCGCGTAACGACTGTAGAAAATTGAGAAACGGCGACCCTCGCCTGTAGTTTTTCGCATTACTGCAACTGTAAAAGGGAGTCGACGGCGTATTACGTGTCGGCATTTTAAATTTTAGTTCACGAGAAGTAATGGCCAATTCGCAGCTTTAATGGCCTTCCATTATTGCGCATGGTTTTTCCAACTGTTTTTTCGCTACTGTAATTGGCTATAAATTATACCGAGTACGATTTGCATGCATGTACGGATGCATAACTGCAAAGTTACTGCACATATGCACGTGTAGAGGTAACCATGATAAACTCACGATTGTAATGTAAAAAAAAGGAATGTATCTATTTACAAATCCACGTTTCGATAACTTTCGTTTTATTTTTCCGATGTATTTTTGGCTTTCTATTAAACACAACACTTTAGAGAGCTCTATTTATAAGACAACTACAGTACAAAAGAAAGCCAGAATGCTAACTCGATTTGGCACCAAACAAATGTAAACGTAATTCATTTGAACTTCTTTTTTTTGAAAACTAATTTTAGCTTGAGAGATCGTTAATTCTCACACTCGTATTTAGATAAACGACTTTTTGCCACTTATTCTCTTTGCTAATGGTATAAATACCAAACACGGCACAAAAAATCGAATTTATGAGATGAAATCACCGTTTAGTTTTGTATATCTTCCATACAAGAGATGAAAAAAGGAACAACGCAAACATGTAATAAAAAAATCGTAACCGTATTTGATAAAAGCTTAACGCGCTCTTGGTCCCATCTAGACGTGTTTAATCGTTGGCGACATTCATCTGTTTTCCACATGCGCGTCTTTCGTCTTTCAGCGGTTCAAAATCTCAATACTTTTTGCCTTGTTTGCGTTGGATTTCGCTAAAATCTGTCGTTCGTATTGGAACAGCTGAACGACGTATGTGGGAAGACGTTTACTAGGTCGCGATGAAGAAGTAACGCTTTGTCCTTGATGCTAGTCCCTGATATTTATGATACCCCAATATAACGCGTTATATTATTGGTTCTTGCTTCTGTCTGTGAAATAAATGTCAGCGCATGTGTATCTAAATTATTTATTTGTCTTGCGCTTAATAGTTGAATATTTATTTATATTTAGTATTAGATATCAGCCGTCAACACATATTTTGATGCCTCAGATTTTTTAAGTATAATTAAGCGATTTTGGGGTGCCTAATCCACAAATGACATCAGATCTGTTCTGTCTGTAACGTTGGTAGTAGGTAAGTGGGAACGTACATAGATGTGGTTAGTAGTAGTATGGTAGAAGTTGATAGTAAAGTATATCTGTAAGAATTATTGTAAATAAAGAAAGTAATAAAGATTTGTAAAAAGAGAATACACGCTATATTATTAAATAAGAAGCAACGATACACTATTAAATCTAGTTTTCCAAATATAGAGATTAAAGAAAGAGTTTGGATTGTACTATTAGATACTCCGACCTCCTCCTTTAATATCCAACCAAAACCTAATGAAAATCGTTTTATACATATAAAAAATAACAATCTTTTTACGTGGAATTTTCCCGTTTTTATCGCCCCCTTTTACATCATTAACCCTATATACCACAGCAAAGGACAAAAGAACGCGAATCCGTGTCGTAATCCGATCTTTGCTTCATTGTGACGCGTAATGCGGGGGGGAAATGAAATACGAGAAACAAATGATTCTTCTCATCGTTCTCGTCCCCGACGTACATCAATTATCTCTCCGTTTCGCTGTTGTCTCTTAGTTAAGTTCGGTTGGGAAGTACCGTTGTGATTTTTTTCTAATTTACAACAATCGAGGGCGGCCGACTTCGTAATAATGCAGCTCGACTGTAATTTGATGAATGATCATGCGACCTCGCATGTTTCGAACAGTTTTAGGTCGGACCTTTTTACCGACGTTACTACTGGCCGCTTTCTCGAAGGACGCGAGGCCCGAAACAATTAATCTAGCTAGCGCTGATCGGAATTAAACAATAGCGTACGCGTTGACAAATGTCGCCGGACGAGAGGCGATAGGCCCGGCGGGGTTAAGTTAGAGAAGGTTAAATGTTGTCCGAGCAAGTTCGGAGATTGTTTTTCTCGTTCGGAACATTGTGTTCGGCGGCAAAAAGGATGCGTGGTGACTTCTGGCGTACTGCTATAATGTTGGACGACGGCGGTTTGTATGGAACAAAAGGGAGCACGTGGAATTGTTTTTGTCGGTATGGGACGGGGAAATGGTGGTTTTGTTGTTGGATCCTTTTGTGAAAAAGTGATAAGGCTTCTCTAATGTGTTTCCTGAATAGATTCTCGAGTTAATTGTTTTCATTCTTTGTACAGTCCCTCTCCATATTATTAGATGAGTATTCAGTAACGTTTACGTACTCGCATCATTTATGATCGTAACCTTTATGACTGAGCATAGGCGATACGGATGCAAGAATATTTACACGTAAAATAATGATAAAAAATCTATTATATAACGTGCTGAAACGCTTACAGCTTTAAGAAGTTTCCACCAAATCACAAACTAATCCTAAGAATTATTATCTGTAATACTAGCAAGTTGACGTTCGTTTTTTAAAAGTAATTCCTTTCCGCTTTTCTAATATACAACGCATAGTTACTGCGCGGGTGTCATTATAAATCCACCGAGGTAATTGATGTTGTTCTCAATGGTTTAGAGAATTAAGTGTTTGTTAAAGTTTTCAGTAGTATATCCAAAGGCAAAACTACATGAATTGAACTTCGAATTGCCCCCACATCCACCGTATTCGCCAGATTTGGCTCCCAGCTACTACTGGCTGTTCGCAGACCTCAAAAAAATGCTCGCCGGGAAATTTCACACGAATGAAGAGGTTATCGCTGAAACGGAGGCGTATTTTGAGGCAAAAGATAAATCGTTCTACAAAAGCGATATTGAAATGTTAGAGCGGCGCTGGAATGATTGCGTTGCTCTTGATGGAGATTACGTTGATGAATAAAGCTAATTTTGAACCAAAAAGCCGCGTTTTCTTTGTTAGGCCCGGGACTTTTCAGCCCATGTGTTATGTTTCCACATTTGTTTCTGTCAAATGCGGCGTGCGGAATAAATATTTTTTAATGATGAAAACGACCACTCCACATCGGCTGATGCTATAGTTGTAAATTTAAAGTAATCCTTAATGTATCTTTCGACGCACCTTCACAAATTTGTCTTAGTATGCGAAAATCTGGATCAAATTTTTAAATTTTCGTGTTACACTTTTATTTATTTTTTTTTTTTCGCCTTCTGTCCTACATATGTGTGAGTGAACAGAATCCAACGCTAGTTCAATATTTTGGATAAAAAAATTAATTTCCCTTTTGTAATTGTACCTACACTCACGCGTAATGTCTCGTATTTTAGGTATCCTGGTTTTCGGCTTCCACCAATGTGTCCGGAACTCCAAATTATTGTGATAATATCAGCTGATACACTTTTTGACTTTAAGGAGACGACTTCGACGTGTGACTTTGACACAATTCTTATTTATATTCCCAAGTTACCAGGGATATACACGTTATATATAATTTATTTACCAATAAGACAGGCCACACAGTAAACATACTCTTGATGGAATGAAATTATTTACAAGCAATGCCGCCACGCGTGCCATTCATCCGACATACGAGAAATTTTGACGATAGTGATACAATTTCGGGATGTTACATATTTTAATAATATGATAAAAATGTGTGAGTACACGTCTTCTAGTAATAAATTTGGAAAAAGTTATTATTACATACAAAAATATATTTACAAAAAGCGATATATGTATGGTAAACGATAGTTGAGTTTTCGTCTCTACTGCACATGTGGTTGAAGGCTGAACATTAAAGTTGTAGATTATATGTTAGTAATGAACAACTAAAGTAGATATCTGTAAAATTTAATATACAGAAAGAAAACTGTACAGAATAAATATTTGAAATAAATTCAATGAAGAGAGAGTCCTAACGGTACTTTGTCTCCAACAATAACAACATCAACAATAACAAAAATAAGGGCTTGAACCATACACTGACGAGAAAATTTCAAAAGTAAATAAGAAAAATTTAGAAAAACATTGATATTTTAAAAGACTTAAAACACAATATGTTTTATGCTTTAATATATCTATTGTATTGATTTGAAGTTCATTTTATTATCGAGCCTAGTAAGCAGCTTTCTGTCAATTTGTCCAATACAAAAATAAACGCTAACAATCCTGCTATTTCTAAGTGTCTTAAGAGTGATAAACAGCATATTTTGTTATAGAATTACATTGATTACAAGCTTAAATCTCTTCTGACGCAGCTCAACCGATGTCATCGCCCGCATTTTTTCCTTGCTTCTCTTAACCGCACGTTTCTACGGATCGCGTTGGCCATACATCTGCTGCGGTTTTTTTGCCACGTCGTCTCCCGTTTAGGGCGCGCGTATTTCACCGCCGCAACATCCCTCGGCGTGTGCCTCCGTGTGTGTTCCATTAGATTTTAGCGAAAACGAGCCGAAAGAGCAAAAAACCGCGACGGTTTTTGTCCGTCCTCGAGCCGGATAACATCTGACGTCGTCGGAGTTTCGTTTCTGAAGAAGAAGTCGCCGCCAACTGTCTACCGCAAAAATCGTCCACCGGGTTTTTCGAAGCTTTTTCGTTTGCTAGATGAAATTTCTTATCTCGTCTTTCAGCGCGAGATTGAGTTTAAAAAGATTCGGCGAAACGATTAGCGACGAAATGAACGTGTACTACGTCGTGCTTTCGGCATCAGCTATTTAAAACTTCTAAACGCAAATTCTTGGTTTATATTTCGTTTGTATACAATTTGAAATCAAAACGAATTTGATTTGTTGAAGTCTGTAGATAATTTAGTGAAGCAACGTCCGATTTCGTTAAAGTAATGTCCCCGTCCATATGGTTTTGTCCACAAAATCGGAATCGCTTTTCCTTCTTCCGTAGAAAAATTCTATGTTCTTAATGGTAAAACAAGTATACAGAGAAAAAAGTTCTTGAATGAAACAAACATGAATTGAATCAACCAAATTCAGTTCAAAGATTTTTTTTTTTTACATAATTTTAATTTCAATTCGAACATATAATTAGTATCAAAGCACGTTTGTTCGGTATTATTCGACTGGTCGTTGTGAATACTTGTCAGTACATACATATTTAGAAAATGTCGCATTTAGATACATTTCGGAACCGGCGTATTTCGAATAAACTAGAAGACGTAATAGTGAGTATGCCGAATTTAAAATACGAATGCGATAGAATTAAATGTGTAAAGTGCGATAACTATTTGACGTGTACCAGCAGGTGCAAGTGTGAACGCCATCTAAAACGTATAAAACACTGTTCTGCACAACCGCATTTATTCTCAATACGTGTAACATTTATATAAAGTATGGGGATTATATACGCGCAAAATAAAATAGAATACAACGACATCGTTTATTACATACTGCATCTTCCATTTCGAGATCGAAATTCCTATACGCCGCACGGCGAAAATAGAAATTTACGAATCCGCGAAATTTATTGCCCGCATTTCGATTTCTCGTGTATGCACATCCGTACCGGACGTATTTTTCGTTCCGGAGATGGGAGTAATAATTTCCGTTCGATGCCGCCTTCCCCCCTCCTTCCGAAAACGATTAAAATACGAGAAAAACAAGAAGAAGCCAGAAAGTAACGGATGAAATAGATATCTGTGCATGCACGTATAAACGTATGTATGTGCGCACGCTTCCGTGGCATCGTCAAAAAAAAAAATCGACGATCGCTAGCTCGCGTCGCATCTGCACAGCCGGCGACGACCGAACGAATCAACGCAATTTGTTAAAAGCCGACGTCAGCGATGCGTTAGTACACTACATCACGACGGTGCTAAGCGGACACGAGTTGCTTTTGTTTTCGGCGAGGTTTTGTATCGAATTTTAAAACATCGTCGTCCACGTCGGGTAAAGCAAAGTATTTATGTATGTACTTACATTGGGAGCATATCTCTTAGTGGAATACGAACCGAATCAACTGCTCAAAGAATTTCCCTATTTCAGAATTTTATTATCTCTTAAAAAATTCTAATTTTTTACTTATTAAAACAAATTATACTAGCTATATGTCAAAAGTACTACTTCTAAGAAGCTAATAATGAATTGGAACAATTGAAAGACCCGGAAGAAAGCCAAAAAAATCCTTTTCCATTAAGACAATGCGCCAGTTCTCATCTCAAACTAATATATCACGTGAGAATTGTCAATCTAATTACCAGAAAGTAACTAACTGGGTGTTAGGAAATTAAATACAACTGCGAACAATGAGTAGCTGAGATGAAAGTTCAGACAAATATATGATGAGACGTCTACAAACAGATTTGACTTAAAAGTCTGATTACTAGGAATAATAATAATAATATCAAATGCACGTATACAAGTTACTATTCGAAATTGAAACAAAGGAATAATTGAACTTGACTTAAAATTATAACTAGGTACACAACAGAAGCAACCCAATAAATTGTAAAGAGTAGCTAATTTAAGAATTTTAACAACCTACGTATTATTATACTACCAGTTGTAATTATTGCGGTACATCCCGGTGACAACCCACGTTCTCTCAAAATACTATATTTCCTAGATAGATAATTAATTCATGTAGTGTGGAACTTATTGAGATCTATACCATTATTATCTAAAAAACCTTAAAGGATCTATCATCACACAGATAATACCAATAAAGAAGTTCTTTTATATGGATACTAAAAGTAGACACATAAAAGGTAACTTTCCGAAAGTCACTTCCTTCCGCACACACACACATATAACGTAGAGACGGGCAAGTGCCTTTTAAAAGCGTCCGGCTAATCTTGATCCTTTACTGGAGAGCGGCCGAAAGGGATTACCTTCCTTCCTTTCGCTCACTTTATTTCAGTAGATTACATCTAAATCTCATTCGCCGATGACAGACCCGCTCATTTTCCTCAATTAGATCGAGATTCGCTAGCTGCTGCCAGACTATTAGTAGCCTGTTAGGTGACGATACGACGGGCACGTCAACGACAAATTGCGTCCACGTTATACTGCCGGTAAATGACCCGTCCTATTATCTTTTACCCTTAGTACCGGAGGGCTGCTATCGCTGGTCGTGATGGTGCTGCTATAGCCGCTGCTTTATCTAGTTACTTACGATTGTTAAGTTGGATTAAGTTGTAATCTCAATTAAGTTGAAAGAAATCCAAGGATACTTAAAGTTAATTGTCTATGTCGGGACGTCCAAAAACTTAACTTAATCAAACACGAATATACAAATGATAGAGTAAAACTCGCTTATAACGTACGCTTTGTTAATTTTTAAATGTGAATCGAAGCTACGTTGGAGGTAGGCAGCCAATTTAACAAGCAGTCGTACGTAGTGAAGCGTAATCTAGAATTTTTTTCGCTGTTTTTCAATTTTTAATTTACGATGAAGTGTTATTTGTTGTCTTTTTTTTTACTTATAATAAAATATATGTAATTAAAGCGTTGAATACAATTACAACAAACGGTTACGTAAACATTGGAGAAAATAATAAAAACGGGCAATGATGACAGTGCGTGTGACTGAAAGAGACAATGATTTGAAAGAGAGGGGGTATATATCTTCTATACTACCATGATATGTAGTCTCAGCGAGGGGTTGTAGAAACTCCAAACGAGTATGTTTAAAATCACTTATACTGGGGTGAGCTGGACAGGTGTCGACCAATAATAACATTTTTTCTTTTCAGTTGTGTTAAGTCTTTATCCCAAGTTCTTATTTAGTCCTGAAAATTTTAGATGTAATCCATGTTCGACGATTAGCAGCATAAGTACAAGTTAGCTTTCTAATGTGTTTGAAACATCTTGGGTTTTTGAAATTTCCAATTATAAAAAGTTTTCGTTTCTCATTTCCTGTCAAATTAGAATACACCAACACGATGAATCTGTGCTTCGATTCTTTGCTTGCAACGCATTTTTTACCTCTAAATTTTAGTGTACGATTTGATGTAAGTTTGTAGAACAAACTCGTTTCGGTAGCATTAAAGATGTCATTTAACACATGGGCTGAAAATTCCCGGGCCTAACAAAGAAAACACGGTTTTTATGTTTCAAAATTAGCTTTATTCATCAACGTAATCTCCATCAAGAGCAACGCAATCATTCCAGCGCCGCTCTAACATTTCAATACCGCTTTTGTAGAACGATTTATCTTTTGCCTCAAAACAGGCCTCAATTTCAGCGATAACCTCTTCATTCGTGCGAAATTTCTTACCGGCGAGCATTTTTTTAAGGTCTGCGAACAGCCAGTAGTCGCTGGGAGCCAAATCTGGCGAATAGGGTGGCTGTGAGAGCAATTCGAAGTTCAATTCATGTAGTTTTGCCATTGTTTTGATTGACTGGTGATACGGTGCGTTGTCTTGATGAAACAACATTTTTTTTCTTGGCCATATGCGGTCGTTTCTTTACAATTTCGGCCTTGAAACGCTCCAATAACGCTATATAATATTCACTGTTGATATTATTTCCTTTCTCAAGATAGTCGATGAATATTACACCACGCACATCCCAAAATACCGAGGCCATAACCTTTCCAGCCGATTATTGTGCTTTCGGGCGCTTTGGACGAGGTTCACCAGTTGCTGTCCACTCAGATGACGATCGTTTTGATTCCGGAGTGAAGTGATGGATCCATGTTTCATCCGTTGTCACATATCGACGCAAAAATTCCGGTTTGTTAGGTTTAAACATGGCCAAACACTGCTCAGAATCATCAACACGTTCTTGTTTTTGGTCAACAGTGAGCAAACGCGAAACCCACTTTGAACAGAGCTTTCTCATAATCAAATGCTCATGCAATATAAAGCCAATACGTTCTCACGCAACTTCACTTTTCGATCATTCAAAACGATTTTGTGGATTTTTTTATGTTTTCTGGTGTTACCGCCTCATTTGGACGTCCACTGCGTTCTGCATCATCGGTGTCTCTACGACCACGTTTGAAGTCAGCAAACAAACGTTTTATTGTTGTTTCTGATGGAGCGGGGTCCCCATAACACGCCATTGCTTCGCTTGAACGGTATTTTTTCCCATCAAGAAGCAGTGTAAAATTAAAACACGAAATTGGTTTTGGTCCATTGTTTTGAAAATAACAAAAGTAGCGTGACTCTTAGCACAATAACTCACAAACTAATGGATAGAATATCATGAAATTTTAACAGCTGTCGTTTGAAGGTTAGTACTAACTGAGAGAAAGGTGACTGCAATAAAACTAGCGTCATCTATGTGTTAGGCCCGGGACTTTTCAGCCCATGTGTTATGTGATAGTCTTTCATAAAATTACTTAGGGTCAACTACATCCACACCTTACATTCCTCCAAATTTACATTTGCACTTTCACCATGAATGTAACTAGTGTTTATGATACGGCGTTTTTAAAACGGTGTAACCAACCTTATGTGCACTTAAATTTGATAATAATTGAAGAACATTATTAGCTCATTGATACTCAACAAAAATCGCAGTATCGACTCTTCCTCGAACCGGTTTACGTAATTGCTTGATATGTTTGTTTGTCCGTTTTAATACGAGAATTTTGTCTTTATTTTTCATTATCATAGAATCTGTTGTTTTTTTAAGACATTTAGGACGACAAATATCAGATTGTTTTTTAACACTTTGAATTTCTTTAATTATATTTATTTTCCCTTCAACTGATAATGCTTTACGCCGCCGCCCAGTAGAGGTATTCATTGTTATACGTAGTTACACTTAATAATATATCGAAATAAATGTCTCTAATTTTAACGAACTATAACTGTAGCTAGTGCGAAGAAAAAATAAGAAAATCCCTGTGTGTTTATATTATACGCCCCACCTAACAGCGATTGTAGTATATGTGAGCTTCTACTGTTCCATCGAAAAAGGCAATTCCCCGGTTTTTAACACGTATTACACGCTGCTTTATACCAGATTTATATCCTAAGTACGTTATAAAAAAAAAAAACATAATTCTTTTTATACGTAATAACAGAAGTACGTAATAAATATATACGTAATATCCGAACAAAAATACATTATTTCAAATAAGTATTTGCCGGGACCAAGGAAAGTGTACGCTGTATCCGAAAGTACGTTATACACGAGTCCCTTATAAACAAGCTCTACTGTATCGGTTCTGTTTCGACAGCAAGCCCATTTAATTTCGTTAACAATCATTGCTTTCAATTTAGAAAAATTGTCATGATTCCAAACTTTATCCCAACCTTATGTTTAAGTTGCCGTCTTGTTTTATGCTCTACTGATGCTGTCGACGCTTAAGAGTAAGTGCACGTTCCGCGACAAACGAGCACTCCAGGGAACCTATTTGTCTCCTCATCGATTTTAAAACTTGTAAACGCGTTCTCTTACAGTGGCTATCTCGCTTCTCTGAATGTGAGTTTAGAAAAGTCCGGCGCTTTTATACGGTACATTTCTTAACTATATAACTATAGGTACCGAAGTTTTATACGAGAAACACATTTATGAAACGTCGTCTGCTTCGATTCACGAGATTTTTATGATAGTTAATCGAAAAATAGAATCCTAAGAATTATTATCTGTAATACTAGCAAGTTGACGTTCGTTTTTTAAAAATAATTCCTTTCCGCTTTTCTAATATACAACGTATAGTTACTGCCGGGGTGTCATTATGAATCTACCGAGGTAATTGATGTTGTTCTCAATGGTTTAGAGAATCCAGTATTTGTTAAAGTTTTCAGTAGTATATCCAAAGTTCTATATATGCTATGCTATGCTCCTTGAATAATCACTAATTACTTAATATGTGATAAGATATAAACAAAGTATAAAATTTTAATAATTCATTTATTTAAAACACATTTAAAGCTATGCCTAGAATATAACACCAAAGATAAAAACGCTGTTAAATACAGCTTTCCTCCTGGTATTTAAATCTTGATGAAATCTCTCGCCTTGTTCATCGCATCATTACAGCACTCAAATTTTCACTATCAAGATGGCCACGGTGACAATAAAACTTTATGCTCATGTTACAACTTAGGCGAAGAAATTTTTGAAGCATTAACTTCATTAGATCTTTGCAATTGGAGATTCTTTTGTTTCCAAGAAAGTTCTAACTTAAGATCCATCAAATACTCCAGCTTTAATCTTTCCGTAACGTAGTCGTGGAAACTATTGACATACGCACTTGAAACAGCACCCTTGTAAATCTAGAGCTTTAACAATATAGCTTCATAAGACTCACTTTCAGGCGGAGAGGTGGAAATATTACTTTTCCTTGGTCAACTAAAGGATCACTTATAATATTCTTACAATTATTTGAACAATTAAGAATTTGCTGCATTTAGTTTAGTTAAAGATTTACAAGAATTTTCAATCCGGCAAACAAGAAAAAAAATAGGTTTCATATTTGACACTAGCTTACTTGTATTAGTTAAAAACAAGTCTCAGATCTTAGTCAGGAGAAAAAAAGATGTACTTGTTGGCCAGTGTTATCAATAATCGTCTCAGAAAATTCAAGTATTTCAATTCACTTGTGAACAAAGAAATATTTTATTCAAAGCTGTTAAAAGTTGCCTTCCGTTCCATGCTTAAAGTGAACCTATATATAGTACAAATGCCATGTATAAGAAGCACGTTTTTTCTTCAAGATATGTTTACAGATGCAAGTACACATTGTGTGCCTTCTCCTTTCCGGCTTTATATAATCTAATTGGATGGGATGTAAACAAAAGTAACCCGAAAGCATAGCAAATATTAAACTGAAGGAATCGAGAAAACGCAAAACTGTAAAAGGTGACAAAAATATCTGGTTAGTACAAGAACACGGATATTGGGGGAACAAAAAACGAGAACAACAGTAAGCACATTTTACACCGACATAGCGTTTTGTTTAATTTTCCCATACCTATGTAATTAAGAAAGTTAACTTCAGATAGGACACGTCCCAACGTCTACTACAGCTTCCCCTTTGTATTTTTATTTACATTATTTCAAAATAGCGTGAGTTAAAAAGATACGGTATTCGTAAGCGCGTCGCCTAAATAGGTTTCATGTTGAAAAAATACATCTAGAATGATAATACACACAAAATATATACCGGCTAGCATTGAGGAGGTATGTTTTTCTTGCAAAAAATCGAAGTAATCTAAAATGCGTCAAAATTTTCATGATTAGATTGTAGGAAAATTATTGATCATGGCGAAATACTCGATATTCTAAAATTAGAGAAGGATTTAGCAATAATCATTACACTTTTCATATATTTTCAAGTTTTTAGAAAGGAATACCGTCTAGATTGGTTTTCTTGGTGCCAATTTTGGTTTTAAAATCGTATTCTGTATGATTGGAATTAGCATTCGGTGAACCTTGAACCAAATCCAATATGGGCGAAATTTAAAATATGTCAAAATGGGTATATAACTGAAGATTTTGATGATTAGATTGTAGAAAAATTCAAAGGTACTACAGTACCTTTGAAAATGCGAATCACACTTGTTCGCGAAACGTCAAGGACGAAAAACCTAGTGACGCGACGGAACTCGACAACCGTTACGACTAGGATTACTTTCTTTTACTTTTATACTTCAATTTCAATCGCTATTAATAAAATTCAATAAACATTTTTTTAATTAAGAGTTTTGGAAAAATTAGTTTGAATATTTTTTTAATTTAATTGCGTGCCCGAACTAATACGGACGGTAGTGCACATACGTGCATACTCCTCGATTACATTAAAGCAAAAATGCAGAAGAAAAAATATATATTCTTCCTCTGAATATTTAATCTTCCAAAATAGATTTTTATTGCGACGAAGTTTGCCGCTGTAAGTACTGGTAAAATACGAGTTTGCGTTTTCGCCTGCGAAGAGATATTCAGGTGCGTGCGTCGAGAACAAATTTGCATTCATATTTCATTGGCGCAAATTCAGCGGACGCTTCTAAATTTTAAATCCGCGAATGGAAGGCGTTTTAACAGGGAAGCGCCGAACAGACAAAAGGGAAAATGCGGGATTTCACAAGAATCTAATCTTCACAGCAAAGATAGGGCAATAAATTTTTAGGTTTTAGCAGTAATGTGATGGCCATTCTTTTTTAAATTCCAACCTAACGTTATACCCTCACGAATTTTTTAAAAAATGCGTAATTCTTTCTTTGGTAATATTGAGACAACAAAATATTGTATCAGAAGCATGTTTGCAATTTGTACTACCGTCGCGTTAACTTTTACATTAGTGAGGTATTGGATATGCGTGGAGAGGTGGATGTTATTTATACAGATCTCTCTAAAGCTTTTAACTGCATCGGTCATAAAATACTGCTGTACAAGCTAGATGATTTCAGTTTTATTCCATCTGATCTAAAACCCATGCAATCTCATCTAACTCAGATATGTACCGAGGGAGTTCACCTTAACTTCAGGTGTACCACAAGGTTCTAACTTAGGCCCGTTCGTGTTTACCCTGTATAGCAGTAAACTCCAGTCACACAAATTAATTAATTATGCGGAACGCAGCGTTTCGGGAGCACGTGGGCTCCCATTGTCAACCGTGTTACCGACTGTCGGTACTGTCGGTAACACGGTGACAATGGGAGCCCACGTGCTCTGAAACGCTGCGTTCCGCATAATTAATTAATTTGTGTGAGTGGAGTTTACTGCTATACCTGTAAATTGTACATCCACACAGTCCTTGCAATCGTCATTTTACCCTGTACATCAATGATTTACTTCTTCGAGTGGATTGTCCTATTCTCGTGTGCGCTGGGACATAAAAATGTATAGTGAAATCTCTGGCACTAGTGACTCCTAAATCCTCAATGGAATTTAGATGTGTTGGATAAATCTGCCATACTCTACTACTTATCATGGCGTGTCCTCATGGTAGATACAGTATTCCATCATTATACCTACTGTACAGCAGTAAAACGAATTGGGAGATAAACTGGACTTGAATACCTGATACAAAGCTAAGAGTCCCATTTATTAGTATAAATACGCACGTCACGTTTTATGGGAATAGTTTTGGTCACAGGCAACGTAGTACAATCGCCCAGCTTTCATCTCCTCTTCATACATATCCAGCAAAGTAAGAATAGGAAAAGAAGGACCATTATATTACATAATATCAACCGCAGCACCTTCTCCTTTTCATTCTTCTTCTTCCGAACGGCGTAGGTAAGATCGTCGTTTATTGCCGAGGCTTTAGACGCCCGTCGAGACGCATCAAATTGTCTACGGACCTTTCTTTTTCACCCGTGCACCGTCGCACCGCGGATGGTTCACGGCGTGCTCATAAATATTTTTATCTCGGGGCCGTATTCGGATTATTACCGGGACCGCTACGGCATTGTATGGAAGAAAGCAGCGCCCGTCTACGGATGGTCGTTTTAAACGCTCTTTCTCTCACAACTTCTTTGGAAAATCCGCCCTTTTTTACGTCGCAAAGAAAGGATCTGCGCTATCGCATAGGTCGTTATTATTTATTGAGACGTTAAGGACGTAGGTAAGTTGCGGTTTTATTGGCGGAATTCTCGATGTCATACGGACGTACATATTCATGTTATCGTGGATTTTGGGAAAGGATTTTCGTACGCGGTGGAATTTTAAATATAAATTATGTTATATATCTCCACGCGAAAGTATCAATGTATATTTAATATCCATGCTCCGATCAAAACACCATGTATTGAATAAAATAATGATTCTTGTTTCCTCACTTTTACTATTTGATCTATAAAACGCGTGGTGCTTGCCCGTTACAAACTTAGGTAATGGCAATCGTTGCTTCGTCTTACCGTCTACTTGGCTCTGTTTTCTCTATTCTTCCTAGATGGCGCACAGCGCGAAATACAAAATAGTAGAGTCGATAACACACCATGGTTAACAAATAATATCAAATTAATGATGGAACTTAGAAACGACGTTCTAGCAAAGACAAAAAGAAATAAAACTAGCGAATCCTTCAACTATTATAAGCAGCAACTCAATTTTAGAACTATTGGTCGTGAAAAAACGCGTTTACTTACGTCATATTTTTAAAACGCAAGATGTTAAACTACGGAAGAATCTAAAATCATTAAATATTTATAATAATACGACAAATTCGACGGACGTGAATGAAATTAATAGTCATTTCTTTAGTTTTATGCATGACGTTATTTTGTATTTGTATTTATTTATATTATGCTAATGAACCGCATATTATTATTATTATTATTAAATGCGAAATATTACCTACGACAATTTTTACAATTATATACGAATGTTTACAAACTAGAACTAAAAATTCAACTTTTCGATGTCATATATGTATTGTTCGCCGTTTAAATCCGATTGTTTCCGAAACGATTACGGATTAATGAATTTTCGGCGTTTCCTTTTTTGTCTTAAAACAAGCGCCAAACACCGCCTCGTCGGTGCCGTCTTTCCTTTTCGTTTCATTGCCCTAATCATCGCCATCGTTTCGGCTGGCTCATTAATGCGTTGTCGTTGTTCTCGCGCTTCCGGCGACAAAGGCTAGAATGAAGAGGAATCGAAGCTCTCGAGTCGCCCGGTTGCCCGACTCGAGGTATTTATTAGGTTCGGCATCGGTAGCCGGCGACGATCCGGCAGCACCGGCAACAACAGCAGGCGTTGCGTGAAATTCCCACTTATTATTATTATCATGGAAAGGAGGCGAATTGGGGACGCTAAATTATAAATTAATTTATGCCGTAGAAGAAATCAACGGGTCTGGAAACGAACAGGATGAGACGAGATTAAATTAAAGCTATTTATTACCAGGTTAGTGGAAGAGGTGTACGCATTTTACACGATACCATTAGGTACGCTAAGTCATATTCTGATCTAGAAATTGTTAAAAAGTAAATCGATCTTAATCAAGGAATAATTTTGTTAAGACTTCACGTTATGGTTGATGATGATAATGATAATGGCAATTTATTGTTCAACATATTAACAATCCAATCAATAAAGGTAAAATGTAAGGACGAGGTACATTTAGTCAAGAGGAGAGCCAATGGAGAGAAGTGTATGTACATATATCAATGGCATGATCTAATAGTAAATCGCAGGTGTTGCATATTCTATACATTGGAGACTCTAACGCAACATTAGTTCGCGATTTTGGGGTATAAAATGTATACGAACTTCTGGTAGAAGGACTAGGTATAATAAAATCAAGATAATTCAAACAACTCAGGGGCATCTATACTGTTATTGACAAAATTAAATAGACACTTAATATCCACTTTATCACTACATACATCCAGGGAATCGACTTTTTTAATATAAGTAAAGCGGTGTAATTATAACCTTGTACCGTATATTCGCCCTGTTTTCTAATGAATACGAATGGTGTTTATAAAAATGAGACCAGATTACAGAAGCATATTCCAATTTTGAACGTATAAAACTAAAGGAGAGTAATAGTACCGGCTCAATAGTGGAGAAGGTTCTTGCAATACGAACAATAAGCCCTAACGCTTTCAGCGCGGAGCTGATTATTGTGGAGATGTGTTTGTTAAAGTAGAGTTTTGAATCGAAGATAACTCCAAGATCCTTAACTGCCTTGGCTGCCTGGGTAAGATGTTGTTGTGGTGCATAAGACGCACCTTACGCGTATAACTGTATACAGTGATGCATCTACTCACATTCAACTCTATTTTTGATACACCATGATTGTAATATGTCACTGATTTTGTAAAGAACGATAATCATCAATAGTGTTAATAATCTTACAAAGTTTTAAATCATCAGCAATTAGTAATATATGGCAACTAAGCGCATCACATACATCATTAATATAAATACTAAATAGAAGAGGTCCTAAATTTGTTCCTTGGGGAACACCAGAAGTAGGATAAAATAAATTCATAAACAATATAAACTGCATAGTGTTTCTTTTACGTGAGGTAAGTTAGAAATGAAGAAACCAGAGACACAGAACATTTAATTGTATCTAACCTTTGGATCAGTATAGAATGATGAAGTCCGTGTAAATGAAGTCTATTTGTTTATTCTTAACAACTTTGTCGCAGAGAAACTGACTAATCATCGCTAAATTTGTCACTGTTCACCAGTTACTGAAAAACCCGCGCTGATGAACAGAGGTGAGTGATTTAACTTGTGGATAAATGGAAGAGTGCAAACACTTTTCAAAAACTTTTACTTACTTATGACAGGAACTGATCTATCATTTTCAAATGACGATTGCAAGGACTGTGTAGCGAGGTACAATGGTTTCTCTTCTATGGATGTCGACCGTATTTTAAGGAAGGTCCAATACAAACAACACATCAGAAATTCCACGACTTTGACATCAACAAACACCGGTAACAAGAAATTTATAACTCTTCCTTTTCACCCAACAGTAAAAGGGTTAAGTAAAATTTTCCGACAACTAAATATGAACGTGTCTTTGTGTCAAAAACAACTTAAAGAATCTCTTAGGGAATCCTAAAGATAAACCGGAGATGATAAAAAGTCTGGAATATACCAAATCGCATGCAATGATTGTGAGAAAGTTTATATTGGACAAACAAAAAGGAGTATCGAAACGAGGTTCAAAGAACATATTAGACACTATCGTTTCGACAAACCTGAACTATCAAGCGTAGCAGAGCATATGGTAAAATCCGGACATAAGATTGATTTAAAAAATCTGACACTACTTAAAAACGTGAACTCGTATAGAGAATTAGACGCGTACGAAACGATATGTATGAAAAAGAACGGAAACTTATTGAACAGAGAACCACCCCCAATTGCACAATCGAGTTTGATGGATTTATTACCATAGACCCTGTTAAATGATACGGTTCGCTTTCGGTCCATCCTTCCCCGTAAAAGGCATGACGCCACCTAGTAGATTGTAAATAGTCATATGTTTTAGAAATTTTAGAGCCTGCGTAGAAAATAATTTGCATGTGTGATACAGTTTTTACTTTCAGTCGGTAACACGGTTGACAATGGGAGCCCACGTGCTCTCGAAACGCTGCGTTCCGCATAATTAATTAATTTGTGTGAGTGGAGTTGCTGCTATACCTGTGAATTATCATTTTCAAGTAATTGTTTATCACCTTTTTTTGTAAATCGGCACCTTGCGACTTTCCAGAGATCAGGAAAAGTAGCGGTGTTTACAGATAAATTAAACAGTGGAGAAGATAGCTCCTGGCAACAAATTTTTAAAATAAAACTAGGTATCCCATAGTTACCCATAGTGCTATTATCCTTCAATGATGTAACTCTGAATACGTCATTTTCAGTAACTTGAATAACTTGTGTCATTAAGTTATTCAGAGTTACTGCGATGAGATGGTTTATAGAATCCTGTCCATATTTTCCTATGAATTTTTAGGTAATTGGTCCTTCACTGATTCTCTGATTCTTCATGTACAATTGAAATACCATTCATATCACAGGTTTTGTTAAGCTGTCTATGCTACTTTATTCCAAACCTCTACTAATTTAAGAGCTATTGACGCAGATGGCTAAAACAAAATGATCACTGTTCTTTTCTTTCCATCGCGATCGTACATCGGTTATCGTAGTACCGAACAGACAAGCTGGCGATTCGCATTATCATATCGTCGTGGGTGGCCGACAGGGAGGGAGAGGCATTCTAGTTGGAAAGTCTTCCGAAAACGATCTTGCGAACGGTTTTGGAAAGTCGCCAGCGAGACACTATAAAGCGTCGCGAAATTATCGAAGAGCGCCTCGTAAAATTAAACAGTCGAACTGCGAGCTGGCGCGCGAAGTACGAACGTCGTTTTACGGCAGTCGCGGCCCGCATGGTAGTAGCAGTAGTGGTAGCAGCATCTTCGCGCCGGTGATATCGATCGTTGATAGCGAATTTATTGCCCGAGTTAGAGAGGCGAAGGTAGGGAGAAGAGGAAATTGTTATTGCGCACGATGTTATCGGACTTTGTAACTAACATTCAATTTCGAATGCTCATTAGCTTTTTAAGTATAAATTAACGTCTCGGTGTGAATTGGCGATAACGTTTTGACAAGACCATAGCAAAATAATGACACTAGATTAGTATGCGAAAATCTGAATCATAGGTGTGACTGAACATCATCTGCAGCTTGAACAGAATTCCCAAACGATATCGAATCATTTTGTAATTTTTCAATTCCCTCCGCTAGTCCATAGTAGTTCTTGCGAATACGTTCTAGATTACGTTCTACCTCACTGTCTTGAAATATTCTGACTTTTTTGATAGCTTTGGCGTGTCTCTTCTTTACACCGTCAAAATGTTCGCAGTAGTAAAACGCAGCCTTTAATCATGTTCCTCGATGCGTAGTAATTGGCTGTGGTGGTTCAGGCTCTTTAGAACACAGTCCGTGAAATCTACTACTGAGCTATTAAAGCATTTACTTGTGGATAACATTGAAGGATCAATTGCGTCACAAAGTTTAAAGTATGGATTTTACGTGCTACGTATAACTGGTTGCCGCTCTTTTCTTTAAGAGGTCGGCCTAATGAAAGCATGTTAGCGGCACTATCACTCATAAACATTAAAAGTTGGGTTGTTGAGACTTGAAATTTGTTCAATGCCCTCATTACCACTTTTAAAAATTTAATTGCTTTTGCAACTGTGTTGGAAGCAAGTCAAATGGGAGATGACGGTTCGAATTCTTCCGTTGTACGTATCATCACATTCACAACAGAATCTCTTCACTGATCAGTTGTTTCGTCCGTACGTAACCACAGTTGATTATCTTTCAATTCTGCTTTACTACTTCTTTCAACATGTCACGAACAGATGAGATAAAGTTTCTTAACGATGTCCGACTTGGTAATGTATAATCCGAATACTTGCTCCAGAAAGAGACAAATGCTTGTTCTTTTAGTAAAGAGAATAGTACAGTACATAGAATAAAACAAATACCTATATCAAATATGTAAATCACAAAATATGCAGTTGATTTATTATCATTTACACTAATTGTCAATGACATCTTTGTCTGAATATGTTCTCTAACGAGAGTTTACCATTTAACGGCAGCATACGACATTATGTGGTATACCAGTGCCAAAAACAAAAGGCTTTTGTCCTACAACTTTATTAGTAATTATACGCAAACTTTCCCTTAGTCTTTCAAAAAAAAAATTGAATTTCACTCATTCACAATGGTTTCGTTTTTTAGCCGCTTTTTTTCATATCGTTGGTGGGAGCAAAGCGGGAGTTCCCGGATTATGAAGAATAAACTAATCTACGGGGCCGCATAATAAGCCGGCGCCCGATAGAACAATACCCGCATCAAATTATACAATATACGGTTACGTGTCCGAACGGATAAAATTAACCAACAAACTATATAACAAAGGGCCATACACTGCCGCCGTCGCTACTAGCTGCTGCTGTCGTTCACCAGATATACGGATGTACACCGCGCTCTCCCTTTCTCTCTCTCTACGTCCGCACGTCTGTCTATTAGATAGGTATTATTTTCGCGAAACAAAGGGAATTATTAGTAGCTAATGCGCGAGTACAATTCGGCATATTTGACGGAATTTCGCGCACATTTGCATATTGTGTGCGCATACTTCGTATATAATAGCAAAGCGTACTATTTTATAATTCACATAATAACTAAAATATATGTATAAGCCTAGACCGTCATTTTATTTTTCAATGAGCAACGGCAATCCTTTCGTAAAAACTTATAAGCAGCATTTTCCAGACGATCTTGTTGAGTGCCTTGAATTTATTAAAAAATTGAATATATGTACATAAATTTTAGAATACGTATAGGTGAACGGCTAGTTGTACGTACTCAGAACGCTTTATCATATGGATGCTGGTTGCGTTGCTTAGTGACTTGAAAATTCCATCTCAGTCAAGAAATGGACTTAACTCGTGCGGTAGAGCATCGATTAACTCACTTCAGTTCACTTTTGGCCATGACGCGCCGTTCAAAACCACTGTAATCACTGACTTAGTGAATTCAATCCTGGCCGTTGTTCACTCAGGGGCGAATTTAAAGGAGATCGTCCAAAATCGATTGTGGTGCCAGAAAAGATCGATGCTGTGCGCGATGTGATAAAGCGATATCGGCATGTGGACGTACCGTGAAATTGAGGCATCCTTGGACATTAAGATAGCGAAGATTTTACACGAACATTTAGCCGTGAAAAGATTGATTCCGCATAATTTGACAATCGCCCAAAGAAGGATCGTGTCGATTGGTGGAAAGAAATGCTAAAAAATACGATCGTGGTGTGCCAAAAGCCTTGTATAATATTTACACAGGTGACGAATCTTGGATCTATGCGTATGAACCACAAAAGTCTTTCAAGATGAACCAAACCCAACAAAAGTTGTTCGCTTCAGAAGCATCTTGAAGCAAATGGCTACCTGTTTTGTTGGTATAAACGGATATGTGGCTACAATGCCACTAGAGAACAATCCTGAATGGTACGCGATCATTTGCTTGCCAGAAGTCTTTGAAGAAATAACAAAAAACAATCAGCGACGTAAAATCATTCGACCCAAACAACTCAATAACACATGGGTTGAAAAGTCCCGGGCCTAACAAAGAAAACACGGTTTTTTTGTTTCAAAATTCGCTTTATTCATTAACGTAATCTCCGTTGTTGTTTCTGATGGAGCAGACTCCCCATAACACTTTTCAAGCCATTCCTTCGCTTGAACGGTATTTTTTCCCATCAAGAAGCAGTGTAAAATTAAAACACGAAATTGTTTTTGATCCATTGTTTTGAAAATAACAAAAGTAGCGTGACTCTTAGCACAATAACTCGCAAACTAATGAATAGAATATCATGAAATTTTAACAGCTGTCTTTCGAAGGTTAGTACTAACTGAGAGAATGGTGACTGCAATAAAACTAGCGTCATCTATGTGCTAGGCCCGGGACTTTTCAGCCCATGTGTTATTTAATCGGTCGAAACATCGAATTGATAGGTCATCCAGCATGCAGTCCTGATTTAGCACACAATGATTTCTTTTTATTTCTATGTAATAATGAGAGATGTGGACAAAAGCGACACCGTAAAACACTATAAAAATATTCAAAGAATATAACTACAGACAATATTCTAGGTCACGTCACTATAAATATTAAAGATAAAGTTGAAATAGAAGTAATGCTAATGTAACGGATCACTCGTTGAGAACAACAATAACAGATACACGATGAGTGCATTTATTACTGTTATAGATGCACAATGTTGCACACGCTTCCGTGCGTTGAATCCATGCTGTGTAGATTATACAAATTTTACCGCAAGTAATTTTAGTTCTCTGCAAAAAACTGTTGGATAATAAAAAGAGGGAAATCAGCAGTGCATTGTACCATTCAAAATAGTTAGTCTTCACGGTATGGAGACGATTTACAGATTAAATTCCTAAAAAATATATTTCGTCAATTAATAAAACGTCCAGTTATTGAAAGAATCGAGTTGAAATTTCTGCTGCAATTAGCTAGAACCATAATCCAATTGAACTTAGAAACTTAATAATCTTCTATTGTAGTCATAAACCACGTATTTATTTTCCGAGCATAACATTTTTTTTCCATCAACGTTCTAAAGCAAATTTCCATACGTCTCCACACACACATATACAGTATAGTCTCATACTCTGCTTCTAGATATTATGTTTATTATTATAAAGAAACGTCGCCGGTTCTCCGGAATATAAAACCGACTTCTATTCTTTTCGAGGAAATTCATATTTTATGCATACGCACGCAAGAAAAATGACACATAACAGGAGGCGAAGTGCGCTTAACGACAACAACTGCTTATCCATTTTTTTCCATTATGATTGTCGTTATACGCGAAAATTCCCCGAAGGACCCGCAACTCTACCGACGTATCCGCACATCCACTCTCAAAATAAAAGGAGGAAAGAGAGGAGAAGATTGCTTATATCCTGCCGCGGCCATAAATCATCTGCGCTACGCGTAGACAACATCCATCCCATCATAAGTAAACTTACGCGTCCTAACCTATATTCTACATATACGAACACTTACGAATACAGTTAGCTGTGTACTTTTACGGAAACATTCAGTTAGTAGGCCGTTGTTAGTATGTAAATATTTGCAGAGTTGTAGATACGTACAGCGCTTATTTTGGCGGTTTTATGCTTATTGCGTCAATAATTGAGCCTAACGTGACAAATGTTCTTGCGAAAATAGACAGTTTGTAGCATTATTAATTTCCAAAACTCCTAAAGCCGACCAGTATCAAACCAATTTGTAAAGCCGTTGATAAAAACAGTACAGAAAATTTCTTGGACATCTATTATACTAACAGTAATCAAGAAAGCAGTTTTAATAAGACCATTGCAGTTTAGTGAGGCCAGTAATATATTAACAAAACGACGAAATGAACACGCAATGGGAGTCTTATTTAGTTTCCCAAAAGCTTTGTGTCAACAATTCAGTTCTACTGACTATCGGAATTCAAAGCCAAGATCATGACCTCTTGAAATTTTACATACCTAATACATCGGTTGCACTCTATGAGGATGACCGAAAATAGTATGTAACACATGGGCTGAAAAGTCCCGGGCCTAACACATAGATGACGCTAGTTTTATTGCAGTCACTTTTCTCTCAGTTAGTACTAACCTTCAAAAGACAGCTGTTAAAATTTCATGATATTCTATTCATTAGTTTGTGAGTTATTGTGCTAAGAGTCACGCTACTTTTGTTATTTTCAAAACAATGGATCAAAAACAATTTCGTGTTTTAATTTTACACTGTTTCTTGATGGGAAAAAATACCGTTCAACCGAAGCAATGGCTTGAAAAGTGTTATGGGGACTCCGCTCCATCAGAAACAACAATAAAACATTGGTTTGCTGATTTCAAACGTGGTCGTAGAGACACCGATGATGCAGAACGCAGTGGACGTCCAAATGAGGCGATAACACCAGAAAACATCAAAGAAATCCACAAAATCATTTTGAATGATCGAAAAGTGAAGTTGCGTGAGTTAGCTGACATCGTAAAGATATCAAAAGATCGTATTGGCTTTATATTGCATGAGTATTTGACTATGAGAAAGCTCTGTTCAATGTGGGTGTCGCGTTTGCTCACTGTTGACCAAAAACAAGAACGTGTTGATGATTCTGAGCAGTGTCTGGCCATGTTTAAACGTAACAAACCGGAATTTTCGCATCGATATGTGACAATGGATGAAACATGGATCCATCACTTCACTCCGGAATCAAAACGATCGTCATCTGAGTAGACAGCAACTGGTGAACCTCGTCCAAAGCGCACGAAAGCACAACAATCGGCTGGAAAGGTTATGGCCTCGGTATCGACTATCTTGAGAAAGGAAATACTATCAACAGTGAATATTATATAGCGTTATTGGAGCGTTTGAAGGCCGAAATTGCAAAGAAACGACAGCATATGGCAAAGAAAAAAAATTTGTTTCATCAAGACAACGCACCATGTCACAAGTCAATCAAAACAATGGAAAAACTACATGAATTGAACTTCCAATTGCTCCCACATCCACCGTATTCGCCAGATTTGGCTCCCAGCGACTACTGGCTATTCGCAGATCTCAAAAAAATGCTCGCCGGTAAGAAATTTCGCACGAGTGAAGAGGTTATCGCTGAAACTGAGGCAAAAGATAAATCGTTCTACAAAAGTGATATTGAAATGTTAGAGCGGCGCTGGAATGATTGCGTTGCTCTTGATGGAGATTACGCTTTTCAGCCCATGTGTTATATTCAGTCGACGTGACTAAAATTAGAAAAAGAAATACCACAGCGTTCCATTGTAAGGCCATTTTTTTTTCTCTTATACACGAATATTTTACCGAATGTAATGCAGCACAATGTCAATATATTTGCAAATGACACCTCTATAATTGTAACAATAAAATAAGAGGTGAGTGGTTTAGTGCCAAATTAAATATGCAAAAGACAAACACACTGAAAAATTTGGTCTCAAGAAAATTGAGAAAATAACACTAAGTTATATGACAATATACACTACCGTGTATATTAGTTCGGGCACCCAGTAAAATGTAAACTCTACTAAAAAAATAATATAATTGCTTTTGTATATAAATAACATGTATTAATTGTACAGGCGAACTACCAATATAATATCGATTATAGAATGATTAGAAACCCATTATATTTTATGACTCAATATATTGATTTTCACAATAATTCTCATCACCACAATAGAATTATTTTTCGCACAATATTGCAGGTAATAAATTTACAATACTCTTTGGGGTGGAAACACGCCACTCCAGAGTGTATTGTGTATTGATAAACGCTTTAGTTTCTAAATAAACCTGCTTGTGCCTGCGTTAATGTTAAGAGCATATCTTTTTGTGTAAGCCTGATTGAAGTTATTAAAATACCGAAAGCAAAGCCTACAAATTTAGATAGGCGCTCTGTAGTTTTTGCTTTTCATCCAGAAGGTTATACAGTGGGTCAAATTACTGAAAGATACATACTAATAAATCAACTGTTAGTTGTATCATTCGGAGACATCAACGCACGGACAATTTAAGAGATCGGGCACGTTCAGGTTGTAACAGAATAACAACTCACGCCGACGATGAGCGTACAAAATTGCTGAGCAAGCGAAATAGAAGACTGACAGCACAAGAAATCGCCGCCGAACTGAATAGACATGAACCACATAGATTGCTGGAACAGTATACGCTCTTTCAGAGACCAAAATTGGAACGGGCTTGTGGGCACTTGTGTACGTTGCAAAACTAACACTTTCAAGTATATATAACGACATCAAATAGAATGAATATATTCCGGTAATCCGAACAAAATCAAATACAACGAAAATAAACGAAAGCACCCCGGAAAAAAATTAAATAAGCCGTACGAAAACATCTGCCAGCAGGGGAAATAGAATGTTGTTACAAAAAGAACGATAACGACTTCCCGCTTTTTCTTTTATCCTCGAATTTATTTTGTCGAACGGGCTTTTTCCCGAAACGTTGCCGCGATGATGACGGTATTACTTCTTCCTCTCATAACTCGCTGTAATCCTTTTAAATGGCGACGGCGGAGGAAGACCGCGATCCGGCTTGAAACCGTTAGAGAATCTCGATGTTTGTATTAACGCGCATAAATAATTCATAATACGTAATTTTATTTTACATCCGGAATTTTTTTGAGAAACGTCGAGGTGATTGCTTAAACGATCAGATTTCTGGCGCGGTTAACAGAAAAACATAAGGTTCTACATATATATGCAGATTAAATTGATGATGTTGTTAGTTTTCAATGTTATTTAGTAAAGAGTAGTCTTGCTCATCTAACCACTAACTACTGACAGATATTTTTTATCTAAATTCAAAGTAAACGTTGTCCATCTTCGTTCTGTAAGATAGGATATTGTATTTTGTACATCCCTACTTTTTCATCAAACACATCTCTTTATTCCCATTTTGTAGGAACAAGAGGATCAAGATCCCCCCTACACAGAGAACAAAACAACGACTAATAAATGAAGCTCGAATGCAGTTGTAAGAAACGTAAGCATCGGGTATAGAAAGAAAAAGTTCCTCGCATCCTACAGTAGAGGGAAACAAAACCAAATACTAACTGAAGGCGTCGAAAGACGTAACGGGGCCAAGGGAGTATATTTTCGTTTCACGATCGCCGCGCAATAAAAACAAAAAGGGGGCAAATTACGTTTAGTAGTTTGGCCGGCGAGATGAACGTTCTCTTTCGCTTCGGAAAAAGGGGCGGCGGCAGCCGCGATGGCCGTATTTTGTTAGAAAATACAAAGAAACCACTACCGGTATACGCGAGTGTTCTCGAATGGAACAGCTAATGTTCGATACTCCGCCGTTCTCTCCATTTCGGCGAAATGCTTAAGGCCGCCCGTTTTAGAACTGGAAATTCGAAAAGATAAAAAAGGAATAAACGGGTAGAAGCGAAGATGGGGCCGTCCGATTAGTGGTGGTATTTAGCGAATAACTTTCGTGTTCGAAACGAAAACGTTTTTATTAGGTTAACCACAACGTTCAGTTCCAGAAGGTCTACAAATAATTGTATTTGCAAGTTTTAAGCTATACTATTTTACGATGTGAATCTTCCTCTCATTTTAAAAAATGAACTGGTTGTTGTATTTAGGGATATACGAGGGAAAGTTGAAAAATTTGGTAACTAACTACGAGATGGCGCTGTGTGAAAGCAAAATTGACCAGATTAAAGTTTGAAGCGCTTGAGCATCTCCCTTATTCACCGGATTTAGCTCCGTCGGACTAAAATCTCTTCCCCAAGCTTAGGAAACACCTCGACGGTATGATATATGCTTCGGATTAGGAGCTGATAGGTACCGTAAACCACTATTTTGAAAAGCTCGAGGAAAACGAGTACTATAAAAGCATAAAGAAACTTGAGCATATTTCATCGAAATATTGCTATTTGCTATGCCTTAGTTACCGAATTTTTCGGTTTACCATCGTAAAAATAATTTGGCATCTTTATGTTGACTACTACTATAACCAGTTACTTCTAATCCAATCTTTGAGTTTCTCAAAAGAGACCTCAAAGTAAGCGGTAGAAGAAAATAATTTCAACAAACCTTAATCGAACAAACACATGTAAGCGCATTGGTCAAATTCAAAAATATTGACGTAATAGCTTGATGGTTAATGTAACATTTTTTTTCTCAGTATACTGCATTGTGAACTGTAGATGAGACATAGATACATGATTGTATGTTAAAAGTCCCTAAACCAAACGGCAAAATAGGTTTTCCCGGCGAACCGGGCACCAAAGAAGGCAAAGATGATTTCGTCAGCTAAAAAGATGGTGGCGATTTTGGAATTCGCAAGGCATTCTCTTAATTGGATATCAGGAGAAAGGAATGAGGGTCTCAGGTCAGTACTGTACCGATTCGATGCCGAATTAACTAAGAAAAAAATTCTGCGATCGTAATAACAATTGGGTACATCAAAAAAACCCTAAATCAGTTCGTATTTTACAGGCACCATGATGAAAAATTTATTTTGTTGTGCGATGCAATAAATTGTTCTTAGCCCAGAAGAAATTATTCTATCTACTAAAAGCATTTCTGCCAAAATATCTGTTTCATATCAAACTTAAACAATTACGCAGTATAGGTTTACAACAAAAAGAACATTTTATTCTATTGGTATCGTTGAAACTTTTTTTGCGATGTCTCTAAAACTTCGCACGCATTTTGACGGGCATTATGTACATGCTTAACACGCCCTCGTCCTTTTGAGCTTGGGAATTGTTTTAGTGCGCCGCCTCGACAATACCGCGCCATCAGGACGGAATTCGTAATGGCATTGAGGAGCACGAGCTTGTAGCTCGGCTCTGTCCGTTTCGCCCGCACGAGGTGGAAGTAGCGGGCGCTATACAATACTACTCCCATGACGGTACTTATCCGTCTGTAATCCGCGTTCTTATTGCGCCCGTAAAGCGTCGCAACACGACAGCGGTGAATCTACGTGGTGCGTTACTACTTATGTTCCTACAACCTAGTGGAAGCGCAAACGTGGCCGTATTTCCTCCATGTACACACGCCGCTATATCCTTAGCTCTTGTTGTTGCGTCGTCGTTGTTGTTGTTCCGTCGACTTCATAGCCGAAAACCATATTTTCGTTTTACTGCCTTCATCTAGGCGCCGCGTTCTCGCTCTATATCGAGCTGAACTCGCGCTAATACCGTCTGATACGCTTAATTGCCCCTCGAGGACCGCGTCGTCTCCGCATATTAACCGGAAAACCTTCAACGAGGCGGAATTGGATTTAATTACGAATAACTTTATCGAGAACTGTCTATCTGTTGGAAATTCTCACTGGCAGTTTGCAGTTATAAACAATGTAATCGGCGTGCTCGCTTGCTTATAAATAATATCAAAATTGGTTTCAGAATCGATTGATACACATTTTTCAAAGGTTTCAAACTACAGTCCCTGCCCATTTTATTATTCTTTATTTCCAACGCGATAATAGGGTTTACAATACCTATCTAAATACGTTTCCCAAATATCTTTCTAAGAAATTGTGAAAGTGCCACTTAATGACCTCTTGCTTATTATTATTCCCCTCATGAATCATTCTGTACTGTATAGAAGGTGGGTAGAAACAAGATTGAAAGACACAGTAATTCGTAGATTTTGGATCGGTTACTATTGGTTTTTCCGTAGTTACGTGTTAATGTTGAACTTCAAGTTGTTGCTTGTATGCGCTTTATATTTTGTCGTTATAGGTCAATAAAGGACATACCGAATCACTACTAATCGAAATGGTCGACGTATTCTACAACTAGCAACTGAAAACCGAGGTTTATCCAGCAAAGAAATAGGAAATGTAATGTCTCAACAAGGAGTGCAAATATCCACGCGTACAGTACGTCGACTATTGTACGAAGCGGACGTCCAATCCTAATAGATTGGACAGGGACTGTACTATGAAATATACAGTGTAAGATTTAACGCTATTTTTTATCCTGTTCCTTGGCGTCCAATTGCACAAGTAATTAAAATTATGACGTTAAAATACTCCGGGATACTTATAACAATAATAATTGTAATAATGACCTTTATTATCTAACAGACCGAGGTCCGATGATAATTACTAATTACTAATGAATAGAATATCATGAAATTTATAATATGTATACGTTAGTACTATACTGAGAGAAAGGTGACTATTCGCAATTTTTAAAAACTAGCATCATATACATATATAAAAGCACATAGATATATGTTATACATACAAGTGCGAAGCTGTGCAAATTGTTTACGTAAATACAATGTCCACGTATTATGGCGAAGGAATAGTACGAGGTATGACATTCGACATATTCAGAGAGCAAGAACAAGACGAGTTAGTTGTGGCTTTTGGGGGTGGTTATGTGCAGCTGGTCCGGGAAAAATTGTACTAGTTACAGGTAGATTTACTTCAGAGCAATACATCGAAATCGTTTCCCCGAAGACGCATTTCATTCGGTGCAGGATATTTTACCAATTCACACCACTGGAATAGTAAGAAATTGTTTTAGAGGAAATCCAACAAATTTCCCAACAATATCAACTTTGCTACTAGCCTTTTGGAGAAGCGCTTGACGAAATCATTTTTCCCCACCATTGTTGAACTTTCAGTACTCTTTATTACCACGCCTTAGGTAATTGATGTGGTTTACAATTTCTAGCCACGCTTCGCTTCGCTTGAAAAAAATCCACACATTCTCTCGAATTAAAATTCGACTAATTGCTATCTTCCTGGTATGCTATAATCGATCATCTTTGGTCCTTGATGCGGAGCAGCAAAAGACGACCTCGCCTATTCAAGAAGAGATTATAAAGTTTTCCATTATGCGTATGGTTCTATCCCGGCCTGCCGAACGATTGATTATTCATTCGCTAATTTGATTCTCGTTCCTCCATCTCTTCTTTTCTTGCTTCGTCGGTCGTAAGCTTCGTAGTACGCCCCTCCCGCGCCCCTTACCTCTTCCTTCACCACCGTTTCCTGAGTAGAGACGTCGTCGAAAGCGCGATATTTTCCGAGTTCCGAGTTCAATAGCGCCAAAGTTCGGCGAAGTTCTCGCCGCTAGGCGGCTCGTCGATCGCAAAAGATAAGATATCGTCTCTACGATTCGGGGGAGTCTGGTAAATTAATTTAAAGACCGTTTTTCTTTCCTCCGCCGACGAAACAATGCCCCGACGTTCGTCGTACAGAAAACAGAAGCTGTTCGGAAGAAGAAACATCGCTTCTAAACGAGCGGATGGCGGAGGGGTGGAGGGTGCCGCGTCGAAACTCATCTTTCGCGAACTCATTAAAATAATTGGAATTCGGAAAATCAGCGTGGAAACCAAAATAGGCAAGGAGGAGAGTTGTTATTTTGCATATCTCAGACTATATAATGGGAGGGAACAAGTGTATCTATTGGGTTACATAATCTATATAATATCCTAATATATAGGCTGTTCCAAATTGAGTGCTTCCGAGCAGGGATTGAACGAGATTGAATAATAATCTGTTGAGATTCCAGACTATTACACCTTTGTGTTAGTTCATCACAATTTTATATAATTATTTTCTTTTATTTATTAACCGCATTAATTAATTAATCAACATTAAAAACTAGATCACTAACGTAACCAGCATTGTAGTATAATAAAATTGCAGCTTCCATAAACGTTTCTTACCATGCACTACATAACAGTCAAAAATAGATACCATACTTCACTAGATATTGTTTAAGGAAAACAAATAATAATAACACAATAATAAATAACAACAATAATAACAATACAACATAAACATTTTTTTTGTCCAACAGAAACATATCTAATTACAGAACAAAAACAAAGAAAAAACTAATTCGTTGAGGTATTTACGAAAAAATTCAATAACTTAATGGCAAAATTCATCGCAATAAGCTAGAAAGGGAACTAAAATTAATATCCAGGTCCATCTCGGTTAAGAGTATATTGTTAAACACGATACATAGCCAATACCATAACGATGAGTTTTAATCACACCAAATCATGTTTCTCCATCATTTCAAGCGTAGCCGATAACACCTGTCCGGAGCTGTACACTTGCGCAAATAGAAACGTATCCCAAAGTAGCAAGAAAGGGGTTGCCCTCGTCTCATCGTCAGAATCTCATTTCTACGGCTAGCGTTCCTTCATTAGCTTCCCGGTGACCGGCGGTACACGAAAGAGCCCGGTTCGAGTACCACCTATTTGGAATCGTCGATCTGAATCGTTACACAGTAAAGCTTTTTGATGTACGAAGGAAGATTTTAGGACTGTTTGTAAAGTAAAAGCTTCGTAGCGAATTGTACGGATCGATTTTCCGGGTGAAAATTTAGTATTGAGCTTCGTAATTCGAGATGAAGATTTAAAAATTCATTAAAAAAAATGTCGCTATTTTACATCTAATTGAAATGGAATTCAATGTTGGACGTTTAACTCTCTTGAGTTGTGGCCGTATATTTTGTCATGTACTTTTCTAAATAAGAATGTGGCGAATTGAAATTCGTTATCATTTCATAACATACAGAGTGATTTTATATGTTTGAGGACAGTTTAAATTTCGCGCGGTGGAGTCTAAGGGATTTGACATGTTAAGAGTGGCCATTGTGAGTATCGGTCGTGTCAACTGCCTGTGCGACACGTTATTTATTATTCGTTATTTATATTCATTTTATTCGTTATTATTAGTTTTAAGATGCCGTTTACGGCCGAGCAAGACGCTTTTATTTTAAAAGCGCATTATCGCAGTGGCACTCATCACGAAGATGGATCATGGACTTATTCATTGCAATCATGCCTGAACCAATTTCGTGAAAATTATCCGGATTTTGTCGTACCATACAAAGTGTTTTGTAATCACAGAGACAGAATTATTGAACGATTCGAAGGGAAACACTGCATTTGCAAAGGAAAATCAACTGGACGACCAACAGTGTTAACAGAAGAGACTGTTGATGATGTTAGACAACGGATATAGGCAAGTCCTAAAAAGTCAATTCGCAAATTAGCTGGTCAAACTGGTATGATGCTTTTTCTATTTCTAAGGTGTAGTATTTTTCATTTTCGTTATTTTAGGTTTATCGTTCAGTACTGCAAGAAAAGCATTGGTTAAAAATCTACACATGCATCCGTATACAGTAACCGTAACACAGCAATTATTGCCAATTAATATTCCACGACGAATTCAATATTGTCAGTGGTTTAATGAAAATCTTCATAATGATGATATTTTAGATTTAAGATTCATGTCAGACGAGGCCTGGTTTCACTTGTCAGGCTATATTAACAGCCAAAATTACAGTACATGGGCTACAGAAAACCCTCATAATTTTGTTGAGACTTCTTACATCCACAAAAAATTGGGGTCTGGGTGGCAATGTCTAGACGTCGCATAATTGGCCCTATTTTCTTCCATGAAAATATCAATGCGGAAAGATATCGCACTCAAATTTTCGAAGTGTTTATAAACCAATTACATGACGATGAATTGGGAAGGGGGTATTTTTAACAAGATGGAGCATCACCTCATGCAGCGCATGACACATTGGAATATCTAGAAGAGTATTTTGGTGACAGACTTATTAGTCGCGATCGTTGGCCATCACGGTCACCTGACCTAACCCCGTTAGATTTTTGTCTGTTTGGGCATTTAAAAAATAAGATACATCAAAATCGACTTCACAATTTGGAAGAACTACGAGCAGCCATAGAGCAGGAAATTCGTAATATCGATCAAAACCAATTACAGCGACTGTTTGACAATATTAAGAGACGAATGCATTTATGTCTTGAATCAAATGGAGGCCATTTCGAACATACATTATAATGTAATTGTTTTTTTGCAATAAAATTATACAAAAAACGGAATCGTTTGCTCAAATTTAAATATTTGTATTACTTCAAAAGCTATTTAAAATCATCTATATTTCATTCCATTTTTTTATCACATTTACATTAATTTTCTGCTTAGAAAATCAATATGAAATTGATTTTTTGAAGATCTATTGTCAATATTTTATCACCCATCCAAAATCTACTTGCTATGCTACTGGTTATGTATTCAAAACCAAATCGCCAACATGATAAAAATTTAGCAAGGCGCGAAATTTAAACTGTCCTGCGTTGAATACGCAGAGCACTATTTTAACGTCAAATTTGCCGTAATTCATCTAATTAGCACAGAATTCAAAGCTGAATGTTCGAAAAGATGACAGATGATTAAGTGGCACTTTCTCAATTTCTTAGAAAGCTATTTAGGGAACATATTGTAAACCCTATTCACGAATTTTATACTTATATTTGTAAATTATCACATTGGAAACACACAAGAGCTTAAATTTATAAGATGGTCCTAAGAAAATGGGCAGGGACTGTATTTGTCTCGAAAGGGGTTTGACTTTAAATTAGTAAAACTTCAAAAAATTTATTCGCTAGAAACAAGAAAATACGTTTACTTGCACGTATCACATAATATATTTTCTTAATTTAAATAGATATCTGCTTTCCCTGAATAAACTAGGCCAAGAGAATATTTTTCTTTCTCTTTCGAAACGAAGAAACACTTGAATACAGTCCACCATCACGAAATTAATTGGCAGTAATTCCTAGCGAGGATATAATTCTATTAAATTTGATATTTTAACAGCAATAACAATTCCATGAAATTCGATCGCGCCGAAGCTAACTCCGAAGTGAAAGCGAAACTTATTCGAGATGAGGAACTAATCTCTTCGGTGCCGGCCGTATTATATTTGCTCTCCCTCCGATATATCAGAAGATAGAGACATTCGCGGTAAAATATCCTCCCATCCCTCGAAAGTTTAGCGATAGATACGAAGAGGAATGGTACTTAAAAGATTGTTTTGAGGGCGAAGGAACAAATCCCGTGGAATGCTTTTTATTAGAGATCGATAGTCCTGATTGTGTTTCACGAAAGTAATAAAAGCCGTAGGTAGTTACGAAGAAGAATAACATCAACATGAAAGATTATGGTATTTTATATAGTCCGTGTGTTACCGTCTGTATTTATTTATATTATTATGTGAGGTACGGATATAAGTACTTTAATACAAGTGAATTTACTTTACAAGTGAATATAAAGTTAGCTAATTTGCGTAGACGTCTATAACTAAGTCCCGAATTTGATCAATACACTATACACTGGTGGTAATTTTACTATCGTCATCCAGTAGTATTACTGGCACCAACGCGTCACATTTGCAGTGATAAGTAACGTAAATTTTAATTGATGGATTTCTAAGGGATTTTTAACATTTAAGAAGATATTCTGGCAAAACTACCATGGTTTTTAGTCTATTTTTAAGATTGAAATAAACTAGAAAGATCTTGCAGGAAAATCAGTGTAATTTTCCTTCAAAATTTGTAATGTAATATTGCTTTTACAGCAAAGAATAATAAAATTAATAATATTAATATTAGTATGGCTATAGTTTGTTTACGTACGGAATATACACATATATAGATGATGTACTATCAAAGTTTTTGCTCTTATCTTTAGATTAATCTCAAGCTTTACCAAATGCAGAAATGGCTTTCTAATAGTAATAATAATAATATTTATTATCCAACAGTACAAGTATTACATTAATGATAATGGGTCAGTACCATTTTAAATATTAAATATGTACGGAAATACAACAAACAACTGTAAAATATAAACAAAGATTACACATGTAAATACCCCAACAACACTGCAATATACAGTAGTGGACAAAAATTAAGCAACTCCACAAAAAATTTAACTTTTTCAGGAATTAACAAAAATATCAAAATAAAATTGAGAAATATCATTCTGTGCATTTCAAACATTACTATTGTCATATGAAGACTTACTTTTTATAACTACAAAGTGATAATCTTATAAGGAGTCGAAAATATACTTAACAAAAGTTAAACAACCTGATATGTTGCACTTCTGGGAACCCCCTATTTGTATATTTTATGCTTGCATGCCGACGCATTTCCTAGTATGCGATAAGATTGAAGACGCGCTTGACGAGTTTGTAGACATTTTCACCAATCATGCCGCGAAAAGTCTATTCAATGGATATCAAGATGAAAATCGTTGGGCAATATCAAAAAGGCGTATCACAAGCGACTATAAGCAAAAATTTTGATGCAAACAAGTCCATAGTCTCGAGAATGATACAAAGATACAAAGCTACGCGCACGGTGGCTACTAAATTTCGCGCTGGACGACTCGTTAATGTAAAATAAATCCCTGGACCATAACTCAAGAAATAAAATCTTCGCTAGATAGCAATCTGAGCACACGCACCATACGAAGACGTTTTGTGGAAGGTGGACTTTGTAGTTGAAGACCAGCGCGAAAACCTTTGTTATCAAATAAGCAAAGGGCACCTAGAATATGTTTTGTAGGACTTTAGATCCTTCCTAGGATCTTTTGTGTTAATAATTGTACAGTTTCCGAGGCTTTTCTTTCCCTTTTCTTTGGTTTTTTTTTTAACTTTTTCTCCTAGAATTTCTGGCGTATCCAATTTGCCGTCATCTTTGCTTCTAAGAGGAGGAGGCTCTCTTTTGTTTTTTGTCATTCCATTTTATTCTTAAGTCGGTTCAATTCCTATTTTTGATAATAGAAATAAACTCGTATAAAGTATTTTTAAGTAGAAAATACCGCACAGGTATAGAAGTAAACTCCACTCCGCACAAAATAATTAATTATGCGGAACGCAACGTTTCGGGAGTACGTGGACTCCCATTGTCAACCGTGTTACCGACTGAATGTAAAAACTGTACACAAATTGCAAATTATTTTCTACACAGGCTCTAAAATTATTTAAAACATATGAGTATGCAATTGGGGGTGGTTCTCCGTCTAATAAGTTTCTGTTTTTTTTCATAAATATCGTTTCGTACGCGTCTAATTCTCTGCACGAGTTTACGCTTTTAAGAAGTTTAAGATTTTTTAAATCAATTTTATGTCCGGATTTTGCCATATACTCTCCTCTACGCTTGATAGTTCTCGTTTATCGAAACGATAGTATGAAACATGTTCTTTGAGCCTCGAAAAAGGAGTATCGAAACGAGGCTCAACTTTTAAAGGTCATGAACTTACTTTCCCAATCAATGGAATCAGGGTTTGAAAAATATTTGATGTATGATGAAGTAACGAAAATTGCAATTTATTTTCTGTTTAGATCTCCCATAAAAAAAATCAGGCTGAATAATTTACTTAATACCATTAGTTTTACATGACAAATCATTGGTAACAAAGTTGCCATCGGTTTTACACGTAATTTTACTAGATCTTTTTTAGCGTGTTGATGACGATCTACTTATGCTAGTAGTATTAACAGCAGAAAAAAATGATCGAAGTAGCAAATTAATGAACTAGACGCCTTAGAAATGTTCATTTGCAGAATTTATTCATTACCGAAAATTAAAGATTCAGCCTCGGTAAATCATAGCTAACATAAAATTGATTTCCTTTAATTCGAAAAATACCCGAAAAAAAAAACAATAACAAACAAAAAAGAATAGAAAACGCGCGATATTGAATAAGTTGATATTTCTAAAGGTCGACATACAGCAATCGGTGCCCCATAAATAAATCGACTCCCTTCCGTACGATACCCAACATCGTGTAATACGAAAAAGGCGGAAAAACTTTTCCAGTTTTTCCGATCGTCGTCTCATTTCTCCTTTTTTTCTTTTTCTTGCAGCGATTTCCGAAATTGATACTTTCCAAAAGTTGAAATAAGACATCGAACAAGAACGATCGATACACACAGTTTATAACGTCGAGGTGAATTATCGCTTTAATATAGTTTATATAAATATGGAGAAGTTAGGCGTGCGCCTCGTACGGAAAGCGACGGTAGTGTGCAGGATGCAGCGAGAACAGAATATTGGTTAGAAGGAGGAGGTGTCGTGTTTTGAGGAGATATCGGAGGGCGCCTCGTATTCTAGACGACAGAGGGACGAGAGGGGGAGGGCGCAATATTTAGCTTTTACTGCGCTGTTGTAAATTTCGGCAGTGGATGTCTTTCGGAAAAGTTTATATTAAAAAATTTTATTTCGAAGGAGAAGAAGTAAGGGAATAATAGAAAATAAGATGCTCGTTCGTGAGTCGCTTAATATTTTCGCGATGAACCTCTAGGAATGCAATATTTGTCGTTTATGCCTTCCTGTAGCGGTTATCCGTTTAACATGAACTTTTCTGTTTTTTTTAGCATACAAATAGCGAGCTTGTAAGGTGCTAATATTTAACAAAAATTAATATTTCATTCCTTTTTAATTCTATTCGATAAAAAAAGGCGTAGGAATGGACAACGTGTAAAACTTAAAAAAGTGTCTAACTGACCTGAAAGCTTAATTACAGCGAATTGAAAGAGACATCATCATCGACGAAATAAAAAAACAGACAACTATTAATATAGCGAACGGTTTGGCTTTCCGAATGAACGGAAACTGTCGGTAGTCGAGACCTTAATTTTCCCCATATGCTACGACAAGAAGGACCCGTGCGGGACGCCAGAATTCAATCACACATTCCGATAATTGCGAGCGCGAGAATAACAAAGTTAAACGCGACGAAATTGGGTCGTCCAGAAAGTCGTCGACGTTTTCGGTGCGCTTCGCTTCGTAAAATCCGATTTGTTATGGTCAGCGGCCCCACTTTTGCCAGATGAAATCGCGAAATCGAATTTGGCCCCCGTAAATTGGACGAAAATGACATTTTCGCTCTCGGACGACCTACGTCGAAGGATGCGCGCATTTCAAGGCTGCCTTTCTAACTATCTCAGTATGGATCATATCGTTCAAAGATTAGAAACAAAAACAAATGCGACGATTACTACCAATACTACACTAATATACCATAGACAAGTAACAGCCTACGAGAAAAATATAGGACACTACATTTATTAAAGGAATTTCATTGTTTTGTTAAGCATATTACGAGTTTGAATATTTTCTCTATATATGATAAACAAA
Source organism: Trypoxylus dichotomus (assembly GCA_023509865.1). Classification (NCBI taxonomy): domain Eukaryota; kingdom Metazoa; phylum Arthropoda; class Insecta; order Coleoptera; family Scarabaeidae; genus Trypoxylus; species Trypoxylus dichotomus. The sequence goes on from CM042080.1 coordinate 236,932, forward strand.
TTTCACTATCCCTATCACTACTTGGAACAGAAATACGCAATATGAGGATAATTTGGGTTTATTGACGAAATGAAGGTGCGTCAAAAGTATTGGACATGATTTAATGAAACTTTAGAAATATATAAAATAATAATTTACTTATTTATAAATAATTTCTAATAGTGCGTTGGACCAAAAAAATTATGTTTATTTAATTTTATTTATATATTTATACTATCGTCGCGGGCAGTATATTCAAAATAGGATAATAATTATAACAGTGACTTTATATCTCAGTAAAGCACAAAAATACAGAAACAAAATATACGATAAAATCGAGAAACGTGGTGGAGTTCAGATCGTCACACAAAAGCGTCTGCTCTTCCACTCAACTAACATGCTACCTAAAAACCTAAAGGAGAGGTACGTCTGTTGAATGAACAAAATAAAGTTCAATCAACACTCAAACCGCCGCTAACATACATACAAGCGTAAGCCAAAATAATCAATTTGTTGATGGTCAATACTGGAGAAGAAGAAGAAGATATTGAAATAGAATGTTATTGTGAATGCATGTAATTTAATATGTGAAAAAATTCTTAAAAAATTGTGAACTGTGAACTGGCAAGTGTAAGCATGCCTTTAAATCTTATTCTCAAGTTATGCACGTCAGTTCTATATATAACCTTATTAAATAGATGCGATGGCTTTCTCGAAACTAGTATATTACGAAATAATGTAACCGCATGCAGAAGACTCCAAAAACCAAGCTATGGGTTGAGAGAATTATTCCAAAAATCAATCGAATCGTCTAATTTAACATTTAAAGTGTACGTCACCCGTTCTCTGAAGATGCCTGTAATCTTAGCGACATATTATTATTAGCTTCCACAAATTTCAAAACTTTTTGCACACCTTCTGCAGAAGCGGCTGTTTTTGGGCGTCCAGAACGAGGATCGTCATTCAAATTCATTCACCTATTTACAAACAGTCTTAAAATAAGGAGCATCCTCGCCTAACGCATTTACCATATCAGCATGAATTTCTTTGGGCAAAAAATACTTTTTCTACAGGTAAGCGCCACAGCGCGGAAAGTGATCTGCTTTGAACAAATGTACACAAAAAACTACTCGACAGATCGACATGAAGTTTAACACGTATGTCATTGAGACATCAAGATATACAATAGCGTCAACGATTGCTCTCACACAGCGCCATCTCGTAATTAGGTATAATCAGACCTAGAGGAATTCTGAAAATATTTCAAGCCGAAAGAACCTAACCCAAAACTGCTAACTACCAAATTCCGTCTGAATACACCCTGTATATGTCATAACCAATAAGATTACACATTCCATACTCGAAATATATCCGTATAGCATTTACACATTCATGCGAATTGATGGATAAATTGCGAAACGTTTAAATTCGCCTCTCGTAGCTACGCGAAAAGATATAAATCGGAGGAGATCGTTTACTGGCATTTTTACATAAGTAAACAAGTGGGCTACGCGGCACCGCCACCTTTCTCGCGTTGAAGTTGCTTGCTTCGAATAGACGAGGAAGATCTCATTGCGCGATAATTTCGTACACCTATTTACCGGCGCAGCGTAACGCACAGCATCGAATTTATAGTACGAAAGGAAGGGGGCGACGAACCGGCATAGAATCGAAATGTTCGGCACGATTTGAATAGGAACGGCCGATTGATAAATGGAAAGCGGGTATACGGAAATATAGAGGGCGCGTCGAACGTAATAGATGTCTGAAAAAAAAGTAAGCGCGTCCGGTCGAAAAGTTGTAAGCGAGAGCTGCGCTAATGCACAGGGTTTAGATTAAATTGTTGTGGAGTTCGCCAGGTCAATTAGGCTGTTGTAGACGGGCGGTAGTTTATTCGCTTTTTTATTTCGTATTTCAATTTGTTAGTGTGCAGTTTGGTGGTTGCTAAGACTAATTAATGGTGCTGATATTCTACAATAATAATAATAATATATTTTAACTTCTGTTCGTGCTTGACTTTGAATTATTAAACCTGAGATAGTGAATAACGTAGAAAAAAGAGAAGCAGATACAAACAAGACTATTTAAGAATTGTAACAAAACTGGAAGGAAACAAAATATGAACCATAATTGTATGTCCCAAATAACAACACATGTTCGATGATTTATGCAGGACGTAATGCCTATATTTTTTTAGTGAAACTGTCGGCGGTATCGAAGATCGAACTCGATTTATTCTCGATTCTCGTATTCCACCAGACTTAACCACTAAGCCAATTGGGGAGACAATAATTACTCTGTTAAACCTATATTTAAACTACAATTTCATTAATATTTTCTTAACTTAAGATTAAATGATTTACTTCGACGAAGCATTTTTCTGTCTGACATTTATTTGATTTTCTAACCCCAAGAAAATGTTTATTTCATGCAAATATAATTTCAAGAATATTATTTTCTTATATCTATATATATTTATTTTCTTAGTCTTCAAGAAAACCTATTTACTTGAATAGAGACAGATTTTCTCGAGAAAATCTAATTTCTTGATGCAAGAAAACACTTCTCTGAGTGTAGGCGCAAGCAGAACAGCTCAACTCGCAAGTAATTCCGACGTTCTTTCAACCCATCTCTTCCGAGGAAAGTAAAAGGCAACTACTACAAGAGGATAAACGGATAACGCTTTTAATCTTCTTATCGGTCATGCTCCATCTTTCGTTATTCAGTGTAAACGATGTAAGGATCTCCGTATCCTTGTCCCGAGCGTCCTTATCCATATCCAGCAGATATCCCATTACCGACTACTTTTATATAGGGCAAAAGACGCCGAGAACAGACGTATAAAATAGATCTCCGTCTCGATATAGGCATCAAAATAAAGGTGTGTAAAGGATAATTAGCTTTTCACCCTCTTCGCTTTGTAAAATTTGGAAATTCCGCGAGTCCCCCCGCTTTACGTACGAAATCTACAATGCGATGCACGTCGTTCATTACAACGGAGGCCTCATAACGAAGCATCCACTCCCCGCCTTTACCTTCACTTTTCAAGGTTTAATTGCACCCTCTCACCTCTGCGAATACCTAACCACCCTTTGACGCTATATTCGTTTATCTTCGTCTAGCAATTGTACGCGTTCTATACACAGTTCTCTCTCTTCTTTCCGCTTGCTTGCCTGCATTGCTTATTTGCGTACGTATTCTATTATGCGAAATTAATTTTGCGTATTGTTATCAGGTATTATCGATTCCGTGGCGCTTTCACTGGAACGAGCCGTAGTCGTCTTATTGTTGATATTATTATTCCTACCAAGGTGCACAAAGAGAGGATATGAAGTGAGACAAAACGGTCTCGCGGATCGGAATAATAAGGTATATGAAAATGGAATTATCTCCTGTGGTGAAGGTCGTGCAGGATTCCGCTTTATTGAAATCATGGAGTAGGATTCGCATAGTAAAACGAATGTTGCTTTTAGAGTAATACAGTCATCTCTTGACGATGGATTCTCATAGGGTTGTTTTTTGGGCTATTTCCGTCGTGTGTTGATCTTGTGTAGTCCGAAGTTTCAGCAGTTCGTCTACTGCCGTCCTCAGGGTAGCCCTGAGAAGAACTGTTGCTTGCCAGATCAATCATGCTTCGGTGATTCTTTGTCTGACGTATTTGTCTTCGCTGTTTTTTATTAGTGAGAGTAGTCGTGATTGGGGATCGAATTCGATTTATTTTTCTCCACTAATGTAATAGGGAGGACTTAGTGGTTAAGTCAAGTCTTTAATCATTAAGCTATAGATAGATCCTTTATTCGTGTACCATCTGGTGATCTCTCTTGGCAGTTCCGAAAGTAATTTCCGCTGGCTCGTTTCTTATTCTTATCTCGAAGGACCAGTACACCATTGGGTTAGAAGTCGCAAATTAAACTGATACCCTTAAAACACACATTACAATTCGTGATTGTTTTTTAGTTGCTTCCGGACTCTATATAACTAGGGAATACTCGTGAATTATGCGATCAATACTACTGAATTGTTGCTACGATGTGATCATTGAAGTTACGTTCAGTTCTGTTAAACTTATACTTGAATTGAGTGACTTTGTACACCGAATGTTCTCATGAACTTGTGTATTGACTTGAGTTGCTACGTATACTGACATAATTACATCCTCTACTCTGGTTATTTATAAGCAACTTCGGGTCTGCACCAATGAGCAACTCCAAGCCACCTAATTTGGCAATGATTTCCTACTAATAATCGGTAATCATAACAATAATACCCGAAATGTGATATAAGGAAAATTAGTATAATGAATGGATTCTTAAATTGGAGCAATTGCCGGAACTTCCCTACGTCATCATTCTCCACCCATATTTAAGCCATACTAATTATTGAACACATATATAGATTTGATTATACACGACACACTAAATATCCCTGCATAAAATAAATAAATTGCAATATTATGAAGGTATTAGATATGTAAAACACAATAGAAATTTCTTCAGTTGTAGCCGAACAACTGGTATATAACTGATTGCCTACTATGCCTCTAATGCACTGACAATTATATTCTTAAAGTTACACGTACGAGAAATGTATGTGTAATGATAAAAAACAGAGCTCGATATAAAGTAAAAAACAGAGACATAAATGTGCTCATATCTTCCTTTTATAAAAATCTACGGTTAGAAAGTATAATACATTAAGATACCATTGACGAAAAACCGACAGCTTATGGAATATCCTAGAAGGTGGAGGAAGGAATATATTGTAAGTAAATTACGTCGAGTAGTGCATACGCGTCGAGAATTTACAAATACTCCCCTTCACCCCCCAACCTTAGACGCCACACTACATTATACGTTATATGCGGTATCGGAAAATGGTTAACGATAATAGGAAGCGATTACGTTCCACCAAGAATTAGCGCTAATGCTATATAAATTGTGTCCGCATCGTGCCGCACTTAATGCGTATATATAAACTACATTTTACTAGCGTTCTCACTAATTTAAGCGGTGGAATTTTCTACTAAGCTGTTTCGTAAGCGAACAACGTTAACAAAGTTTCCTCGCAAGGAGACTTGGTCAGATACGCGGGCGATCCGAAATGTTTCCAGAATCGACAAGAAAAACACGGTATTTGTGTGGTCTTTTATTTTTATTTTTCGATGTAGTCTCATCGAAGATCAATCACACTTTTTTTGATAAATATATTAAAATCTATCTGTTTAATTAAATTCAAAAGGCCCTTACAAGCTTCATAGCTATGGAGCTCTATTACAACGTCATTGTAAGCAGTGCATTTTGATTGCTGAAACCGTATTGAGTTTAGTATACGTGATTGTGAGGAACGCAAGGAATCGAGATATACGTAAGATAAAGGTATTATTTACACCAGCTATACATACGCAGAGGATTGATTGCGCACGTGAGCTTATAAATATTTGATTATGACGCTCGATGTTGCGGTGCGCTTCGGAATTACATCGTTGTTTAGCGGTATTCCTCGGCGCTCGAGGCGATAAATTCCATGAATTATGGTTTATCGCGACGCGTTGTCACGCTACTCTATGTATAGGCAGCACGCTAGCTACTGAGGACGTGCGGTATTGTTTATGCGAAAGGCGACGGGGAAAATGTACAACCGGTAGTAGTGAGACGTTACTAAATTCTACTCTTGCGCACATATAGTCCTTATACAGTAAATCAAAAGAAGAAAATGCGATAAACGTAAATTTCCTTCATTTCGTAGTGTTCTTTATATTACGCTGTAAATTTAGATTCATTTTTCGTTTAATGTAGTCGTATAAAAATGGATATTTTAAATTTGTCACATACTAAAATATTAGTCGGAGTGCATCTTAAATATTTAGGTTGTACATAACACATGGGCTGAAAAGTCCCGGGCCTAACACATAGATGACGCTAGTTTTATTGCAGTCGCCTTTCTCTCAGTTAGTAGAGAGCTGTTAAAATTTCATGATATTCTATTCATTAGTTTGTGAGTTATTGTGCTAAGAGTCACGCTACTTTTGTTATTTTCAAAACAATGGATCAATTTTAATTTTAATTTTACACTGCTTCTTGATGGGAAAAAATATCGTTCAAGCGAAGCAATGGCTTGAAAAGTGTTATGGGGACTCCGCTCCATCAGAAACAACAATAAAACGTTGGTTTGCTGACTTCAAACGTGGTCGTAGAGACACCGATGATGCAGAACGCGGTGGACGTCCAAATGAGGCGGTAACAGCTATTTTAAGGCAAACGATAAATCGTTCTACAAAGGTGGTATTTAAATGTTAGAGCGGCGCTGGAATGATTGCGTTGCTCTTGATGGAGATTATGTTGACGAATAAAGCTAATTTTGAACCCAAAAAACCGTGTTTTCTTTGTTAGGCCCGGGACTTTTCAGCCCATGTATTAATTACGTATTTGGGAAAACTTGAGAAACTAAGCAAGAAAGGGCAGTCTATGTACGTTATAACACACGCATTTTTATTTTATTAGTAAAACGGATAGCTTTAAAAAGATGTCGTATGCAACATATATGTTTCGAATGAAAACCGCCAACCAGACTTAAAGATGGGAGCCATTTTTGTTTGTTTTTCTACATCGCGGTAGATTTTTTGCTTTATAATGGTGAATCTTTTACTAAAAATGATATTTCCTCCGGTACCGAAGTTAGACCATTCTGTTTTTCTATAGGATCCATTTTTACGAACAATCACTACTCTCAAGTCAAGAATTAGCCACATCACAACACTTTGAGATACAAACTTGATATTATGTAGATATCATCTATAAATGTCAGTTAAGTAAATGTCAAAAACATTAATCAGACAACCAATTACAAGTACGCGAGAGATGGGGCATGAGAATCCGCCCTCGTATATTTAATTCTTTTTCATCAAATTTTCTTATAACAACGCTATAATCAACGTTATTCTGTTCCGTTCATGTTATATGTGCCATAACATTAGATATAAGACATTTATAACATTTAATAGCTCGTAAACACGTCAGTTACTTAATTTCTCGTCTATTATTATGATTATTATGTTATCAAGTTTGCCTCTATCGGACACGATTCGAAAAAAAAAGAACATTTCGAAAACAATTCCATTTATCATCCCTTTGCTTTGCACGCATGAAACGTCGTTATACGCATTGCAAAAAAAGACAGGCAGCATCACACCGCAGGGGAACGTTTTAAAGAAAAATGGACGCGGTATTAAAAGAACCGCTGGCGTGAGAGAAAAAAGAACGGATTTAACCGTGATTAATGATAATTACACCTTCGCCGCTACGAAGCGCAATAACAACAACAACGAGGGGGTGTTTAGCAAGTACGCACTAACAATTCGACGAATAACATTAAAAAAACCTGGCATAGAAAATCCCTTTTATTACGTTTAATACATATTTTCGTTCTTTGTTAACGGGTCGCGCGTCTTTTCTTTATGGTAATCTCCTAAGGAAGATTCATCGTGTTTTACTAGCGAATTGACTGACACTAATGATTTGTTTATGCTGTGAGAATCTTCAGCGCGATAGGATCTTAGCGAGAACAACTTGTCACGTGGAAAACAACGTACAAAACGTTTTCCTGAACGACGAAAGTTTTATTTATGGCTTAAATATGTAGTCGAGAAAAGCCTGTAAGATGGCGAGATGGAGAGGAAGCACATAATTTGTCGTTTTAACGACCTGCTCGCGATCTAAATTCTTCGTCCATTAATTTTACTACATACATACACATATGCGGTTAAAATTAACGGCCAAATGGGATTACTATTTAACGTGAGATGCGGGAGTTGCCACATGCATAAGTACGTCGAGTAGTTTCTACATATAAATATTAGTAAGTACGTCATCTTTAAAAACGAGGTTAGATTAATGGCTGTAACGAGGCAATTTCGGTTTATGTGAACTATTACGTCACGGAAAATTGTCTTTTAAAACGTTAGTCCTCAGTAAACATACTAACCTTTTTACGACCGGTGTTTCGCAAGTTAAAAATTTTGTAGCAGATTCGACACATACAGCTATGTCCATTAAAATCAATAGTAAGTTAAAGTTGAAATGGTCTAACTTTAATTCGTAAAATGTTGAAAATTCATATTGACATAACACTGGCCAACACACATCTTGGTGTCTCGGATTTTTTAAATGTAATTAAGCAATTTTGGGGTGCCTAATCCAAAAATGCCGTCAGGTTTCTTCTATCAGAACTAGTTTTCGAAATTCACAATCAGCAATCCGGCCAATATATTTAGCTGTTGGGGATGTTAAGAGCGAGTATTGTATCTTAAGTATTCATTTCTTCGTGTCCAACAATGAACAACAGATAGGTTATAACGCTCGTGCATCAAATATGTTGATTCGTTTGTAAATAATATATTTTTACGAGGTTTTCGACACATTTAAAAATTATGATGGTTGAATTTGGTTGTACCGCCTTCTTCAAAATTCTATTATAGTATCTGAAATAATGTTTTTGCACCAAAATATTCCGAACGTGAATTTTTTTAACCACATCTACACACATCCACATCTGTTTTGTTTTCAGAAATAAACAGTTCTCTTAAAATAAATATTAATCTTTCGAATAAAGTTATCCCTATGATACCATCTTATAATCTGTTTGCTATACTCAAGAGAAGGAACAAAAAGATGAAAATTAATTTCAATTAAAAGAAAGAGTGAAACGAAACAAGAACTAATGTGGTACCAGCATTATCATTCTTCTCAAAGTTATTCATTAGAATAAAATTACAACACTTGACACAGTTAGTTTTACTGCTAGATTTGGAAGAATTATTTCGACGGAAATAGCATTTTCCTTCATTTTCTTCCATTACCTCACGATTCGAGATGTAAGCACCCTTTCAGCCTTCCAACTACTTGCTCAGTGTAAGCGTACACATGCACAAACTACTTTACATTTTAACATGCTTAATCCCGTTGCGTATTAAAAATTCATGCCTTTCATCGGAAAGGCGTCGTCCTTAGACTGTAGCCTAAGACCTTCGCGGCAGACGGTCGTGGATCATACGACGCCGCTCTTAAGGGAGGCGAACCGTTCCCACATCGCGAACACCTCAAGATTTCCTTATTTCCCGCTAGAATTGTCTCGCGCGTCGCACAGATTGATTTATTTATATCGAGGACCTTGACGCCGTAGGCTCCCCCTTTCTCCTTTTCTTTTTCCCTACGTGCGTATAGTTACGTACGAACACACACACACACATGTACATATATATCTGATGCTGTTGAGGCTGCCACAGGATCCTTCGGCAAGGCTACCGTCAGTCAGACGGTGCTCCTGCCTATAGAGGAAATTCGTCTCTTCCTGGCGGCGTTATGTGGTTGTTGTGGGGGAGGTTTCGTTTTCTATACCTCGTCTTTTTTCCTTTTATTACACGCATGGCGGATTTCCAACGGTTGCAGAGATGCTGAACGAGATTGTTGCTGTAGTCTGTCATCGTCGTTGTACACAAAGAACGGAAGAGAAAAGGAAGCGTATTTAATTTATCTACCTGTAGATAAATATTTTATTTCTCTTTTGATGTTAAATTTAGTATACAATGAAGTACACGCGAATATTCAAATTATAGTCTACATCTTTGTAATTGCATACATAATTATGTTATAAATAAAAGTCCTTGTATAGCCAAATGTATCTACTTGTTGTTTTTATAACATCAGTTTGCGTTTTAAATTTTGTGCTCAATTTCTGTAGGTACAAAAAAACAATTTCTCATGCATTTTGTTAAGTTATATACGAGGACTACTAGAAACATGGACATAGAATCTACTACACCTCAGTTCGTATAATCTAGGTAGTGATTCATACTTTAAGATATGGCTGTTGCGAGAAAGAAAAGGTATAGAGAACAAAATTCCATAGGCGTGCATAATTTATATATATGAAATTTAATTGTTTATTTATTTCCTTGAATTAATGGCATAACTGAGAACTAAATGAAAATGAAATATCCTATTGCACTTCTCTCTTATTATATTATTACATTATGTAATTACATAATTTTCACATAAGTCAAAAACAAAGACAATTACAATGAAAAAAGCTCTCAATCACAAATTTAAGTCAAACGGTTTACTAATAGTTTTATTTGTAAACATCATAGAATAAAATTACTATAACAAACCCGGGTTCAATTTTAGGAACAATTTCCGAAAATAAGTTTCGATCGGCGTCCATATCCTCGTGATAGTCACCGATCTTTTTTGACGCAAATACGCTCAACTCTTCTTCCAGAAAACCAGAATCTCTACCAATACTACGTCCTTTTCCAGATGGAACGTTCAAGCCAGTAGAAAACCCCTCAAAATGTACCTGTCATCGACCTGTACAATTTTCTTCTTCTCTCTTGTATCCGGCTTTGCTACATTTTCATTCTCAGCTTGGCTTTTAATTAACCTATAAACACTTCGCGCACAATGTAATCGCATTTTTCGAATCATTACCTTTTCTTCAGGAATCAAATCGGGACGACGTTATTTAGTGGAACCGAAAGTATTGATATTCCCAGCTATTTTCATATATAAGTCGCATGTATCACTTTAATAAATGATCTAAAATGGAACCTCGAGATACCGATATATATACAACCCTGAATTACTTACTAGTCTTAATATCTTGATGAATCGGAACACCTGCCAGAGACGCCCATGATATTCTTATCTCGAATTATAAGGATATTTCAAATTTGCTTTCGCACATAGTAGTTCGGGTAAATCGGCACTCGATTAGCTTGGGTTAGTTTTCATAAAGCGGCAAAGCAAACAAGCAATGCGATATGGTAGTTCAAACTTCGTATGCTACAGAATACAGCCGCCTTTGCCCAACAGTGACACCTTATTATGTATGCATCACTACCTACAATATCCGAACTGTAGCATGAACAATTTTATTACAAGAATACAAAGTAATAATAATATTTTAAGATAGAGGGAGGATAAAATCCCAAATTCTCTATATTAAGTCTCAACAAGAAAATACAGGGACAAGATGATTTGAATTAATATTAAGTGGTTTTCCTAATCCCGAGTTGTCACAATACATCCATTATACATAGTTTAAAACGCACCTACTTTACGTTCCTAGATATTCATCTATATATTGACGACACAGCAATTTTATGGGAATCCATCAGTCGATAACCGAGATCCACTCAGAACAATCATAATTTACTTACCTATGTGCATACTACCACTTCGACGTGTTCTGCTCGTAAACCACCGGCAGCCGCTATAAAATACACCATCCGCTGGCGACTGATTTTTGTTGTACTCACCCGCCATACGCAAGACAGGGGGATAATAAAACCTGATATCCCCTCGTTCAGCCATCTCTTCATACTTCCAGTGTTTCAGTAAAGCAGAAATAGTACCCTGTCTCCTTTTTCATATCCCAAATGGTAAGGATACCGAACTATATACTCTGTCTGTCATCGAGATTTCGAGGTATTAGATCTGATAGAGCACAGTCCGCTCTTACTAAGTTATTGATTTGTACGTAGTCATGCTTTTATTTTTGAACTTTGAAACTTTAACCATTCATTTCGATGATATTCTTCTTATAGAGTAATAGATTTGTTTTGTTGGTAATCTATGCACTATCTATATATTGTAATCTATATAAAAATTATAAGTCTCCATGCTCAACTAAACGAAGCTCATTTTTACATAGAATTCAAAGACATTATTGAAACCTACATGTTTCCACAACGATTGTAAGAACTGTTTGGTTGTATCAGCATCATTCTTACATACATGTATATACCACACGAACCCCTACGCATATACAAATACTTATATAAATCGTTCTCGTTTATTATTTATGTATGTATCTTTCGTCGCATATTAGCCGTAACCCTCGGAGAAGTATCGGAAGAAGAGGAAATGACAATATTCTACGTGATTCCGCTTCCATCTCCCGACCAGTTGTATAAGTATGTACACTACCGTCCATATTAGTTCAGACACGCAAATAAATTTTAAAACAATAGAGAAAATATCCACCCATTTTTCCGAAACATTTTAAATCCAATTATACAGAATACGATTCTAAAACCAAAATTGGCACTCCATTGAAATTTCGCCCATCTTGGATTTGGTTCAAGGCTCACCAAATGCTACCTTCAATCATACAGAATACAATTCTAAGACTAAAATTGGCACAAGAGGTCTAATCTAGACGATATTCGGTTTTAAAGATTGGAAAACACGTGAAAGTGTAATGACTATTGCTAAATCCTTCTCTCTGTAAAAACTGTTGCTAAATCCTCCTGTAATTTCAGAATATTAAGTATTTCGTCATAATGAATAATTTTCCTGCAATCTAGCCATCAAAATCTTCAGTTACATACGCATTTTGACATATTTTAGACATACAAAAAGATACGCTCTTAACATTACACACACACACACACACAGGCAGGTTTATTTAGAAACTAAAGCATTTGTCAATACATAATACACTTTCTGGCGGCCTGCTCCTACCCCAAAGGATATTATCCCCAAAATTTGTGACGATGATGATCATTCTGAAAATTACTGCATTAGGTCCTAAATTTCCTAGGATTTTAATTATTCTTTAATCGATATGGTTGGTAGCTTGCAACAATAAACTTCATTAAGGACCTAATATAAACGTTATTTATATAAAAAGCAATTATATTATCTTTTAGTAGAGTTGACAATATTTTACTGGGTGTCCGAACTAATATAGACGGTAGTGTGCGTACAAACTGAGTTCAACTTTGATTAACAAAAAGATGTACGCTATATAAATCCATAACCGAGTTACAATATCATGGTACTAGCATCTGCCGTTACTGGTTGCCTCCCATATTTTATTTCAATTTCGTAGTGCGATACTATAGTAGAGTCGAGTTGAGATAATGCCGTTACAAAATAATGTAGCGCTATTATGTAAAGTTCTCGAACGAACTAAAATAATGGCAGATTTTATGTTCTCCCTCAAATGCTACGTATATAAATGGCGCATTGTTATCGAATTACATCATTAACAAATTGCTCTGTGCGGCATAATTTTACGCGCATAAATACGTGTGCATATGTCGAATGTTTTATGGGAGTGCTTTTTATCGTTCGAAAAGCATGGACAACATTGGATACCAAAAGTAAATTATTTAAAATAATATGACTGGGGGATTTAACAAAAAACAGTTGATATATTTAATTGGGACAGCATAAATGTTTTTATCGTGAGTAATGCAATTTTCCGTCGCGTTGTTTATGTTCGAAATATTGCACCGGACGAGAATGTTCGATTTTCTTATTCCTTCTAATTCTCTGTAATTATTTTTGGCATACTGTCTATGCAAACGTTAATGGTATGTTTAATTGTACAGTCATTTTGCCACACATCCTCAATATTTTTTACTAATCGCACTTTTGTAGTGTTTCTTATCGAATACACGCGTGATTTTAAAACATTCCACATTTAAGTTACTTTGTCTTACCTTTCCCCAATCTTCAATTGTGTAATGGTGATGACGTTGTTTTGCCCATTCATAACGTGCCCGCTTCATCATCAGTCTTAGTCTTGGCTTTTTCAGGGGCGTCTGCATTTTAATCCGGCTTCGTACAATCGTCTACGTACTGTACGCGTGGGCATTTGCTTTCTTTTCTTGCCGCAAAACGCTCTTTCGGTACTTGAAGTGGATATGTTTTCTTTCATTAAATCGACGATTCTCTGCACTGTTTGGCGGGATACTTCTTCTTTCTTTGCAATGGTGCGTTGAGAATACACTCCTGCACACAACAATGCCTCAATACGCAGGCTTGTTCTCATTTGGTATGTCCTTTTCTTACCCATAACGAAGAAATATAACACGCACACAAGCAAAAGCGTTGTTACATAAACAGATGAATATTCTTTCTACAATAGTAACCGATCCAAATAATATTCTACGCATTACTGTGTCTTTCAATCGAGTTTCTACACATCGTCCATACAGTACCGAATGATTAATTATGGGGATAATAATAGGCAAGATGTGATTAGGCGGCACTTTCTCAATTTCTTAGAAAGATATTGTGGGAATGTCTTTAGGTAGGTATTGTAAACCCTGTTCATAAATTTTATACTTGTATTTGTGAATTATCGCGTTGGAAACACACAAAAGCTTAAATTTATAAGGTGGCGCTAATAAAATGGACAGGGACTGTAGCTTTAGTTTTTACAATCCTATTTGTACTCGAAATATACGCACAAATGCGTCGTACGTTGACGGTAGGTTGAAAACGGCGCCTAGAACCCACATTCGAAGCGATCGGCCGTATTCGATTAGATTGCGTTACCGATATTTGCGGAATGTTTTAATCAAGCCGGTTGTTAGAGGAGGGCGCGCACCGCCTTCTCCTTTTAGGCCGTACGTTCCGCCCAACCTCCGCCTCTTCCATCTTCCTCACCCATCCTTTGCAACCTGCCGTCATCGTGGTAACTTCAGCATTTCTACTACCGAGCTACCACATACCAACACACGTGCATATAACATAACATACTTTCGACCGATTTACCATCAGGTGGTATGCGCGATCGTATTTTATTTCGATGACGTTGGATTTAGGCGATCTCGTATACCATCCGTATATATTTGGTATGTATGATGAAATGCTAACTATTTTCCCTTCGCAAATTAGAGAACTTCTACGTAAGGAATCTCACACAGCATGCTTAACAAATGGCGTCTATAATTTTGACTGATGGATTGGGGTTTTGCATAGGATGACTTCATTCTGACGCATAAGAGTCAAACTGCATGTTATACCTCTTATATAGCTTTTATAATGCAACATAATATATAGATTGTTTTTTCGATTATACTATTTGTGTCTAAATTTCTCAGTTGCATTATAACATTGGCCAACATACATTTTGGTGCCTCGAATTCTTTAAGTGTTAATCCAGAAATTCCATCAGATTTGTTAAATCCGACCTAGTTTTCGAAATTCACTATAATGTTTTTGTTATGTACGTAACTTTTTAGATATTACTACTCGATAATTGTTAATTGAAACATAAAAGATGGATAGAACGTATTTATATTCAACAAAAAAATATGCATATACAACTTTCCATCAGTTACAAAATTTCTGTTTATAAGATTTCCTTGCGCGAGACTAAGTTGTTTTCTCTAGAGAAATACGGCAGCAGATCTTTGTCTCTGATATGGTAAAATGTAATATTACTACCTGGATGCAGTAAGTTCTTTTCCTTTAATCTGGAAACAAGCAATTCAAACAACTGAACTTTGAAAAGTTCAGATCTCTAACAACATCATTAAGCTCTTATTGGCTGAAGCGTTAGGGACTCCCTGATCGTCTTTCGAAATCACTATCACCTTCACTTTTCTGGAACTGCATCTCGTCAGACGATGTATCTGAATCATCCTCCGGAAGTCATAGGTAAGTTACCGAACGTTGGAATAGGTATTTGCTCAGAATGTTGACAAAACAAAAATAGCAGTCATCATGGTGGTTTCTAGGCTCCCTCTATACCATAGGTACTCCAAATTTGAAACTCTTCTCTTTCCGTTTATCCACTGTCGCAATTCTTCTACGCATGGTTTGCATACAAAATGTGGTGCCCAAGATTTATACGTCAAATATTCCCTTTTTATAAAGGGAAATATGGGTTTTCTACTTTCTTTAAAAATGTATTCACCAATTCTATCTGCTTGTAGAAGCCATTGTTGTCATTCGAATTTTTAATACTTATACAACAATTTAAACCAACTATTTAGCACACACTGGCACAGTTATTGCACGAAAGCACTATACTAAAGTGAACTGTGGGACGGGGACAGAGATACGGGGAACCCTATGTTAGAGATAAATGAAGTAGTGGGGATTAGGGTTGGGTTGGACTAGACAAGTAGACTTTTCCAGTAATGCATTTCACCGTGGTGTATCTCAAAAACTAGAGCTGCTAGGAAAAAATTCCAATTATTTTTGGAACCAGCACATCAGAAATACCCTCAATCAGTTCGTATTTTACAGGTACCACGATAAAAAAATGATTTTGTTCGGCGGTGTTATCAATATTGTACAGTTTGAAACGAACTTTACAACCATTATAACTTCGCTCATCATTCGTCTACGCTAGCAAATATTTGCGAGTCAGCAAATGACGTCTAATTGAAGTAACAGCTACCGTCTTCCCGGACGAATCAATAAGCATTTCATCCAAATTACCGCCGAACGTACAACGTAGCACAGCTGCGTGACATTTAATTTATTTATCATCCGTCCAAACCTGTATCGTTTGCGCGGCTCCTCTCTCTTCTACGTCTTCCCTTTCTACCTCCTTCTACGCATCGATATTTACATTTAATTTATCCATTTGGTGCCGTCGAATCGAATCACCATTTAAAAGTTCGGCACTTCTTCTTCCGCGCCTCCCTTCTAACTTCTTCCCCATTACTAGGACTCTCCCTTCTTTTCCAGCAGGAGCATCTGTACGTCGAATTTCTTTCCGAAATTGCGTAATTTTTCTTCTAGCCAACCGCCCCGCTCGCCCGTCCAATATAACTTTCCCTTTCTTGGCCGGGCTGAAAGGACCGACCCTACGCGCACACCCTTCTTTCTCTACGTAGTTAAGAACTAACTAGACTTTGTTGTCTCTATATAGAAGATGCGATAGTCTCGCCCTACTAGACGAATTATCGAGACTTTCTTCCATTATTAATCCGCGTCTTAATAAGATGGCTAACACGGTTAATGATCGATAATGATAGTACAGAACCCCGTACCTAATTTGGCGAAGTGATGGGAGAAGACCAGCTGTATAGTTGACAATCCTATTCCCGACGATCTCGACGAAAACGAGATTAGATTTTAATTCGCGTAATGGCACAGCATGTGGTGTTAAATATGAATTGATTACGTCGGGCGAGGGAGCTGCGAAATATATGAATTATATATTTAATTTGCGCTTAATGGAAGCTGAACGATAGCGCATCTGTTCGATTAATCAAGTAACGTTGCTTCTTCGAAGATAGGGAGACGGTTTTGGGGATGATTACTAAAAAGCTCGATTAATTTAACTGGGAATAAAACCGGCACCGTATCGAATTATGACGAATGCTCTCGTACTACGTTGTGAAGTATTACGATAACAGCTCTAGTGTCTATTCTGGTCGTATGAATAGATGTTTCAATTTGATGAATGTTCAAAACAATAGCGTGAACTATATCCACCATATAATGCGTATATGGTCAGTTTAAAAATGTTAACACAAAATAAAACCAATTGGAACTGGAGTTGGTTTTTTCTCTTTGCAATTAAATGTTGCGTTGTGTTTCATTCCATCTTCAGATACGATAAATTGTGAATGATTCTTCTCCAAAAACCTAAAACTAAAATTACTACTGTCAATACTTGTTGTTAAAGAGTGTGTTTTGTGTAGCAAGTCAGGCGATTTCGCAAAAATGGATAGAATCGAATTTCGTGCAGTAATAAAACACTTCTAGATAGCTGGGAAAACGGTCACGGAAATTCTAAATATTTTACTAGTGATTCACGGCGGATTTACTCCATCATTTTTGACCATCAGCTTCTGGGTGAGCGAGTTCGAAGGTGGTCGCACAAGCACAGGTGACGAACCACGCAGTGGTCGCCCAAAAACCGCTACCAACGATGAAATGGTCGACAACATTCATAATGTCGTGTTAGCCGATCACCGATTGAAACTGAAAGAGATAGCAACAACAACATATCCTACACGAAATCGGGTAACTGTTTCGGAGGAATCCAAGGGATTTCTTCATGCTTTTTGTAACCGTGGATGAGACTTGGATCCACCATTACATACTGGAGACCAAGTGAACTTTTCCGGGCGAATCGGCTCCGAAGAAAGCAGACCGTTCCATCAGCTGGAAAGGTCATGGCGTCCATTTTTAGAGGTTCCCAATGTGTGCTCCTCATCTACTATCTGCAGAAGGGAAAGATGATTACGGGATAATACTACAGCGATTTACTCGTTTACAGCGGAAAAAAGGTCCTCTTCCACCACGACAATGCACCGATTCATTCATCCCGCATCGTCGTGTCCAAATTGAATGAGTTGCGCTACGAAATAGTCCCCCATCCGCCATATTCACCGGACCTAGCCCCCAGCGATCTTTTCCTATTCCCAAGCCTGAAAAAAATCACTGGGAGGGAAGAGATTTGTTTCAAATGAGGAGGTCATCGCCGCTACAGACGGCTATTTTGCAGACCTCGAAACATCCTACTTTTCCGACGGCTTGATAGGACTGGAGCACCGTCTGAAAAAGTGTATTGATCTTCAAGGAGACTACATCGAAAAACAAAAAACCACACCAGTACCGTGTTTTTCTTGTCGATTCTGGAAACATTTCAGGTCTCCCTCGTAATATATTCTTCATATTTCAACTTCACAAGTTAAGTAAACGTCTTCATTATATTTAATGAATGGAAGCATTCGCCGCTTGTTTTTCTCTTAAGCGAAACAAATTTGATTAAACCAACTCAATCAAGCCAAACAAAACAATTCTCCTCCCTGAGACAATTTAGTAATGCACGATTTCATAAATTTTACTACCGGCAAAATAGAATCTTGTCTTGAGTGTAGGTAAGCCCTTCGTTATTCAAAAACATATCATCATATAAATTACCCGTAGAATATTAAAAACCATTCCTTATTCCTCTCCGGAAATATCCTCATATACATATGTATAGTAGATGATGTCGTGCTTCCATTCTGCACGTTCAGCTCTTTTTCTTTTCGTCTCTTCGCCCCCTTTTTATTAACATAATAAGCAAAACACAGAAGCACGCGAAATATGTGAAGTAAGTGTGTTTTTCTTTGTGTGTGTATGCCTTTCTCTCCGTCGTAGAATATGTCGCATATTTTTCGCGTTGTATGCGTAGTAACCCTGCAATAACGCGTACAGCGGCCCCGGCTTGTCTATATATAAAAGGAAAAAATATGATCGCGCAAGCAGCGGCGGTTCTTCAAGATTATAATATAAAATGCCGAGGGGAAGGAGGACG
The DNA here is from genome assembly GCA_023509865.1 of Trypoxylus dichotomus. NCBI lineage: Eukaryota > Metazoa > Arthropoda > Insecta > Coleoptera > Scarabaeidae > Trypoxylus > Trypoxylus dichotomus. The sequence goes on from CM042080.1 coordinate 255,976, forward strand.
AGGACCCTCTTTCAGGCTTGAAGGTCGTTTCGCGTGATAACTTGATCTGAAGCTGGGCTCCTACGACGTAAACTTGATAACGTTAAAGACGTGATGGTCTTCCGTTTCCTTCCGTCTTCGTGGGAATGGCGACGCCCAATATAGTTGAGGGAAGCTGTTAGGATCGCAGGAGCAGCATGTCCGAGACTCTCGGATATTTACCGGGAGGGGGATCTAGGAATTAGTTTAAGAATTATTGCCTAATCGAGTATGGTATTCTGAAAGTTTTCTTTCGTCTATCTTCCCTTTCCTTTTTTCCAACTGGTTCCCCTGATCCATTCGGTTTTGATGTATTCCAGGTGCATTTTAAACGTTTTTCCGTTAAAATAAGTTTTTTGGAAACTTTGAGTTGAGTGAATCTGTGCTAATGTAAAAACGTGACATCACCCCAATGTTTCAGCATAAAACAAAAATAATATGTAAACCGCCGACATTCATTCGGATTTCCTAGCCCATTGAAAAAGAAAGTCCTAAATTAATAAAACAAATTCGTTTATAAATAAGCAAAGAAGGAGTTATTTCATTCATATTAATTCTTGAATCGTTTAAAAATAAATCTTAAATTAATAAGAGGTTTGTGAGTAAGTAAAGGAAAAATTATTATATATAAATATATTATATAATCACATTCCGAAAATTGTCATTGATACATTTTATTTTTACCTATATTTTTTTCTCCCTTATAACATATATTATTATAAGAGGCTGTTCATTGAATATAGAACAATCCGAGTTACACAGTGCATCTTCATAACGACCGGGTAATAATATATGAAATGACACAGGTTTATCTCCATATCTTGTTTTAACAATTCTAAAATTAGTTGCTTTATATTGTTTATTTATTTCTAATTTATTAAGTCTTCTTGTTTCAAGAAATTTATTATTTATGTCGTTGAGATTCCTGATGTCCCCTTTTTCTTCCATTTCAATCAATAAAGTGCTTCTACTCAAATATTCTCTACATCGTAATTCTATTGCCATATCGTGTATCTTTCCTCTCGAACAGCGTTAATAGTTCTTTCATTTCTCTGATAACGACATCAAATCTATCGGCATGCCCGACATATAATTTACGATGGATTAACGTCCGTAAAAAAATATCGTTCGTTCGAGAGCGCCGGTAGTGCTGCACACAGCTTCAACTTTTAAGATGACGTGCGGAAGAAGCGAGATCCAAGAAAGTTTCGTCGTAACGGCGATAAAAACACGACGAAACGCGACGACTGACTAACAAAAAGACGGAGTCTCAGGTGCGCGACGCTAGTGTAAAACTTCGAGACCGGGATTAGAGTAGCTGATCACGCGACGAGATTAGAAAGGATGTAGGCGACGACGTCCTATACGAAGTGAAAAAGTTAGAAAGGGAGAGACGAAGAAAAAGAATAGGAAGGCGTGTAGAGCAGCAGATCTTCCCTTTTATTGTTTTCCTTGTATATATATAAGAATCGCGAGGACACGTAGGTACATAAGGTGACAAGGCTCGAACCCACCCCGAAGGCTAAGAGGTGAAAGAAGCTGACTTCTAGCTACACCTTTCCTGGGAGCCCGCTTTTCTTTTCCTAACTTTGTTAATTCGCACATCGACACACATTGGACGACGACGGCATTACGGCGAAGAAAAGGAAACAAGAAGTAACAAGTTTACGAATAAAATTCGCCGACGGAATTAACGAAGGAACGAGAGGAGTAAAAGAAAACTGTTGGCAGGATTAGTCAGAACGTTTTTTTTTTTTGGTTGGAGAATTGCGCTAATTCACCCTTAAGGTTATTACATCCAATACGCCTATTAATTCTTGAGCAGAATTGGATTTTTCAGATTATCGCGTTGCTTCTAGTAGGTTATTTGCTTGAATAGATTTTCGTGAAAAAGAAGAGTCAACATTGTTTAGACTCATATGGAGCCTTTTTAGTATCGAGGAAATCTTAAAATATCATTAGTTTTATCAAATTTAAAACTCTTTTAACCCCAAACAAAATGAAAATACTGTTAATTAATGCTGCGCTTTCCTATTATACTATTTATTTAGTGTGATTATTTTACTTCACAAATATAAGAGGTAGGCGCCATAAATTCTCGGCCTAGTATAGTAAAGAGAAACTTAAAACAGTATAAGGAATTTTATTCTTCAATGTAATCTCCCCTAACTTGTATACATTTATTACGATTAATTAATAATTCGATACCCTTGTAAAAATAATCTCTATATAATAGCTGCTTGCAACTCACTGTCGTCCTTAAAACGACGTCTCCTAAGGTCTTAAATTAGAAAACAAATGAAACACGTTCTTCTTATTGGTCAACAGTGAGCAAACGCGGCACCCACTTTGAACAGAGCTTTCTCATAGTCAAATGCTCATGCAATATAAAGCCAATACGTTCTTTTGATATCTTTACGATGTCAGCTGACTCACGCAACTTCACCTTTCGATCATTCAAAACGATTTTATGGATTTTTTAGATGTTTTCTGGTGTTACCGCCTCATTTGGACGTCCACTGCGTTCTGCATCATCGGTGTCTCTACGACCACGTTTGAAGTCAGCAAACCAACGTTTTATTGTTGTTTCTGATGGAGCGGAGTCCCCATAACACTTTTCAAGCCATTGCTTCGCTTGAACGGTATTTTTTCCCATCAAGAAGCAGTGTAAAATTAAAACACGAAATTGTTTTTGATCCATTGTTTTGAAAATAACAAAAGTAGCGTGACTCTCAGCACAATAACTCACAAACTAATGAATAGAATATCATGAAAATTTTAACAGCTGTCTTTTGAAGGTTAGTACTAACTGAGAGAATGGTGACTGCAATAAAACTAGCGTCATCTATCTGTTAGGCCCGGGACTTTTCAGCCCATGTGTTAAATAAATGTCGGGATCCTTTCATAGAATGAGTACAATTTAACAATTACTAGACGCGTAAACAGAGACCGTACATACATTCTCTAAAATTACATCGAAATTACGATTTGAAAATCCTCACCTATTATAAAGCAGGACTGCGCCGTCCGAAACGGTTATTTATTAAATCTCCATTATCTAACCTAACTGACCATCAAAAGCCGCAACATATTAAGTTATAGGCGGATCGCATGCTTCCGCAAAACACGTTTTATACATTTAATATTCAAACACGAGCCGCTATTATTTGACGTATCTACGGTACACGCCGACATGTTCCATTACATAATTTCCGGTTCCTGAAATCTATTGCGTGTTTATGCAAATCCGGACTACCCTCTCTGTTGCCGCGAACCGGGCGGCGGACATTAAACGTACGTCGTACGTATCTGTGTGCATGTCGTAGGTTGGCTTTCTGGCGAATTTCAGAACTTTCGCGAACGGCAATTTACTCAAACGTTTCGAAATTTTCGACGTGATTACGCGAAACGCATACTAATGTCGTCGTTTGGCGAGATCACACGTCACGCTTTAATCTAAGAATAAAATATAACTAATTCTATACCTAATTTTAGACGAGACAATACTTCAATACTTCGATCATCAATCGATACGAACGACATATTCGATTTTACTCCCGCCATTCAATTTCATTCACGTTCTTTTCACGAAGTTTCGAGCCGTTCGCTAACGACCTCTATCGGCGGAGAACAATAGCGATTACAGGTGGCAGTCTTGCGAGGGTTAGCTTAATTACAGGCCCATCGTCCACCGCTGCGGTTTTGAGCGCAAAGGATCGTCCCCGGATAAGGGCTAAGACGTCGTGGAGTTCCTCCTCTTCCACGCCATCGAAATGAGTTCTCAGGTGGCGAGGTGCCTCAGATCTAGCAGTGAAGTATCACTTAACGAACGCCATTAAGGATATTAAAGTTATACTTCGACGACCCGACGTGGTATCCGAGGTGGTACATAGCATACGTATGTATATATGTACATATAACAGCTAGATCGATAGGCGGATAGAAAGTAAGTGCCACAGCTTTGGTTTTCGAGAAGGAAATGCGAGATTGAACTGCACTTTAAGGTGTCTAGACCGATTGAAGCAGATGGTTTTGGTTTTTTTTCTTTTATGTAGAATATCTAAGGAATAAAAACGTTAAAACATATAAGAAAATGATATACCGAATACCTTACACAGAGAAAAATGAAAATACTAACCCAACAAAGCAGTCAGTTTGTTAAAGAAGAATGTGTACTTTTGTACGTACCACTTGCGTACACTGTGGAACAGTAACGTTTTTTGAAAGTCAAATTTTGACAATTCTCAGAGTAAAGTGAATCTAATGAAGCTTTGTCTTATCAATTAAATCATTTACTGGTTTTTCCACGAATTCATGATGATTTTTTGAAGACCATATTCTCATATTTTGCTTGTTTAAATATGTGGAAAGATGAAACCAGACCTTAGTAAAGAAACTTTTATGAAGAATAATGTGGCATGTTCCAATTAATAACTGAACTTCCTGTGACAGTTTCGCAAAGTATTTCTTTAGTTTTCTATTCGATGTCGAACATCTTTAATACAACTTTTTTTTAGGTTCTCCGCTCCCAGATTTACAAAGTACTGTTCCTGTTTCACGAAGTCTATTAATACAAACCATGAATTTGCGTAACCAACTGTCCATACACAACTACAAAGCCAGGGAACTGTTAACGACAATCCTGTATACGTTGATTAACTGCATAAACTCAGTGTCCATGTACTAATCTACCAGTTCTAAAATAGCTTTCAACAAGAAATACTTTGTATTGTTTTTCATGATAATAAATAATGTAATTAATAAGACAAATTTTCAATAAATTAACTTTACTGTGACAGTTGTCAAAGTGTGATTTTCGGTAAACGTTACTGTTCCACAGTGGTCCCAAATCTGAATGAAAATCATAGCCTACTCTAAATGAAAATTTAATTGAAGATGTGATAGGTTTTCCTTAGTGGCTTTAGCAATATATATCTAATTTTTGCTGCAGCAGCTATTATTTTTTTAATTCCCAATAAGTTAGTTCATCTGTTTCCTTTATTGCTTTGCAATCTTATTTTTATCTGCATTTTTGGTTTTTCCCTTCTTGTGAAAATCATATATTCGGTTTTGCTTTCATTTACGGTTAATTAATTCTTATAACACCATTCTTTATTTTTCTCCATATCTTTATCTATGATATTTCATCACCAAAAGCCAAATGAATTCGATCATTGTACCGGCGTTAAACCATATTTGAAACTATAAAAAAAAGTTCCAGAATACTAGTTTTAAAGGACATCGTTTACTTAAGTATGAACCGTCAACTGCAGTATAGATTGAACATATCAAATTTTACGAATAGGACAGTTGAAAAACTCGCATACCACTTACACTACTACTCGATTCTAGAAATATTCTTTGAAGCCGTCGTGCAAAGTATAATAGTCATGAAATATTATAGCAAGACGTATTATAGTTGATTTAAAAAGATCTCGTATAAAAATAACTGAAACTGACACCGCTTTTGATAAGAAATTTATTACGTGAAGACGTCTTACCAAAAAAAAAACGAGAGAACAACGGTAAAATTCGTTTCTCTATTTATTTGTTACCATATGTTAGGTGCCGTATTACCCAGTTATACATATTGGGTTTTATGTGAACGCTGTAAATCCGTCAGGAGATCTTCGGCTGTAGGATCAAGACGTAGCCTACATAAACAAATAAATTGCCTTTAACGAGTACCGCCCGACATAAAATTTTGATTAGAATAAGTGGTTTCGTGGTAACGGAGACGATTACGTCATAAAGCACATCTTGCTTTTCTGAAGTCTGTACGAGCTTAATATAGCCGCGCTCAAGGTCCTGTTGAAGACGGCGAAATACGACTGCGAACTTTACATTTCCATTGTTCCCCGAATATTGAATTGTTAATGCGATTCATTTTCCCGGGTTTTATTAGCGGACTACTCGGTTTTTTTCTTGTTTCTTTACGGCGGGCAGAGCTGAAATTTACCGGGTTCATATTTTATATATTTTACTATACTTTTGGCTTTACAATCGCGTCGGAAACTGTTAAAACTTCTTTCGCGTGCACACCGTGTTGAATGCACCCTCAATCAAACCGACGCACGTGCATTCGCCCGTAGGGAGAAACGCAACGTCGGCTGCTAAACACCTCATCTGCATCAGTCAGCAGTTTAAATATTCCTAAGCGAAAGTTGTTGACAGTTGGGCGGTAGGCGAGGAGGGGGATTTCCACGTCGCCGCTAATGGCATCTTTCGCAAACGCTAATACGGAAGTACGTTGTATCGCTGGTGTCATCGTTTCTGCGGGTAACCTATCGCTTTCGTTTTTTGTATCGTCATCGTTAAAGCACGTATATAGAGGTATTTGCTGCTTGCCTGTGTACATACATACGATTTGTATATAGATTCGAAAGCGAAGTTTGCTTTATACGTTATAGCCGAAGCATCTGCCTGTTTGTCTTCCACTTTGGACCGTCAATTTCCTGCGCTACTCATTCTGTGTAGAATTGCGCGGGAATTTTGCGAGGGTGGTATATTCGAGGTTGAGAGTAGCGCGACCGAGTATGTCTAAAACATCTAAATTGATATAGATGGTGATAAATGTCAATACTCTTGGAATAATTTTACATCTCGAAGCTAAACTTCCATCGTTCCAAGTACTAATGTACCATATTAACGTCATGCATGTTGCAGGTTCACACAAAAAGATACGCTCTTAACACTGAAGCACGCGCAAGCAGCTTTATTTAGAAAGTAAAGCATTTAGCAATACACAATACAGTTGCGCATGGCCTGCTCCCACCGCAAAGAATATTATAAATGTAATGACTATTGCTTAATTCTTCTCTAATCTTAGAATATTAAGTATTTCGCCATCATTGATAATTTTTCTGCAATCTACTCATTAAAATCTTCAGTTGCATATGCATTTTGACATATTTTAGATGACTTCGATTTTTCGCAAAATACACCCCTTTAGGAATTTGTCGAAATTCCGCCCATCTTGGATTCGGTTCAAGGCTCACCGAATGCTATCTCCAATCATACAGAATACGATTCTAAAACCAATATTCGCACAGGAGGACTAATCTAGAGCTATTCGTTTCTAAGGATTTGAAATGACTATTGCTAAATCCTTTTCTAATTTTAGAATATTAAGTATTTTGCTATGATGGATAATTTTCCTACAGTGTAATCATCAAAATCTTCAGCTGCATACGCATTTTGACATATTTTAGATACGCAAAAAGATACACTCCTAACACTAAAATAATTATTTTACCTAACATTTTCACCTTCTTCCCAAATTATATACCACTACATCATTTTCACTGTGAATCACTGTATATAATATTTAGTTCTCGTTTTAATTCTAAAACAGAAATGTTTAAGTTTTAGCTCAAGGATCTCTAAAATCATAAGATATAGAAGCTGCAAGTCATTTACATAAAGCAAAGATAAATTGGTGTAAGAATGCTTCAAAGTCTGCCTGTGCAATAAAGCCTTGCAGCTACCTTCACTTAACGAAAAAAATCCTTTTTAAGTATCCATTATCCTGTTTCAAAATTAAGATAACTTCCTATTTCTAGCTTTCTCTTTTGCGGACGCTAGATGTCGTGATCGTATGAATTACGCTAGCACTTTATTCCGAGAATTACCATCTAATAAGATGACACTTCTCCGCGTCGTTAGTCGTATATTTATTTGTAGATGGGCGGGCAAGAAAAGTTAAAACGCGTCGGCGACGCTTCCAAATGGAAACGGGCAATTTCCAGTTTGGAAAACAGGCTGTTTGTCATTCTAAGCGCGACAACAATACTATAGCGGTAGTAATGGCCAACCCCGTTAGCGCGTAAAATGTTGGGTCCATTTACTGTACGGGCGACTGGCGCTATGTTACGGCGGTTCGAGATTTATAACTACTGCGGTTACGGAAACGAAATCTTTTCGATTTCGAGTTCGTATATATCAGGCGAGGTTATCTCCGCTCTTCAGGTCTCCATTTAGAACCATCTGCATAAGTCGATATTCTTTGTTCTCTAATCGGGGATATCTTTTTAGTATCTTTTATTCGGTTACCTTCCATGAATCGTAGTGTCTTTCGATTTTAGTTTTAAGATTTCGACCGTGACTGGAGGTTTTTCGAAAACACAAACGGGACAAGTACGAAGAAACTTGTTTTGAATGTAATATACAAGACCGAGGTATACTATTATTATTTTTACAGATTTTTTGTTTTTGGCTTCTATACGCTAAGGAATAGCTGTTTATTAGTTAACACTAGATACAACTAGTAATACAATAAAATAACTATAGGTTTTTCTCGGTCGTTATGAGAAAATTATGACTGTACCATTCTTAAGAAAGAACATTTATTACGAGCAAGTAAGGATTTGTGTGCTTGTTGGTACCATTTCCATTCTAACACTTATTACGAGTCGCGACAAAGTGGGGTAAATTACAGTGCATTGCAGTGTGTATTGCTAAATCCTCCTCTAATTTTAGAATATTAAGTATTTCGCCATGATGGATAATTTTCCTATAATCTAATCATCAAAATCTTGTTGCATGCGCATTTTGACATATTTTAGATTACTTCGATTTTTCGCAAAAGACTCCCTTTGAAAATTCGTCGAAATTTCGCCCATCGTAGATTTGGTTCAAGGCTCATCGAATGCTATCTCCAATCATACAGAATACGATTCTAAAATCAAAATTGGCACAAGAGGACCAGTAATGACCGAAAATCCCACTGCAGAATCGCATTGTTCTTATATACGATTCACAAAAAACAAAAGTAAAATGCAATTTCCATATAATTTAGAAAGCAATGTGTCGGGCTTAAAAGTGGAGATTTAGGAATGATGTTGACTACTAAACCAATATGAAACGAATATACTTTGTGTATAAATGCACCAAGATGTTAAAATTTGTGACTGTAAGAGAAATGTGTTGATGCAATAATACGTCCGAACTGTAATAAGTACAACAACCGAATTCAGTGAAATTCGAACACACCAGAAAGGACGCTCAGTTACGGCGAATACTATCCTTTCTGCACCGTCGAGGAAGTGGCGCGACCGTGGACATTACCACGCGCTATAATCTTCAGTTTGCATGTTCGCTCGTTAGAACAGGTCGTCCGGAATCAGATCCGGTTAGAGTTAGAACGAGACCGTTGCAGATAGAAGAGAAGGAGAACGTTGGTCGTCAATTAATTGAATCCAACAATGCGAGTAATGAATACTCTGGGTATGCATGTATACGTAGCTTCCCCCTTTGATAGAAATTTAGTGGCGCTTTTATGTCCGTTGCTCTTCGTGCTGTAGAACGGGGTAGATTCAAATGCGAAACGTTTGCGTACATGCGGCCGAATTTAATTCCTGACCGGTGGGATTAAACAGGCCGATTCGAACGTAACGGTCTCACCGGTAAAGTTAGATCATACGTTAGTGTTTCATCCCTGGCATCTTTCCTTCGGAAGCAACGGAGTAACCACTATCCAAATACATACATATATACCTATACGTTATTAAGCCTTTTAAACGGTTCGATATCCACATCATTAATTGATGTTGCCGCTATGGATGTATAACAAGATGCGAATTAATATGTTACATGATAAAAATTCTATAGAAATTTGTTTTTCCCGTTTTTTTTTTTTGCTAAAAATAAACACATAATTTTCAAGCGAATTTTTTTTTTTGTTATTATACGGCTTCTACGCATTTCACCCACTTTTTAGATAATTTATATTATTTATTTCTCTTTAAACTTGTTTTTTTTTTCAAATCGCTTAATTTTACTTATTATTCTAACCTTTCTTCCATTTGTGCAGGTGTATTTCAGTACATATATTGTTTGCTACTGTCGTCAAACATGTACCTAGAACTTCATATATTGTCGTCAGACATGTGCCTAGAACCTTCATTTGCGTGAATAATCAGGTAGTTTTAGGGTTGTTGAATAACGCAAACAGAGACAATTTATACTCAGTTTTACAATTTTACAGTAGTTCTACTACAGTTCAAGTCATGCGCAGTTCGTAGTCTAGACTCGTATCATATAGTGTTAGTTACATTATGTAATATATAAACGTTAAAAAACCATACAGTATTATTATTCGAATCAGTATTAGCGGCGTTTCCCCATCAAGAAACATATACCATGCCAGAAAAACTGCTTGCCATTTGCGGCAAACCATTCATCGAGCCATTTTCCACCTTCCTCGAAATCGGTAAAGTGCTGCTCTGCCAACGGATGCCCCATTGATGTGAAAACATGATAGTCAGATGGCGCCAGATCTGAGGAGTACGGCGGATAAAGCAATGACGCTAGTTTTTGGCGGATTCAACTTTGTGTTTGTAGTTTAAATCTGAGACGAGCAAAATGAACATTTTAAGGAAGTCAATAGCAGTAGCATTTTTAATTAACTGATAATTCCAAACTATTGCCAACGCAGAGACCGTTATATATTACATCGTAAACTGATACATTTTGTATGTTCATAGGAATTACTATTAGGTATGTTGAATGATAATGTTTCATACTAGTCTGCGATACATGTTCGCTACCTCTCTAGATGAGAGAGGTATGGAATTTGCAACCGGCACCGACATTGTTGGGCTGCTGATACCATTCTCTGTACAGTTACCACAGTACGCCAATAATGAGATACGTGAAAGGTGTCGTCTCTCCTCCATCAGTACGGAGAGCCTGCGTACCACCGCGTCGCCGTGCATACAGGTCGCAATGATTAATGTTCGCATAAATCCCGGCGCTCCTACTGATGGCGGCAGATATATGTATGTTGTACATACCGTTACGTCTCTGTCTAGCTCGACGAAAATCTATACTATATAGTGCAGACACATATGTACTTTACATAGCTTTAAATATGTGATTACGCGCACAGTCATCTATCTGAGTACGTAAATATGGCACAGAAGCAGTGGGTAATAAATGTGCACAGTTGCTGTGTTTCATCTTTCCTTGAACATCATGTCGGTGTCAGGTGTTCGTACTTGTTCGTTATCATGTGGCACTTAATTTTACGTTTTATTTATGTATTTTTTGGTTGGATGAGAGCGAGAAAGATAGAAAGAAATAGAGAAAACTCGTCTGGGATGCTATAGTCCAAAGAGAACTTGATAATCTTTTCAGTACCAATGTAACATGTCGTCAACAAGGTGGTCCCAATGTTTTTAATTAATTGGGAAAATAAATAGCATTTTTAATTGAAATTTTAGTCATTTATTATTTATAAAAGTTTTCAAATATATACCAATTTTCGTTGAAATCTTTCAATTTTTATTATACATACATTTTTATACAATTTATAGCGACAACATAATAAATATCAGCAATATTGACTTTAACTTTACAGTAGAATCTGGAATAATAAACTGTAGTCAAGGGAACTTATATTTAGAATATGAAACCACAATTAAGAAGTGTGTGACTGGTCTTACCAATTAATGCTGCCATTTCCTAGCACGCGATGAGGTTGAAGTTTACGCAATCCTGTTATTCGATTGCTGCGAGTGATTACTGGTTTGGTGAATACAGTGCATTGGAAAATTATATTTTAGAATAGTAGATTAGTAGCCAATTAAGGTGAAAGTGGCACCCCCCGATATAGTAATTAAGGTGTTCATTGAGGTAAATGAGATAAGCATTACGAATTATATTAAAAATTCCATAAGAACTTATAGAAGGTTACGGCGGTGTGTGAGTGAAAAAAATGTGTTAGTAGATTTTGTATGGATTACTATTAATCAGTTAATAAATACAGGTCCAAGATACCTTCATGATTAATCTACTGATAAGAATACAATTGTAAGGTTGCATTTATTGAATTGTGAATCGAAATATGTGAAACTTTTAAAAAAGATTTCATTTTCAGTGTTGCGTTAAATGTATAAACGTTTTTATTACATGCAATTTTTTCCTTTCTTTAACTGTATGAGATGCAGTTTTATGTACGTATATACACTACTGTCCTCAGAAGTTTGACCAAGTGACAAAAAAATTAAAAAATCAAAAAAATAAAAGGCAATTATTACTAAAGAAATAAATGTAGCATCAACATTAATAATAATAATATTAATAAATTTTTTCATCAAAACATCCACCTTTTGCATTGATTATCGTGTATATATATATATATATATATATAGATAAAACATCTATATATATATAGATAAAAGCTAATGACGATTGCAAGGACTGTGTGGATGTACTATTCACAGGTATAACAGTAAACTCCACTCACACAAATTAATTAATTATGCGGAACGCAGCGTTTCGAGAGCACGTGGGCTCCCATTGTCAACGTAACTAGTCGGTAACACGGTTCCGCATAATTAATTAATTTGTGTGAGTGAAGTTTACCTGTGAATAGACAAAAGCTGTTCCTTGGAAGTAGGATCGACACTTCGAACTCTTCTATCAAGTTCATCCCATAGTAATTCAATAGGGTTGAGATCTGGACTGACAATCCCCAACTGTAACTGGACCACCAGCGCGTTTTATTGTCGGTCCAATACATTCGGGAAGCGGATCGTCTGACAAACACTCTCCTGCTTTAACGAAACACTATATAAATATTGATTCGTCAGTGCATAACACCCTTTGCCACTGTCCAACCGCCCAATCCCGATGTCCACGGGTCCACTGTAGTCTTTTCAGTCGTTTACAGTGGCGTAGAAATGGTTTACGACCTACCACGTGACCGTGTAAATTTCCTTCGGCCCCAGCCGGCCTATGCTATTTCTCGTGCTGTTTTTCGTCGAAACATCGATCTAGTCGAAACGGTCCCTTTTGGAACCACCAACGATATGTATTTATATATAAGTTATCAATTTTACCCTTGACTTTTAATTCTTTGAAAAGTAATAGAGTAAATTGTAACAAATTTGCTTTATTCACAAAAGAACATTGAAGTGTTTTACAGTAGTTTACCGAACATACAATGCAAATTATAATATACTGCATTAATTATTCAAGTTTTTCTTAGACTTCTAATAATGACGCCCACGTTGTTATGAAGGTAATAACGTAATATAGTCAGTAAAAATAGTGTATTAAGCTATAGGCAATTGAAAAAAGCAATCGAGAAGTTTTTATGCGATCGTAGAAGAAGATGTATGGCCACTAGATTTCAACTAATGACACGGAACGAAGCGTTGGAAAATCGTTCATCATTGTCGCACGTTATTTGTCACTGTAAGTCGATGCGGACTCCACTATCTGCACTTTAATTAATAGTCTTCTTTCCGATCCGTTACCTGCTGTGATATAATAATGCAACACACCATAAAGGTCCAACAAGAGGATAGTTACAATATCTAGATTACAAATCAAACCAAAACAAACAAATAGATGTTATCTTTGAGTTAAACAGTATTCTATGTAGCGATATTAAATGTATGTACATATATGGAGGTTTATGTGTGTGTTTCTGTATAGTTTTTGTTGTAAGTGTGTATCGTATATGCGTGAATATTTAATGGCAGTAATCTCTGCGCATTACAGTTTAAAGTTACAAATGCATTCTCCGCAGAAAGCTCAGAGTTAGAAGACCCAAGAGAGTGTATGTGCGGGTGCCCGCTTCAGAACTTTAGTCCTCACCGTTGACAACATGAGTGTAAAATTATATCTAGAGTTCATGCGTGGTATTAAAAATAACATCACTCACATACAGATACAGATCCAGTTACTCAAAGGCACCATCTCGAAGCGTGAAAGCACAATATCGAGTGATATACCCTCATTCGGATAAACACTATCACTTTTGAAGTTTGGAGAAAAAAATGTAAAAAATCTGCGCTGTCCTGCAGAGGAAGAAAGTCCGGCCAAAAGCCCGTGAAAACATATTTTCATCATACGTATGCGAGAACATCAAGAGCAATATATATATAAATATATGAAATACATGAATATGTATGCAGTGAATATGTTTACAGTACAAGTATCTAGCATGCAGGAGTCGATAATGAGGGGCTCGCGTTTGCGGCGAATATCTGACGTGTGCATGTTGTCGGCGTTGCTGAATCGCTATTTGTACGCGACATAGATAAATACGTTTATTTGGACTTCTGTGTAAAAGGATGTACGTTATTCGTTAGCGTTGTAAGTTAAAATATATGTATATATATATATATATATATATGGATAGGCGTACTCTATCATAGGGGGAGATTTACATAAATTACTATTATTATGATTTATTACATTGAAGTGTTTGAGGCCGATGAAAAATGATTTGTATGTAACGAACAACATTTGTACCATTATCATGGTATTAATTATATTTTGAATTTAATGTAGAATATTTGTAAATTCATGTAGGGTTAGCATTAGGCATTAGTTTTGGGTGGCAGGTTTAGTGTGGTAAATGTGTAGAAGCTCATTGTTAGTACTGTTATTAAACAGTAACATTTAAACAGAGCTAATAAGGAATAAGAGGACTTACATCCATGTCTATACTACACTCCGTAAAAAAATATCGCATAATTAATTTTTGTAGCACAAGAATGATTTTATGACTAAAGGAAGTTTTAAATATACCCTAATATATGTACTCCAAAAAACAATTGTTACGATTATTTAAATAATATAGGGACCAAATGAAAGCAGAAACTCCTATTTGAATTTTAATGACTCTAGCTGAGTTGATCTGTATTTGCCTTGCAGTTATATACCTCCAACGTAATGCTTATAGTTTTAAAAAGCAGCATCTTGAAGAGTAGTAGAGCTTGACGACCTGACACCGTTTCTCTATATCTAGCAATTGCCCTAGAAGCACTTGACTAATTAATATTATAATATAATATCTTCAATCAAAGCAACTCTTACAACCACTTCATCTGGAGTTAAATTACTCATTTTGCTTCTAATAACTGTCGTAAAGTACTCTAACACAGCACTTTATAATTTGTCTGTATAGGAACACACTAAATAGACCATGTGTAGATGCGCCTTTCTAAAATGATAGACGTTAGCCTTCTATAAAGAAATACGTCAGGGATCTGTGATCTATGAATTTGCTCTTCCCACTACACCTACAAATACTTACTTTAAACCATTTTAAACCAGTCAGTTCATACATTTCAGTTCTAAGTAACGAACGGTAATATATCAATAATATAATTGATAGTATAATTTATGTGTGGAATACGATATATTACACTATTAGCATCACGCACATTAATTCGAGAGTTCTTTTGAAGATGGTTTTGTGAGTACCATGAATTTTATATCTGAGTATGTATGTTATTGCCTTGATTAATATCGAAACAGGAACATTTGTGTTCGTTTAAAAAAGTAAAAAATTAAAAAGACTCAACTGCATACTTGAACTTTATTATTTCTTAAATAAAAACACGATGTTTAAGGTATTTTATGTCTATAATAGTCGTTTGACTAATTAGACGCGTTTGTCCGAACGATTTATTGTTTCCGACACAACAAGAGCGTTCAATATCCAATTTTCCGCTTATTAACCGGCCAAAGGTAAACCGCTAATTGGTGTGTAATCGAATTATACGCTCTCATATCGCTCGCCGCCTATTCAACGAAGCAAAAACGTCGAAAAGTCAGCGCCCTGCTTCGTCAATACGACGTGCAAAAAATAAGCGCCGCAAATCGTAAACCTTTCGTATAATACGTTTCCTTTCTCAGATTCAATTGTCGGTGAAAACGTTTAATTAATCATGGAACTCAATACCCCCAAATTAAATATGTCTTCCGTATCTCTACGCATCAAAACAACGAGTTCTCGCTTTAGGCAAATAATTCATAGCCGACAAAAGTTCGTAACAACGTTTGCGCGCGCATAAATAAATGAATAACGCAACGTACATCCCCATCGACGCATTCAAACCGAGAGTCTTTCTTCCGCTATTCGGGAGAGTATTGTAGAGAATAAGCGTATGCTAATTCTTAAGCGGAATCGTTTAATATTTAAGTGAGATCATCGCCGGTACAACGCTAGACTTTGGCCTTTTCGATATCAAATATTTACGTCGGCGTTGAACGGACACGGTTCGGGTTAGATCGCGCTCGACTCGAAACAAATCTAATCCGATATGCGTCGAGCCTGCTGGATGGTTCTTTTCGAAAATCTCCTTGTCGCGGAAACTTTAAAAATAATGCAATAATTTCCGCCGAGAGTAGAAATAAAATCTTATTTATCATCACACATCAAATACAAATTTTTAATAATTGACACTCAGTCTATCAGGGTAACGGCATATCACGAAATTATATTACAAAAACTACAGTCCGTGTCCAATTTATTAGGGCGACTTGCAAAAATAGCGATATTTTGACTAATCTATTAGTTCCCCTTAGCACTGACGAGGTGGGGTCCCGTTGACATGTTACGTATGTTGGCGGTTCAAATAATATCGTGATTTTCTGTTTGTGCTCCTCAATATTTATAATCAGTTAACTTACGCTGATTTTGCAGTTGGCAGTATGTTATATATAGCCAAGTACAAATTTGGTCGCTTTAGAAGTTCTTTAATTATACGAGGGCAATCCCAAAAAAAAGGTCTCCTATTTTTTGGTGACGTAGAGAAAGTTTTAATACGGTTGTTGGCAACACTGTTGTGAGTGGTGCCTTCTCCCCTACCACATAAGCACGCAGGCTCTTCGCTCGGATGCTCAGTCTTGGCGGAATGTTGAGCAAGGGTGTAAGCATTCTCTACGACAACGCCAGTCCCCACGTCGCCCGTCAAACCGTCGATCTTCTGCAAATTTTTGGTTGGAACGTCATCACACATCCACCCTACAATCCGGACTTGGCACCCGGCGATTCCCACCTGTTCCCTAAGTTGAAGGAACATTTGTCTGGACGGCGGTTCTGCTCCGATGATGAGGTGAAAGATGAGGTTCAACGCTTCCGGAAGGGCATGGCGGCAAGCTGGTATGACATGGGCATTGTAACACTGCCACAGCGTCTACAAAAATGCATCGACCGAAAGGGCGATTATGTTGAAGAATAAAGCATTCTTCAATCTTTAAAGTGATGTAGCAATTATAGAAAATAAACGGTTCTTTGTATATCTAAAAATATAGGAGACCTTTTTTTTGGGATTGCCCTCGTATGCCTTGACATTATAATGATAGAAAATGTTTCAAGTACCATAAATACGACAAAAAAACTTCAATACAAAACATTAGTAAATCGTGAAGATAAGGGAGCAATTCGCGTATGAAATCGCAACCGAATTGATTCCGTAGGCAACCATCTCATATCTCGACGTTAATGTGGCGATTTCTTCCCCCTCTTATACGACCTTTCCTTTTTATTGTCCATCGTAAAAAACAGCAGTCGACCGACGGTGAAGTAGACGGAAGAAAGCACCATCAATCGCGTATATTACACATATAGACACCTTTTACTATAACCCGCCGGCTAAACTTTGCGCGGTAAATCGATAGCGACATCGAACCCCACAACAATACGACCAAAAACGACGATTTCACTAACGTTGAACCGTCGCGCTTGAATGGATATTCATCTCACGCAGCTTTCCTTCGTCCCCACCTTCGACCATCCCCATTCGCGTCCTAATGTCCAGGATCAACTTACAATCATATTAAACCCATTACTGTGCCCGCTTCAAGTAAGGCTATAAGTCTGGATTTGCACCGGCCCTACGCCTGCTTTGCATTCATGCGGCGTTCGGGACGAGCGTACGGCGTAGGCTCGATGACTTTACCCGCTCTTTCTTCTTCACCGTGGGCTACCGACGCGAGTAGGCTCTAAATCCGAAATAAAGCTAAAGATATCGCCCGACCGTCAACCGTATTTCGGTATTCGCCGGGAGTAAGAGGACTTTGTATACCTATGCTACATCTTTATCGACAATGTATACCTCCTTTGTGATCCTTTACGATGGAACTCTTTGTTTTGCGCAAAATAAGTAGTTTAAATTAAAGCGGTATCTTTTAGATGTAAGATAGAATAACGATGTTTTTTCTCTTTTACGTTTCCAGCGTTCATATCGAATATGGGAAATAGTTTTTACAATTTAGTAGTTGAGTTCATCATTACTGTTAAAAAAAAATCATACAAATGGATGACATTTATTTATAAAGAATCAACTGCCACAACGGCAGTTTTATATAATAAACGTGTATTTGAATGAAGACCTTTACACATTCAGGCATGATAAGGCATCATACCACATGGCCAAATCCATTCAAAGCTTTTTGGAAACGCACGCTCTGCCAGTGTTATCTTGGCCGAGAAGTTCTCCCAACCTCAATGCAATTGAGAACGTGTGGAGTCTTCTAAAATCATGCGTATATTCTAGAAGAAAAACTACAAAAGAGCAATTAGTAAGAAATATTGAAGATATGTGACAAAATGACGCTACAATTAGACGTACCATTAACACTTGCATAGACAATATGCTAAAAAGAATAAAAGCAATTATAAAGGCAAAGAAGACATTACATAATATTAGCTACATAGTTGTGACGATGTCTATAAGCAGTTCTGAATAAACTTATGCCTGTACAATACGTTTTTCATTATATATTTTAACAAAATCGCTATTTTAGCAAATGGCCCCAATAGATTGGACAGGGACTGTATTACTGAAAGTAATAGCAAGTATCTACATGTTGTGTGTCTCGATATAAATGCCTAATATACACGCGGGTTTATCTATTGTTCGATGTTCGCTTGTTTGCTGTATACGCGATTGTCTTAACTTCTACCTCTTCGTGAGCTAACTCCGTGTGCATGAACCAACCGTATTATGTACGGTATACGCCCCATACGACACCCTGTTATCATTCGCCGTACAAGCAGCGAGTTCACAGCTGGAAATCAGCTAGCAATTCCGACGACGGCGACGTCGGGGAACGGCGGCGCCAAGTGCTTGCTTTCTCCTTTCCGGAGAGACCATTTCTAGCGTTGAGGATTGCCAACTATTTTCCGCTCTAGTATATCTATCTACGACCGTATATTGTGCTTTAATTGCGAGAAATTGTTGAGAGATCGTAATAAGTTTATCTCTGGAAATTGGTTTCCGTTGTTCTGTTACTATTCTCTCTCGATGTCGATGTCGTCGTCTTCTGCCCTTTGTGAGGGGTAGTGCGGGGTGGAGGAGGCGGGTTGGGGAATGGTCGTAATCTTTCGACGTTTATTTTTTGAATGTTGGATGTAATTGGGACGTCGCGACATCACCAGACGGAATCTTTTGATTGTATTTATGATCACAAAGGCGACTGTCAAGTGGACTTAGCTTATCTCAAACACATATATTAAGTATACGCCGTAGTTTCATTTATTTTGTTTCAACTAAGCCAAATACTAAAAAATATACGTATAAAAACGTCTATTACTGAAGAATTCGTCTTATTTCTATAAGTTCTATGCAATGTATTTCCTGTCCGCAGTAGCACATAAAATAATAGCAATATAGTTATACTTGTAATCGTATTTGATACATCATAAATAATATTCACATGCTAATGTGATTATTACGATGCATATTTATAAATAGAAAGCCATTAAATAGGCAATTCAAACTTTTGTTTTCATTATTTTTTCAGGACAATTATCGTAAATAAATTTGTACAGCTTTAAGTAAACAGTGGAAAATCAATTTCTAAACGCAGATGATGCTTTCCAAGTTGCTAGGACACGAGTTCCATTCAACTGGGAAAGACCTATTTGCCCATTATAAATTTCATTTATTGCATGCATCGTTTATCGACGGTTTAACTTTCAACCAGTTTAATTTTCTACTATCTATCGAAAAGAGCCGTTGCTTCCCTTTCCATCAAATTTTACTTTTATATCCTTCTGAGTCTTACCCTTTACACTTTAGCGAAAATTTAAATATCTATCAGTATAAGCATTTTTTATCGTACAAGCTAAACGGTATAACTTAAGACAGATGCGCGTAAATAAATGAATACTCAAAAAACGAATATATGTTATTGAAACTATATAACTACAACGGCTTTTACAATTGCTCTTATTCTTTTTGGCATACTATCTATGCAAGCATTAATTGTATGTCTAACTCTAGCGTCATTTTGCCACGCATCCTCAATATTTCGTACTAATTGCACTTTGGTGGTGTTTCTTCTCGAATACACGCGTGATTTTAGAACACTCCACACGTTCTCAATTACATTGATGTGGGGAGAATTTCCCGGCCAAAGTAACACTGGCAGAGCGTGCGTTTCCAAAAAAGTTTGGATGGATTGGCCATGTGGCATGGTGCCTTATCATGCATGAATGTGTAAGGGCCTTCATTCGAATCTAAATCATTAATATATGGCATCAAGACATCCTCCAATACACGCTTATATGGATGTTGAGTCAGAGAGCTTTGGCAAAAATACAGTGGTTCAGAACTTTCGACTGATAAGCAGTACCATACCATAAATGGAGAGTGTTTCACCATTTTTAGAACACTAACTTCACCAAACCGTTCCGATGGAAGTCGTCTAAGAAAGTGAACTCTTTCGGTCATGGCTTCTAGTTTAGGCTCATCGCTGAATACGATCTTTAACGAAAACAAATTGTTCAAACAAAAAAGATGTTGCTTGATTTACATATTCATTTGTTATTTTGTCTTAGCTTTCGCCAAGCTTTCTTCAATTGTGCAATATTGTTGACGTTTTGCCTACTTATAACGTGCTCGCTTCATCATCGGTATTAATCTTGGCTTTTTCAGGGGGTGTTTGCATTTTAATCCGGTTGCGTACAATCGTCTATGTATTGTACGCAATACGCGTGTTGAGAGAAGTTTTTTGTTTTGTTTCTAAACGATTAAATTACCCTACATAATAATCTGCAAGTATTTTTGGCTACTAATCCGATTGAACCGTTTCTAATTGGTTTTACCTTAAAATGTAATATTTTCTTGGGACTATTTTCAAATAATTCCTTTTGATTAGTTATAAACAAAACTTAATTTTATGTGACCTATGTGCTGTACCGTTGTTTGGTAGAATTTCAAAGATTCTTTTGCCATTAAATCCTTTATTTCTTCACTGACCTTGTAGAATTATATTTTACTATTTAGTATATCTTTCTCTCTTTTTTGTATCGCTAATTTTCAGTGGATTAAAATAAAATTATATTGAGTAACCACAATAGATTATATATACAAAAAATATATAGGAAGAAACATTAAATTAAAGAATTGCTACAGTTAATGAAAAAAATAACGATACTGTATTCTATATTACAGATAAACTAAAAAAACAAATGCTATCAGCTTCTAAACTATTATATCTCGATCACTATCCTCATTGCAAGTGTATTTTAAATTAAAATTTCAATTTTCCAGAAACCTAGATAATACAGGCTTAATTACTGCAATTACACCTTTTTGCTAAAACATCTAAATCAGAAAAGGAAAATTAAAATGTTCCGAAGCATCTTAAAAACGAATACATATGAGATACCACGTGACGACGTTACCGCAACACACGTAAATAATCACAAAAAAGAACAGGTGTTCAGACGCTCAACTTGTTAGAACGCAGATGTTTCTTGGCATTGGGCAATTCCATTATCGCATTTCAAGGGTGGAGAAATATAATGCACCTGCGCGTAAGTCAAGGTCAAGTTCGCGTAATGGCCAGATGTTCGTATACTAGTAGACATTTCAATCTGTACATTCCATTCTATTATGTGCATTCGTGGACATTTAAATGTACACACGAAGATGTTTTTCTGTTTTGAAAAGAGACCTATAAAAATTATATTATGGTATATATACCTTGAATTTTTTGCAGGCTATCATCATACCAGTCAACAACCGCCCCGCATAACTGAGCATCCCGTCGACACGACGGTAGCCCGCCACGAACCAGCAACGTTAAATTGTCACGCCAATGGCGAACCGGAGCCGACCATCACGTGGTTCAAGGATGGCATCGCCGTCCGGACGGCGCCGCAGGATGCCAGATCTCATCGGGTCCTTTTACCCGCCGGAAATCTGTTTTTCTTGAGAGTAGTGCAAGGTCGGAAAGAAAATGACGGTGGAGTGTACTGGTGTGAGGCCATAAACGCTTTGGGGAAAGCAAGAAGTCGAAACGCTACACTTACCGTTGCAGGTAAGGTTGATGCTTTTAATATCCAGAAGTAAAAGAATAAAGTAACATATTGTAAATTCGCGTAATTAATTCAATTTTGGAAACACAAAATATTCTGAATGAAAAAATGAAAGACGTGTTACGTATAAAACTTGGAGTGTTTACGATTCCAACTCATAAACAAGACGAAATTAGATTCGGTTTGTACTCGAACCGATCAGATGAACAATTTGAAGCTTAAAGTAAAATTTTGACCGTCTCATCTTTATATTGACCATAGACAATACGTAGGTTGCGTTTCTCTTGTTTTATTCGAAAGCAACGTACAGTGCAAAACGGTAACACACTGAACACATAAAACTACGAACGTCAGCAATTATTTGTCAATGCTACGCAATCGTTTTACGTTTGATATGTATGCGTTCAAACTGGCCCCAATAAGCCATAAAGGGAATACAAACATCGAGAAAAAAGAAACTCGGAAAATCAAATATTTATTTACTGGCACCGAATACCGATCCATTCGATATGCATATCTTTGAATACGTTATGCAATCGCTTCGCAGTTGTCTTTTTTTAATACAAGTTACTAAAACAACATTCGGAACAGACTGACGAATAAACGCAAGCGAGATCAGAAAACAAGAAATGAGTTTACACGCAGCGAAATTTCTATAGTTCCATATTAACTGCTTATAGCTGCCTTCAATCGATCCGAAAGTTTACAATAGTATTGTGCAGTAATCGTCTGTCCCTTTGAAATGTAATCGATAAGCTAGATTCTCTTCGCATCCCATAAAACCTTTCACCTAATCACCTTTCCTGCCGATAGAATGACTTCCGCCTTCTTTATAACCGGTTCGCCACGTTTAGTCCACTACTTTGAAAAGATCTGTTGGATTTGGCCGAAACCGCTCCAAAATGGCTGTAGAACATTCCATTTCAATGTTGATCGGCGATCAGCCTCCACAAATTTCAAAATTTTTTGTGCATTTTCTGCACAGTGGCTGTTTTTGGGCGTCCAGAACGGGGATCGTCATTTACACGTGTACAAGCTTCTTTAGATTCATTCACTCATTTGCAAAACAGTCTTAAAAGAAGGAGCATCCGCGCCTGACACGTTTGCCATATCACCATGAATTTCTTTGGGCGACAAATACTTTTTCCATAGGCATTTAATCACTGCACGAATTTCAATATTGTCCATTTTTAAAAGGCGCCGAAAGTGCTCTGCTTTGAACGAGTATACACAACAAACTACTTGGCAGATACAATAGCGTCAAAGATTGCTTTTACACAGCGCCATCTCATAATTAGTTACCGAATTTTTCAACTTACCCTCGTATGAGCTTAGAGCATGTATTCTTGTATTCATGCAACGCTTCTTATGTGTTAGAATGTTAAATAGCAGAATTTCTTTCTATCGTGTTTAGAATAAATTTTATTCTTGCTGCGAATGCTAAATTTGCAACCAAATTGCCCGACGTACATGTTGTTGTTGGGGGAGGGACACTTAATGCGGTCATTTGTTAGGCCAAACGAAAGCAATTGCGGAGAGAGAAATGGTGCGGGGCGCAAAAAACAAATGACGGTATTAAAATCGTAGACTGAGAGTAACGGGTCTCGGTCAACTGAACCTTCTCCTGTCGGTTCCGCCGAAAACAAAAAAGCAATAAACCGTACCGCTCTACCTTTGCGTGCCTATTCTGTTGACCGTTTTCGAAGTGAAGGTACGCCCGAACGTCTAATAAAAAAGCTATTCGATCATTTTCCGGTTGCTAATCTTGTAATTACTTAATCGTATAAGTCTCGCTTTGTATACGATACCATCTATCTTAAATATCGTATAATTACCTTCCGGAGCATATTCCGCCTTGTCGTTTCGTTGTGTGCGAGTCGTGTCGTCGTTTTTATTAGTAAACTTTTAATGTTTACCGGCGGTTTTGATATATTATGTTTACAACGCGAGCAGGCCTATGTATGTTTTACAAACTTCAACCACCTAGTCGAGAGTTGAGGAGCTTTGAAATTAACGTCAGTCCCAGGACGGCATAACAGCGCGAAGGTATATATTCTTTATGAAAGTTAAATGATGGCGGCCGTAGGCTACGCGTAAAAGGAGAAATTTTGTTACGTTTTACGCACTTGTTTGTTGTGTAACAATGGAGTTTTCGCGGTTCTGATCGTGTAGAGTATATGGATTCTTTTCAAATACAAACAGACGAACGATTCTTCCTACCACACGCCAATACCGGTCAAAGATAGCCGTTAAAACGCCGTGGTTTCAAAATTCGCACCCCTCCGTTACCTTTTCTTTAGCGTTGACGCCCCGAATTACTCATTTCCCGACGATTTCCAACTTGGATCGAGGGACGGTAAATTATTCCATAGGCGCACGATAGTACTCGAACGAGTTGGCTGTGAAAATTAAGTTTTTTCTTCGCACGATTGTGGTAGGAGGAATTACGCTTCATTGACTAGTTTAATTGACTCTCGTCGTTGGCGGTTGGTCTATTCGAATTTAAATAACCGATAATTACGTTGAAGATAGCGGAGAGATATAACCATACAGAATACGATTCTAAAACCAAAATTGGCACAAGAGGACTAATCCGGACGGTATTCGTTTCTAACGATTTGAAAACATGTGAAAAGTGTAATGACTACTGCTAAATCCTTCTCTAATTTTAGAATGTTAAGTATTTCACCGGAATAGAGAATTTTCCTATAATTAATTTTTATTGTTCGTCTTGATCTCCAAGGTACCATGCAAATTTTTACTCGGATACTTTAAATGTACAACGTAGACGTTACATCGAAGATCTTTCTTCTTCTTCTCAGTATCGAGCTTATTTATATTTTCCATTTGGAGGAAGAACGTCGGCAGATCTTATTTATGATCTCGAGGTAAGATTGCCGGTAACAGCGCGCGTACACCTACAGCGTGGAACGCCCGTTGTCTGCACGTTTTCGTTGTTCCTTTCTTCGGTCTCCCATTTCATTTCTCCGTTTTCGCATCGCCCGCCTTACTCCCATAACCCGTGCTATATGAAGTTCCTTCTACAAGAAGGTACGTAAGGTATATCATCTCTTCGCGTGCTTGTCTGCGTTTGTATTTATTCTGTTCATTTCGTATTTGAGATGATATTTATTTTTCATGCGCCTTCATATGCGGTCCGATTCATCACAAAAGGATTCGGTTTATGAAAAGAGACTGGGAGCATTAGATAGTGGAAGACTGTTGAGTTACGTTCTCGATTTTGTAGCGGTGATTTCTTTTTCTTTTCTGTCATCGTTCGTTGTACTTTAAACTAGTTACTTGCTGTTATGTTGGGTGGTAAAGCAGAGTAACGTTAGAAAAATATAACTGAGATTTAATTACGTGTAGTTAAAATTTTCTCTCTCTTCACACTTGCACCTGTAATACATAGGTAAACAGATGTAGACAAATAAATAGATGTCCAAAATGCCATTTTGGAAAATACTTCAAGCAAGCTCCCTCATGGCCTACTCTTACTTTTAAGGCTGTCTCTCTGAAATAGTGAACAAGTAATGTATGCATAAACTATCCGTTTTTTTTTTTTTGCTAAAAAGGAACACGTAATTTCAAGGGGAATTAATTTTGGCCATCGGCTTCTACACATTTCACACATCTTTCAGATAATTTATGGATACCATGCTAACAATACTTCACGAAATTTTTTTTTTGTAATTGTATCGTGAATGTCGGTAAACGGTAAATAAATAAAAGCGGACCAAGTAAAAGTTGAAAAAGAAAATATAATGAAAAACTTTGAATAAATATTAATGTGCTCTATTATAAACACAGAATATCATTACAGAACGTTACCTTAAAATTCTAAAATCGATTTACTATTGTTTGTGGTATGAAATTAGCGTGCTATATGAAGCTATAAAGCTAATACTAAGCTTATCTTAAACGAAATGTATGCATTAGCAATATTCCGGCTTCTCCAAACGTATTCAGAGAATCGTCGCAACGCTAAATGGAAACGCTTTTCGAAAATGGATAGTAGGCGATTTAAAATATTGTTTTAATCCGGCGAGGGTATTTCGATGTCACGGCTGGCTTTCTATTTTCGCGACGCATTTTCCCGAAAGATCGTTTCCCGACGGCTTTTATTACCGGCATTAAAAGCGTTTCCAATTTATCAGCGACGAGCGAACAGCGTACGAATGGTAGGCGGTGCCTGAGTGTCGGCAAGAACGGCCGATTCTCATGCAAAATTCTCTCTCCATCGCGAAAGATAAACAACGCCTTATTATGAGTGACACCTCGCCTGAATATAAAACACTCAATTTCATGCATTGTGATCGTGTAAGGTACCGCCATCATCATCAACAACATCATCCCGCTCTCTCTATACGTAAAATACTCGCCGCGGCGTACGGACTAAGATTAGGGACCAAGCGACGTCTCAATATATCGACGGAATTCAACGGCGTAGCGTGTTCGCGCTTATTTGAGAATCTCCATGGGTATTCTAAAGGAGTATTGGTTCTGGTTTCGGTGAGTTAGAAGAAAGGAAAGGGCCTTTCTTATACACATATACATATCGGTATAAAATAGAAGGTGTGTTTCCTGCATTCTCCTTTCCGTCTTCTCCCTTACTTTCGTGAATGAAAAAGAAAAATGCTAGGCATCGAAGAGGGAACAGCTCCGCCCGTTGAATACATAGTGACGTTATTTTTATGCATATATATGTATATTGTAGATAGGAAGGCTCTGAGTGTAATGGAAATTCGGCGTTGACAAAAGCAGTTGGATTTAATATTTCGGTTGATGGAACTGCGATATATGACTGGGGTTGTTTACGTCGACTGAATGAATAGGAAGAAGCGAAAAAGAGGTCTTATTTAAATTAAATATAGAATGGGGTTGTTTTACAATTACGTATACCCCCAGTCTCGATTATGTCAATACATCGCGTGATCAAAAATTGCTGTCGATAAGCAGTCTCGGCAAAGTGGGGCAAGTTACAGTGCAATGCGGAGAACAACGTGGAGGGGCAGAATGGCCGTATTCAGGCGGGTGTTCAGTAAGATTTACGTACTCGCATCATTCATGATCGTGTCCTTTATGAGTGAGTGTAGGCGATGCGGACGCAGGAATGCTTATACATAAAATAATATTAAAAAATATATTATATAACGTGCTGAAACACTTACTGTTTCCACACTTGTTTCAGTCAAATGAGTACGGCGTGCGAAATAAATATTTTTTACTGATGAAAGCGACCGTCCCACATCGAGTGATGTTATGCAGGGTGGCGCAGGGGAACGGAAAATTTTGAACGTTACAGTTGCCAGCACTGTAGAGCCGGCAGTTGTTCGTAACGTCGAACGCATTGCCATTTAGTAATCATGGAACGTTGGACTAGTGCGGAACGTGCAGTAGCAGTGAGAGCGTTTTATAAGAAATGGTGATAGTGCGACTGCCGCGCAGAGAATATTTCGTCAGAATTACCAGCTTGGACGTCATGGACGTGTCCCATCTGCGCATGCGATTACAACGCGGGTGCGTAATTTTGAAGAAACAGGATCTGTCTTGAAAAAGAAAGCTCCAGGTGGCATTCGAACGGTACGTACCCCAGAGAATATTGAGGCTGTTAGAGCTGCAATCGAGAGAACTCCTCGCCGCTCCGTTCAACAGCATGCATCTACGCTAGGGATTATGCGATGAAGTTTACAAAGAATACTGCACGAATTACATTTCCAACCCTATAAGTTGCAGATTGTGCATGAACGAGACCCAGCGTCACGTACGAAGTATAGTAGGCAGATATTGGATAAAATTAACGAGGACGCGAATTTCGTTGGTAACACATGGATATCAGACGAAGCCCATTTCCATCTGAACGGTTTCGTAAACAAACAGAATTTTTATTGGACCCAGGATAATCCTTGTGAGTTACACCAGCGACCACTACATAGCGACAAGGTCACAATATGGTGTGCTGTATCATGTCATGGTGTTATCGGCCCTTATTTTTTTGCACGTGAGGATGGTAGTGCAGCGATAGTAACATCTTAACATCACTTTACACATTTAATGCTATCGCCTCCGTATTCTAAATCCGGCATAGTCGCTATGCTAAATGCGACATTTTCTAAGTATGTGTGTACTGACAAGCACTCACAACACTCCACGTTGTTCTCCGCACGACACTGAAACTTGTCACTCTTTGCCGAGACTAAAAATAATACAGGATTACAATGATTTTGCTGTTTTAGATTTTGAAACGTAAGAATGCAGTCCGTGTACTTGTATCGCATAACGGTTCTTTCGAAATTTATATTAGTTTCCCTTTTATGAGCACGAGCCTAACACGTCCTAACAGTAATATCACCTATATATACATAAATCTGCTTAAAAGAACTGATTGACTGACGTTATTGAAATTAACGGTACTGGAGTATTAACAATCACTTTTCGAGAATAATACAGTTCTCAAAGGAATTTAATTTGTAGACCTGCGTAATCTATTTGAGACCCATTTCGATGCTTGCAGCAACGAAATCAATGATATCTTCTACACTAAACACAGCGCTATTCATCGTACACACATAATATTATTTTCCTCGAATTAAATTATTAAGTAAAACAGCAAGTCTATCGATGACCAGAAGAGTGGTGGAATGCGAATGTAAGGAGAAACAGATGTTACGCTTCGCAAAAAACGCTGCTTCGCGCATACCTTACGAAAGGAAAAAAAATGCCCAATTTCATGACTTCGATTCTTTCGGAATCGCCCGTTAAAGCCCGCCAATGATGACATCTGTGCCGGATGAGGCGAGAAATTGCCTATCGTCGAGGTTAGATCGATTGCGATGCCCGCCAAAAACTCCGACGATCACCGCATAAAAGCAAGACGTAAATTGCCGTTGAAATTGAGACACAAAAAATAGCAAAGGTAGATATATACGTATCTCCGTCGCTTATATCTAGAGGCAAAGGCAACAGATGATTTCTCTGCATTTTTTTGCGTTCAATCCTATTGCTAGACTTTCATGTGCAGTATACTTATGTGTTTTGGTTCTTTTCACGCATTTACAACATTGTAATAAAAAATTATAGAGGTATTAATTATTTAACACGTATCTTATGGAAAAGTTAGCTGGAATCGAAAAATGTTATGGATCCCTAAGATACTGTTATGTACTCATACATGCATGGTTATTTGTCTACGTAATCATCATGTCATATCTATGGACAAGCCTTCCAATCCTCTCTGCATAGAATGTTACCACCAGTGACTTGAAATGGTTCGTGACGTTGTTTTGAAGTTCCTCTGTACTCTGGAAGTTTTACCCTCCTAGCCACTTTTTCAGTTCAAGAAAGAGATGATAGTCGCTTGGCGTTAAGTCGGGGCTATACGCCGGGTTTTCAAAAACTTCCCATCTAAATTCTTTGAGAAATCGTTGGGTAGCAGCAGTAGTGTGAGGACGGGCATTGTCGGGAATTAGATGAACTCCAGAGGTCAGAATGCCTCATTATATACCCGGCACATTTTTCGATGAGAACTTTAGCTGCACTATTCCATTCTGCTTGAATTACACTTCGCAACTCGCACTTGGCGGGAAAATCAATCGTAGCAAGCATATTTACGTGCCTGCAACTCAGCTGAAAATTGCGTAATACCATTGCAAGAGGCAGATATTCTAGTGCAGGAGATGCGCAATCATTTACTGCTCGCTTAACTGTTTACAGGCTCTAGCACAAGAAATAAATGAGAAGTAATAGCATTCATTCTACGCCTTATCTCGTCACTCTAACTGCCGCCTCCCCCCTTCCCCCTTTTGTTTCTTTATTTCGATTTAGTCTCGACAGCATTTGAATTCTGTTAAAAGTTAATACGAAACTCGCTTAAAATTCACCAAGGAAATGATTCCAGGAAGATCCCATAAGACTATCGCCATTAAGAATTCCCTTAATTCCAAATAAAACTCTCGACACGCCGCCGTGCGTTCACGAAGGAAAACTTTCGAAACAAAGCCCGGCTAGCGCAGCAGACGAAACTATTTTTCTTCGCTCGAGAGAAGAGAACACCCTCTCCCTTCGACAACAACGCAGACGCTACGTATAAGAAGAACGACAAGAGGGTGTTGTATAATACCTTTTGATATTGCGTCGTAAAGGTACTAGACTACCTCCTCCCTTTCCCCATTCTAATACGGTAACCGTAGCAAAAACGGAGAGGGTCTATTCGAATCGGCCATGGATGGGTAATGAAAGAATCACAATTAAACTGATACGTTTACGTACCTTTATGACTCATATAATGCGGAAACGTTAAAAGGAAGAGTAGCTATTGCTGAGATAATCGGCAATTTTAAGAGTTTCAGAAATATAGTTATTGCGAAAAATACATATGTATAATGTAATACATCCTGTATTTAAGATTTACACGCTCACTTCTTTCGGCAATAAGTCACAACGATAAAAAGAAAACTATTTCGGTGCATGTTACAGGAAACTCCCTGGAGGACGGGAAAACGAAAAAAAAAATACGAAAACAAAAAGAATAAACGAAGCAAAGTGATATAACGATATTATTCTTTTTATCAAATAACACGGTGATACGGGTTTGGCAAGAATTTCGTGTGTTTTACTTACCTCTAGTTGAATTTAGCTGCTGAGAAATAGCCGTGCCTAAATTTGATTCAATTAGAACGACAAGAGAAATATCTACGTGAAGACTTTAGTGAATTAGTGCTGACGTCGAACAATTGCAAACACAACCTCTCTCTAAATCTATTCCACGTATCTCCGTGAAACGTTATTGTGTATTTCTTGCGTATAAACGGACCTGAATAATATTTAGGATTCTGTACTATATACAGTCCCTGTCCATTTATTAGAGCCACCTTATAAATTTAAGCTTTTGTGTGTGTGGACGGACATGCAACACGTACTTATATTGGACTTAAAAACACCACCGTCAATAGAAGCTTGTACAGTGCGATACGAAAGCGGACGGAACGGAAATAAATGTTTAATGCTTAGTTTCCCGTAACCGTTCGAGTGAATAAAGTATAGTCGAACATTAAAGCGGTGAAGACTTCTATTTGCGCACCGCTTATTTACCTTAGTATGGCTACCGGGAAAAGCGCAAACCAACCTTACGCGTCGGGCCCCGGTTACGAGGTCGCACTACAGCGCAAGCGGACCGCTAAGGAGATGTACATAGTGAGGGTCGCTCGACCCTCCGCAGCTTGCGTAAACACTTACGTGCCGGAAACTTTTGTTCGTTTGCGAGGGTCGTCGTAAAGCGCACATACAGAGGAATCTGTAGCCCAGATTCCGACATATATACATACCTACGCAATGCAAATACCGTCAAGTATTAATTAAATATTGTTCAAATGTTAAATGAAAAGCTTAAGATTGGTCGTCGTCGATATCATTTCGTTTGTAACGCGGTGCTATTACAAAAAACTTTAAAGAAATTATGATTTGTACAATCTTGATACTAAAGTTAATTATTATTATTTTATATTTTTTTATTATATATTTTTTATATAGTATCAGCAAAAATACAAAAAATTTAGTAACATTGTGGATTTCAATTGGTATAGGAAGCTGCGTAGAATAATAAAGTCTGAGTCGCCTGTACTGTATATTATATTAAAAACGATCCTAAGCAATTCTCGACATTTATTAATTCCAAAAAGTCCAAATGTTTTCTGGTTTTTCTAACGTTGTCAAGACTAAAAATGGAGACTCCCTTATAATATCATCTTTAATTGTGAACACTTTCCAGCATTTCTTTGAATTACTTTATACACATTTTTCCAGCTTTCACCAGCAAAATTCTGTAACATTAAACTGTAATCAGTTGAGCAGCGTGGTGTTAGTTCAAGAATCAGATGTGTATCGTACATTGAAACTGTTAAAAAATAAACACACTATGAGACATGACAACTTACTCAGCTTCCTAGTTAGAGATTGCGCAAATGTTCTTGCTAAAGTATTATGCTATGCAGTCGGTAACACGGTTGACAATGGGAGCCCACGTGCTCTTGAAACGCTGCGTTCCGCATAATTAATAAATTTGTGTGAGTGGAGTTTACTGCTATACCTGTGAATTATGCTATCTATTTGAACTTTCTTTAACAACTTGTATTTTTCCAAATTGCTGGAAGACAACTAAAATCATTCCTATTCATAAAAAAGGAAGTGTTAGTTCTATTGAAAGTTATCACTTAACACATGGGCTGAAAAGTCTCGGGCCTAACACATAGATGACGCTAGTTTTATTGCAGTCACCTTTCTCTCAGTTAATACTAACATTCAAAAGACAACTGTTAAAATTTCATGATATGCTATTCATTAGTTTGTGAGTTATTGTGCTAATAGTCACGCTACTTTTGTTATTTTCAAAACAATGGATCAAAAACAATTTCGTGTCTTAATTTTACACTGCTTCTTGATGGGAAGAAATACCGTTCAAGCGAAGCAATGGCTTGAAAAGTGTTATGGGGACTCCGCTCCATCAGAAACAACAATAAAACGTTGGTTAGCTGACTTCAAACGTGGTCGTAGAGACACCGATGATGCAGAACGCAGTGGACGTCCGAATGAGGCGGTAACACCAGAAAACATCAAAAAAAATCCACAAAATCGTTTTGAATGATCGAAAAGTGAATTTGCGTGAGTTAGCTGACATCGTAAAGATATCAAAAGAACGTATTGGCTTTTTATTGCATGAGCATTTGACTATGAGAAAGCTCTGTTCAAAGTGGGTGCCGCGTTTGCTCACTGTTGACCAAAAACAAGAACGTGTTGATGATTCTGAGCAGTGTTTGGCCACGTTTAAACGTAACAAACCGGAATTTTTGCGTCGATATGTGACAATGGATGAAACATGGATCCATCACTCCATCATCTCAACTCTTAGGTAGGGTTCAGTTTACAGTTCACTAACATGCAAGCCGCTTCTGTAATACGTTTTATTGTTCGCAAGCAAAAACCAACATCCTTTTAAAATCTCCTATCCACCGAATATGTACCGCGTTTAAGACTATACTCTTTACCGATTAATTTTAGTTCCCTTTCTAGCTTATTGCAGAGAGTTTAGTCATTAAGTTATCTCTACAATTAAGTTATACGTATATTCATAGTCTACTTTTTGAATTTTTTTCGTAAGTGTCTCAACAAAATAGTTTTTTCTTTGTTTCTTTTGTCTTGTAATTAGATACGTTTCTGTTAGGAAAATAAATATGTATTACTATTGTTATTATTACTATTAGAAAATGGAAAGGGTCGATATTCCTCTAACTAGTGGAAGAAGAAAGGGCACGCCTAAAGAGTATGGATGGGTACTTTTAATATTCGAGTAAACCGGAGCTAATAATTCATTCGATTTTATTTCCGCCCGGGGAACAACGCTATACGTCCAAAAACTACTACAGCTATTACAACTACGAAGTACACTAGCCGTATCGTTTAAGAAAATATTATCCAATCTGATTAAATGATTCCGAACGAACGATGAATGTCCTTTGGACATGCAAACCCGATCGGCGCAATTTTCGGAATTGAACGCCTTCGATCGGATTAATTTTAACCGATTAGAGAACAAAAATAACATTTCCCCCGACTACGTCGTTATTATTCTCGAACATTATATAGTCGCCGATGTGAATTTTCAACGCGAAGATCCATATCTCGTTTCGAATATTTCGGGAAATAAAGCAATGAGCCTCCGCTTTAATCACGTTTCGCTATCTTTGTTAAAGGAAGCGGGCCGTTTTCGGCAAAGCGCTCCGGTACATGCGACGCCGTAATATCTCTATGTATAGCAATTTCGAGAAATAGAAGAATAAAACCGGGCGAAGAGTTCAAAGCCGAAAAAGCGGAATATCTCTGCATACATACATACGGACGCATCCGTCGATGTATGGAAATGTTTCCTTCGCAACGCCGGTTATACGGCTCTAAATCACGGCACCGAGGAACGTTTTAGTTCCTGCGCCAAATGTGTGTCACGAGTTCGAAGTTTGCTTATGCAACACCGCTTCGGTTCTTCCTTTTTCATCTGGTACGTACGTATATGCATGCACCGCGTTTCACGTGAAATATATTTGAGTCCGTGACCGACGACATAAGATGTAGGGAGGGTATATACGAAATCTATACGTTATGCTGAGAGCGTCCTCGTGTTGTGCTGTGCAAGTCCAAATATTCCCTGTACCGTTATGTGTTGCATGCGGCGTTTAAGGTCGGAAGAAGATCGCGCATATCTGTATGCAGATTTCCATCAAAGGATTTCAAGAATATTACAACATCGTTGAAAAATTGTTCCAGCTGTACTAATTCGCGTATAATCACGATAACGTACAATAACACTTAGTAAAAAATGTTAAAAAGTCACAATAGCGTTGTGTATTGTCTTCTTATTCTTGGCGTAATAATTATGTGTTAGCTTGAAGCTTATTGAAACTTAATACGAATTTTGTTTGGTATAAGCTATTTGAATGACATTACTAGTCTCGGTAGAGTGGGCAAAGTCACAGTGCAATGCGGATAACAACATAGAGGAGCCGAGATGCATTCTGGCAACTATTGGAGAGTCAGCAGTTTCTTACGATATACTCCAATGCTGCTGACGAGATTTTAAATGCGGAAGAACATCCTGTGAAAAAAATGTATTTCAACCGTACGTATTCAAAATATACGACTGTATGTACTTATATTTTAGTCATATGTATCTATAAGCCTGAGAGAGTTTTGAACTGAGCTAACGCTGAGAATTCGCCAGATGAATCGATTGCCGACGATGTGGCTTGTTCGACCGAAGATCGCGTCAAATCGTTTTGAGGCGCGCCAGAGCCCGTTCGTAGTTGCGGAAAAGCCGTGCGGATTTTGCGAACTCGGCCCTTCATTCTTACCACCTTTGTCTTTTCCCGTTCGACGATGGGATTTCCGGATCTCGCCCGTTTTTCCGATACGCGCCTTCGAGTTTCGAACGGCGCGATGTTGCGCCTGTCGAACCGTCCGCTTCTTCTTTTCCTTTTTATTCGCCCGGTGCTACCCAACTACCTTCTTCTATCGCTTCTTATCGAACGACGGCGTTAACTTTATGGAAATTTTACTTCCGGGGATTTTAACATGTCTCCTTATTTTACATAAATACCGACGATAACGTTACCGTCTCTTCCGCCCAGCCTCCGCGGCGGGCGCTGTCAAGAAATCATTTCGGGCTTTACGACGCCCCTGACGGTTATTTAAAGCCATCTAGATGTTTAGAGTTTGGAAAACCGCGCGTTCCATCATTTCAAGGAACGGTGAAATTTCTACCGACGCTATTGTTATTTTTCATATTCGGCTAACAAATGTGTACGTAAAGAATAGTATAAATAGAAGCTATTGTAACAATAGTGGGATATGTTTACACTATGCTTATTTTTCCAGAGATTTTTGACAACATATTAATAACATCCACAGATTTAAATTTTTAGATAATTATTTCGAAAGCTATCCTACATCAAATATCGTATGCTAAACATTATAAAACAATAGAAACTGTCTATCCACTATTATTTTCAATTTCGCGAATCCTACGTTTAAAATTAGGGACAAAGGTATACTTTCCTTCAGCTAAACCTTACATTTCTAGAACGCGTCTCACCTGCCAGGCATCATATTATCTTTGGGGATAGTAATTTTTCCTGTACTTTTTCTTTAACATATTTCCAAATAAAATAATGCAATGATGTTAAATCAAGTGATACAGTGAAACGTTGTAGTGCTTATTAGTCATGCACTCATCGTCAAATAATTAATGTGATACGCCTCAAAGAGCTCTCAAATTGATAAACATGCGAACACGACATGTTGATGTTACAGTCCAAATTCATGAATAGGATTTGCATGCAATACCTATCTAAATACGTTCCCCAAATATCTTTCTAAGAAATTGTGAAAGTGCTGCTTAATGACCTCCGTACGTACTGTATAGAAGAAGATGGCTAGAAACAAGATTGAAAGACACACTAATTCGTATAGATAGAATATTATTTGGATCGGTTACTATTGTAGAAAGAATATTTATCTGTTTAGTGTTGCACCTTAAGTCATTGCTTCTATGCGCTTTATATTTTTTTCGTTAAATGCAAAAAAAAATACATACTAAATGAGAAAAAAACTGCATACTGTACAAGACTGTACTATTAACGCACAATTGCAAAGAGAGAAGTATCGCGATAGACAGTGCAGGGATTAGTGCGTGGTTTAAATTAACCATTTGTTGGCGATAATTTTTCGTCTCCCGTCATAATTCGATACAAAAATGGTAATTGGTAAATGGTAACCAAGGTATAGATTATAATAGTCCTTTCCAATAGATTCTTAAAACTTCGATAGCTATACCTGGAATAGCGCAAAACATATAAAGTTCTTTGTTCATTGCTAGCAGGATGATTGATAACGGCGACTGTTGTTGTGCTGTTGGATACACGTTTTTAGTGAAAAACTAGCGTCGGACGTGTGTTTTCCTGAGATGTAATTTATCGTCGCATAAAAGTGTAATTTATGTCCGAACGTAAGAATCAACGACGCTCGCACGCGCAAAACAACAAATATAATGTGCGCTACGTTCCGATATGTTCGCTCCGGAACCGAAAGCACGCCGCTCTTCGCGGGGGATTGTTTGATTAATGACCACTTAGGGCCGAGCACGACGCAATATCTTTACCCGCTACGGTCTCCCTTTCGGAGAGAAAAACAAGCGGAAATATTTCATAATATGGTGGCAGCGCGGCCAGACGCTTGCGGCGAATAACTGTGCAAGTGACCACGTGCTGCTGCCCTGGTCGCTTCGACAACGCCACAGTTTGAGGAGCTAAGAAGAAATCGTGTATTCTTTTATAAGCAACAAAGAATATCACTTCAATTCAAATTTCTACGCTGTCCCAGTATGCTGCATTATAAGTGTAACGTCTATACAATTTGGCAGGCTAACTTTTCCTTTCTTCTTGTATTCTTTTATAGTAAAATAGTAGACTGTGCGGCAAAGTAGGGAAATTACAGTGCAATACGGAGAACAACGTGGAGAGGCCGAGCGGCCCTAGCAAGGAAGTTTACGTACTCGCATCATTTACGATCATGACCTTCATGAGTGTGCGTAGGCGATGCGGACGCAGGAATGCTTGCATATAAAATAATGATAAAAAATATATTGTATAACGTGCTGAAACGTTTACTGTTTCAAGAAGCTTCCGCGAAACGACAAACTGGTTGGCATCCATTAAATATTAGAATCATTAAATGTATAATCCGAATACTTGCTCCAGAAGCAGACAAATGCTTGTTGGTCTAGTGAAGTGCACGGGACATTACGTAGAATAAAAGAAACACCTAACTTATATCAAATATTAATTGCTTGCTGTGTCGTTTAACACGGATAGCAGAACAGTTTTATACTTTTTGGGTGGCGTTCACAATTCCACCTGCTTAGTCAAATATATTAGTTGTCGCACTTTACACATTTAATTCTGTTACCTTCGTATTCTAAATCCGACATGCTCGGAAGATAACAATACATTGCAAATTTATTATGTAATTAGAAGCAACAATGTGAAATCATTTTGTATTTGGATTGAGGTTAATGTTAAGTAGCATTACGATAATTTTATTACATACATCCATACACACAATAGTTCCTGTTACTCAAAACAAATATTATATTCTAACTATTTTCTGTCTAATTTGGTGTTTAGATTGGATGCACTATCCTCTTATACAATATTTCTTTCGCTATATTTCCACATTTTTTTTATAGAATACATATTGCCTCCTCCTATAAATCAATTTTGAAGATTAAATAGTGACGTATCGAATTTTCGAAGGCTGTAGCTTGTTAAAATTTAATTTCTGCGCGAAATGATTGCCAATTATCTTACAGGAAATTTAATGAAGCTACTCTACAATTCATTAAAATCCAATCTACTATTTAACAAGATTGTCTTCTAGAATATTAACGTGCATAGATAGCGTCCGCGTTATCGTTGAAACAAAAAAAGGACAACTGCTTAAAGTAACGATTTATAATTTATTTTAAAACGGGCGCGCGAATCTCTCTGCAACATCGAAATCGCGTATAATTTATCGACGAATTCGAATGTATGTGTATTACAAATGTAACTGAATCGCATCAAAAAGGTATGCGGAGAAAAAGAATTAAAATAATACGCTTCGTGTGGCGCAAACGGCAGCCTCCGACCAACATCCAATGTACGGTAATTACGATGTTAAATGTGTATGCAATTCGACAATTCAATTACCGATAATATACGTTGGCATGGACGGCAAAGCACCATTCTCTTTTTTTTCTATTTTGGTTTTTCTCTCATCATTCCCTGTTTTATTTACGATCGTTTGGTTAAACGAAATTGTTTGTAATGAAAATACATGCGCCCTGCACTTCTTATAAATTTATGTCTGCACGTTCCATCTTTGTAGATTAACTATTATTATTGAAAATAATTAAATATCAAAATATATCTATAAGCGTAATTATTAATTCATAGTGACATAATGATTTACGAAATTATAACCTTACATCTTGCATCCTAGCTTAGCATTCTATTGGTAAATGTCGCTAATGGAAGGGCTTAAATTCCTACTATCAAAAATAAATGATACAGAGTTTATTTAATATGTAGCAAGATATGTACGTATATTAATTGATTATAAAAAGCATTCAAATAAATATTACCTCAAGTAGTCCATTCCAACAAAACCTTTTGTCGTAACTTCAGCTGCATTAGTTGTGTGTGTAGTGTGTTACTTATACAACACAAATCATTCATGGTTGAATCTTATTTTCGAAAGGGCGTAAGATTGTCGGACAATGGCAGAATTCTCTTGAAGATTGTTTAGAAGAATTTAGAAATGAAGTTCCACACTTATTTGTTTTTGCACACTCTAAACAATGATATACACTTCGAAAGGTATTGAGTAACGGTATCAACTAAACGAACCGTTTAGCTGTAGAACATATTAACAGCTGATGAAACGAGCATTCGATTGTTCAAACGGACGGTCTAGTTTCGGATACCTGTTACTATTATATCACAGTAGTCGAAGTTAACCGCATCATACTATCATCATAATGAACAAAGAAACGCTACGTAGTCTGAAATAAACGCATTACGTATCTAAATTCGCTATAGAATACTTACCTATTAAACAAATTGGATATGTATTATTCAGACAACCACACGCTCATGGCGCAGAAACATGTGCAACGCCGGAATAAACGCGGACGATAGTAATGTGTAGGCAGTAGCAATACCGTGCGACATCATAACGACGTCATTATCTCGAATATCCAAATAAAGCGCATTTACTAATTACATTATTCCGTTGCTATTGTACTCGCATCCCTGTATACACGCGTGAGGTGGTATTCGATATTTCTCTGCATATGTATACTACCGCTCAAAAGTGTTTAGGCACTCTCACTGACAGCAAAAATGTCTAAAAACTCAGCAAAAATGTTAATAATATTTATTTTTTATGTACAAATACACGTACATGAATAAAAATATATTAAATAAATGTGAAAATTAAAACGTTTAATTTAAATTTTGCTTTCATCTATGTGACCTCCTCTTGATTTAATAATTGCAGCACACAATCGAGCCATTCTCGCAATAAGTTTTGCCAGAGTTTCTTCTGTTATTGAGGTCCAACTCGATTGCAATTTGTTCGGCACGTCAGTAGCTGATGTCGGAGCCGATTTCCGTACTTCCCGATCTTGTTCTTCCCATAGTAACTCGATTGGATTCAAGTCGGGGCTCTGGGGAGGCCATTCCATAATTTTGAGAGTTCCTTCCTCTTCTGAGTGGCGTAAATAGTCTTT
Source organism: Trypoxylus dichotomus (assembly GCA_023509865.1). Lineage (NCBI taxonomy): Eukaryota > Metazoa > Arthropoda > Insecta > Coleoptera > Scarabaeidae > Trypoxylus > Trypoxylus dichotomus. Next base: position 295,941 of record CM042080.1, read on the forward strand.
ACATAATTTAGAGGAATGTTTTGTGTCATTATCTTGCTGGAAGATAAAATTTTGACCCAAAAGTCGAATTTCGGAAGGTATTGCGTGGTTCTCCAAAATTTCGCGGTAGTCTTCTTTTTTTAATATACCGTCAATTTTCACAATGTCCCCTACAGTAGTGCCAGCAAAACAGCCCCAAATGATGATAGAACCTCCACCATGCTTCACGGTAGCAGCAATACACTCTTCTCTGGCACGTTCACCCACAGATCTTCTTACGAATATGCGTCTTTGGGTTCCGAACAGCTCAAATTTGGACTCATCCGTCCATAGGACGTTGTTCCACTCTTCTATGGCCCAGTGTTGGTGTTGACGAGCCCGTTTAAGTCGCTTTTGCTTGTTTTGTTTGCGTAGTAATGGCTTTTTCATTGCAATACGTCCATGGAGCCCGGCTTTCTATAGGCGATGTTTGACTGTAGTTTTTGGCCTTCCACTCCGTCTTTTATTAAGAAAACTGCCAGTTTCCCGATATTTTTTACGTTATAGTCAACCGTAGCGTGGTATACTTTCATTTTTTTGGCAATTTGTCGATTACTTATGCCACTTTTATGGAAAGCTATTATAAGCGCACGTGTTTCCGTACTAATTTCTCTTCGCGGATGCATTTTAAAAAATTGTCACACGATATTTCGCTGACGACGTGAATAGAATAAATACCACACTGCAAATGAGGTTACAGATTTCACTATAATCTTCTAGGAAGGTAATTTAAACATTATTACCTACAATCTAACAGATGACTAAATTTACCCAGTAAATTCAGAGGGATTGTTATTGTAATTGCACCGCAATAAGCAGTTTATAGTAATCCGACCAAGTGCAGGTAAATGATAGTAAACCTTATGCGATATAATGGGTGTTTATCTTACTGAACTACATTTTAAATACGTATTTCATTTTATTATAATGTTTTTTTGGTAAACATAATACTATATGAATAATCCATGAAAACAGGGGTGCCTAAACACTTTTGAGCGGTAGTGGATGTGTGTACAAGATACATATGTACAGTGCGTGCGCAAAGGCTAACTGTATCACTATATTTTATGTTCAAAGTGTGTCCGCATATATGTATTTCCGACAGGGCTGCAAAATTTCTCTATATTTGTCTGGGAAAGACGACAACAATTCCCATAATAAGTGTATACGTGTTGCAGGAGACGTTAAAGTTACAGTAACCGTTTACACGAAAGAATCGATCGCCAATTACCGAATTCAAATCATCCTTACTTTCCTCGAAAGATTGTTGATCGGACAAAATAGAAATGAATGACTTATCACCCCACATGACGCAAGATTCGAAAGCATCGACGGCACCAGCTCCATCGTCCCAAAGAACAAGCGCTCTACGTGACGCGATGGAGGCGGACCGGGCCGTATACTCGAATTTAAAATCAATTTCTGCTGCTTGCGAATAGTGCGCGCAACCCCTCCGTACGGGCGTACATGTATGCGACGCGAATGAGGAAGGAAGACGCAGGAAATTGAGATAGTTCGGCGCGATTGAAATGAATTGGCGTCGATCTATCAATCAACGGCAGCAGCAGTTTTCATTTCCTCGTCCAGCGAATGCATGTGTACGTATATACGTGTGTGTGTGCGCGCCGTGCCTGTGCATATGAGAGTGGCGCGGCAATGAGGGCCGATGATTGGGGAGGAAGTACTATGAATAAAAATTTGCATCCGCTCTCTTTAGATAATCGCGCAAATCTTACGGAAACATCCTATATGTACAGTTCCTGTCCAATTTATTAGGACCACTTGCTAAAATAGCGATTTCGTTAAAATATACAATGGAAAACGAATTGTACAAGCATAAGTTTATTCAGAACTGTTTATAGACATCGTCACGACAATATAACTATAATTTTGTAATGCCTCCTTTGGCTTTTGTAAATGTTCTTATACTTTTTAGCATACTGTCTATGCAAACGCTAATGGTATGTCTAATTGTAGCGTCATTTTGTCACGCATCCTCAATATTTCTTACTAATTGCTCGTTTGTAGCGTTTCTTCTCGAATCCACGCGTGATTTTAGAATGCTCCACCCATTCTCAACTGCATTGGGATGGGAAGAATTTGCCGGCCAAAGTAACACTGGCAGAGCGTGCGTTTCCAAAAAACTTTAGATGGATTTGGCCATATGGCATGGTGCTTTATCGTGCATGAATGTGTAAGAGCCTTCATTCGGTTTTAAATCATTGATATATGGCACCAAGACATCCTCCAATACACGCTTATGTTGGTGTTGATTCATGGCGCCTGATCAAAAATACAGTGGTCCGCGTTGGAAACGCGCAAGAGCTTAAATTTATAGGGTGGCCCTAATAAAATGAGCAGGAACTGTAAGTTATTAAACATATTTGATATGTCGGCTATACGATTCTAAACAGTTGTAAAGTTATAACAAAAGTACGACACGAATAGTTAAGAAAAATAAATATAAACTACACAAAATAATAGATAGATTATTGAGATGTGTGTATATATCCAAAATACATTACATATGTACTATATCGGCTAATTATCCTCATATCCCGGTAGCGGTTTGTTTCTGTTCGACTCCAGTCTAAACAAGCAATTAATTCAATGAAAACACGACGTTATATACCAAGGTCTGCCCGACGGAGCCGGAGCTCGTGGGAAGTGGAAACGTGCCGCTATATTTAGAGAAGGTGGCTCGCGATGGTGCCCCCATGTTCCGAATCGGATCGCCGTGCCTTCGGGCTGGGGCAACTCCCTCTCCTGCCGTTGACTTCTAACCGCTCAACAATATGCTAATACTACGGGCGCTGTGACGGTCGGTGCATCTTGCCCGTGGATATTTTGCTCGATAAGGGTTGAGAAGACAAGCGAGGGCATCGTCGTCGTTAGATTATCATACCTTGCGGCTTACGACTTTGTCGTCGCCGTCTCAAGACGATTCCAGCGAAGATCGTCCAAAAAGAGAAAACGATGTTCGCTGAGTTAACCAACGGGAAAGATGTGTAGGTTATACAGTTCGAAGTCGTTAGGACGAAAATGAATTTGCAAAGCATTACCAATTTGTCATCAAACCCTTGCTTATTTATGCACAATAAATAGCCTAAAGAAACTGATCTAAATATAGTTACGAATAATGAGCAAATAAATAAATTAATCTAGAAATTGCCGAAATCTATATACAGTAGACGCTCGATTATGTGAACGATGTCACCCAAGCGCTGGTCACATTACTGAGTGTGTAAGTTTACATTAGCGAGCCTTATTTTATTTATAAAGAAATTGCATAAAAGAAAATGTGTATGGTTATTAAAAAATAAATTATGAACAATGAATAACATAATACATATAATATTAAAAAATAAAAAATAAGTTTTACATTATTTTGAAAAATAATATCCTATTTTGGTTTTTGTAAATTTACGCTTGGTATTTTCTAATGCCATTGCCCATAGTTTATGGAGCGCTAAAATATCGGAATATAATGTCTTTTTCTTCAGCCGAATCTAACGCTTGATTAAAAATTCCTACAGCTTGCGCGTCACTCCCTGTATTTTTTTTTTCAATCGGAGGGTCGTCATCTTCACTCACCCCATCTTCCTCTTCGTGTTCATCATCCATCTCTTTATCGTCATTCCGTAAACTAACATCGGTAATTGTGCAAACAGTATCGGAATTTATTGCTTTTAATAATTTACGCTTACAGGAATCTCATGCATAAATCGGGGAACAACTGGTGCCGACGCTGAGAATATTTACGTAAACATTCTTTTGATCGATCCAATTACGCTCGTAAATATTAATATATTATCGAATTGTACGTGGACAAGCTTGTTTACATTACCGGGCGTTCTATTTGATCCTATAGTAACAATTTTCTGTTTACATAACCGCGACGTTGCCACTACCAGGTATTTACATGAGCGAACGTGTACTATATTTCGTTTTGATCCAACTTAATTTCATTTGCCTCGTCTCTTCACCACAAGTCACAAATTATTCGCCCGTCTGTTTTAACACTGCATTCTTATCGTGAATAAAGTATAAATTTCTCGTATAAACTAGAATTTTACGTACAAACGCTAACCGAACAATTATTATTCTTGTTTGGATCGTAACCGTTACACGTACAAACGTTCCCCAACTCTTTCCGTAAATAAATATACTTTTTCGAAATTTACCAATTCAGTTGTACGCACGCCATACAGACCTATTATAATTGCGACGGACCAGGCAAGAGGGGGTGAATTGCTATACGGTGTACATGGGAATATCAAAAATGGGGATGGAGAAACGTTTGTGTTCATTCCCCGGATGTAAATGTTCTAAACTTGGAGAGCGTTTAACCGGTAATCCAATCTCTCCTTCTCTCTCTCGGCGTCGCTCCCGCCCGTGTCCTCGTCTACTACTCTCTCCGTTCGTCCTTGCAGCGCCGACCGCGCCGTGTCATAATCATAAAAATTAATTAATATAAACGCGGGCCTGGAAATTATACATACCATCTCCACACATCCAAATACGGGTGTGGGCGTCTCCTCGTTCCCCCACGAACGTGTCAGTCGCACAATTTTATCCGCGCAACCGATCTTAAACGCTTTCCGGTGGAAACACAAAACGAGCCGGAGACGCTCGACTTGTTGGAAACAAAAACATGCGCTTGTATATGTGGGGTCCGCTCCGCTAATTATACAACTAGACACACGGGTACCGAGTTAATTACGAAGTTTAATACTTAAATTCATCGTTAATATACGGGAAATGTCGTCCGAATGCGCATTTTCTCTCTAAGGTATATACATATATATATATTCTAACGGCAGAAACGTCTGTTTCGCAGATCTAGATAGCTGCCGTACGAACGTGACTTTAGAACGTCGTACTCCGCACCGATTGGCGATTAAAAGCGTTTCTGTTATTGCCGGACGGTTATACGACGATCGAGCAGGATGAACAAAGCTATATTACAGTTTAATTTTGAAATATTGCGGTATTTATAGTCATTGTATTTATTTCTCTCGTTTGTTCGTGTCCGGTTTTTGGTTTATTTCAATAAGAAAAGCGTAAGCAATGCTTTTTCCGATATCTTGCTAAAAAGAAACACGTAATTTTCAAAGGAAATTATTTTTCTTTATTCAAAATATTGGCCATCGGTATCTACATATTTCACCCATCTTCCAGGTAATTTATGGATACCATGCCATAAAAACTGCATGCCTTTCGCGACAAACCATTCGTCGAGCCATTTTCCTCGAAATTGCTGAAGTCCTGCCTTGCAAGCGCGTGCCCCATTGATGCAAAGAGATGATAATCAAGTGGCGCCAGATCTGGGGCGTACGGCGGTTTCAAGGTGTCTTTCACTGGTTTCGCTGGGTGGGACGGCGTATTGTCGTGCAACAAAATCACTTTGCCATGTCTTTTGGCCCATTCCAGTCGTGGTTTAAATTAATTATTTGTTGGCATTGTGTATCGACGATTTCGCCGGGCTTCGAGAGCTCATGATGCGCAATACCACTCTGGTCCCACCAAACACAGAGCATGGGCTTCTTGCCGAAGCGATTTGGCCTTGGTGTTGCAGGGCCAGCTTCGCCAGGTGAAAGCTACGATCTCTTTCGCTTCGGGTTTTCAAAATAAATCCATTTTTCGTCATCCGCCATAATTCGATACAAAAATGATTTCCCTTCGTGACGTTGAAGCAGCATTTCACAGGTGACTTTGCGATTTTCCATTCGATGTTTATTCAAATCGTGCGAGACCCATTTATCAAATTTTCACCATATGTTTCTACCAGCAAACGATTACTTTTAACAGTCTTTTTCTTTTGATTAAATAAGAAAAGTGCCACAAATGTTCTTCTTCAGGCGCAAACCTCTACATGATCACCGAACGATAAAGCAAAGACGCTAGCTTTTGGCGGACTCAACTTGTGTATGTTTGCATATCAGACGAACTAAATGACGTCTACGTCAAATTGATACGCTTCATACTTTTTGCTGGCGCCATCTCTCAGTTAAATCGGATAAAACTTATGCGTACACCTGGTATATCGTGGTTCACAAAGTATTTCTAAAACGAACATGTGCGGGTTATATTTCACCTTTCCAGACCCACAAATTCCAAAACTCTAAAGTTGTCGAATTAGTACTAAATTACGGGACGTTCGTGCGCCGTACTTTACAATGTGGTATCCAGCCTGTGCCGTAGAAATGTGTGTAGAATGAAGGCTACACAATTTTCTCTCGAGTTCGAATCGCCCTTGATGTATAGCTTAATGATGTCGCCATTGTAGGTGTATGCGCGCAGTAGATAACCAGCTAGCCTTATGTATTATTACTTTATAGGTGTAATAGTAGTACATGGTCACGATGAAAATTCCTATCATTTAATGGAGGGCGTCGCGTCGATTGCCGGTTGATTATCATCCGCATCCTCGCTGCGTTGCGTCCACGGAACTCTCGGTGTTAATTGTCGTTTGCAATATTGTTTAAAAGTGTTTCTTTGTTAGGCCCGGGACTTTTCAGCCCATGTGTTACATAGGTAAACGCACTAAAAATATAAATATTTGAAATAAACAACTTATGGTAATAGCTGGCAGCAACTAGTAATACAATTCCGCATTCCACTAACCATTCTTGTTGACGCTTGCTTTAACCTTTTGCTTATTATCGTAATTTTTCCCTACTACAAACCAAACAAAACACGGCACTTCCTCATCATTATTCCACCTGACCTTATTGTCAAGACATGGTAGAATGCATTATAAGAAAGCGGACGGACGAACAGCAAAGAGAAATGTACCGATGGCCGACGTAATCCTCGCAGAGATATACGTTAACCGGGGGACATCATTTGAATGTGGTGTGTTAGGCGATCGTAAACCATCGTCGGGTCGTATGTACGTAGGTAAACGGGCTCTTCTGCGCTGCCATAATGCCGCTACCGTCCTTTTCATATCGCGCTTATTTACTGCCGTCGCGGGATTTTCAATTTCAGACCCCGTTTGGCGGCGGATTTTTTTTACGGCGCTCTAGTACGGTTCGCAACCCGACAGGCGGGCTATTGTCCGAATAATAAATCGTGGGAGGCGGGACGCGTGTTTTGTTGCTTTTTCCCATCGTCTTTTTTTTTATTGAAAAATGTGTCGCCGTTTATGAAGCCCGAAGGTAGTTTCGCGCCGAGAGAAATGTGGCGGAATATGCGTGTATGTATGTCGTTCCGAATCGTATCTATAAAAGGCGGAGATCTGTGAAGCGATATTTATTGCGAAAGTATTTTAGTTTCAATATTTACCAGCATGCGTCTAAACATAGTATTGTCTTTTAAACTTGATTAGACAGCTTTAAGATGTTCTTAAAAAGAAAAAAAAAACAGGATTAATAAGGTGTGTGATCTTCACGAACAGCCTACCAGCGACTCGGCTATAAAGGAAACTAAAAGATCTTGTTTTAAAGATTGCAATACAAGAGAAAATAATGATTAATTTATTGAAAAGTTCCGTTATTTTTGCGACATAACAGTATACGTCCTATACTGTTATAGATCGGTGGCAACCCTTCTTCCCCCCGCTACTGCTGTTATCGCTAAATTTTTCAACGTTCGGTTCGAATTCGCCGCCGTTAATATTTAACGAAGATCAGGTCCGGTCGAACAAGGGTCGAAAACGCCCTCGTACTATACACTTAGAAGCTTACTTTGCGAGAGAGATAGAGCGGAAGCTTTCGCGCGCTTGCCTCGTTTTAGAAGGAAGGAAGGAATGTCTATCCTTCTCGCCGCTAGTAAAGTAGTAAATACGAGGAAGGAGTGAAAGGAGTATTATATGCCCGTCCGTTGAATAATTAGCAAGACTTAATCCTGCCTGTCAGAAGTCGTATAAGGCGAAGCTAACCAAGCGTTAGACGGGCAAAGCATATTCCCGGCCGAACCTCGGATTCGAGACCTCTTGATGGTGGGTATCCGCTAAATTAACAAAACGAAACGCTTACGGGGTGGCATTAGCAACGTCGTGCTGTCCAGGTTTTATTATCAATGAATGCGTATCACGTTCAAGTACGTAGTTCAAATAGTTGTATTTTGTTTCTTATAATTTGTAGTTAATCAAAGTTCCTTTGTCATTTTGACGTGATGATTTTATTATAATCACACCTACATTCTTACTTCCTGTTTAGGGTGTTCCCCTTTTGGGCGTCTAAAAATGTTACCCAAAATATTCCCGTTTCGGGGACCCAAACTATACTTCTTTTTCTTGAATTCCATTTCGTACGTAAAATTTGCAGCTAACAGTAAACTAGCATAAGGAAACATTTTAAGACGATCTTTCCGTGTGTTCGAATTATTTGTAAAAAAAAGCTTTCAAAGCAATATTTCTTTTTGCATGGCTTGTAATCAACATAGACAGTTGAAAGGTAGATACACAAGTATAGCAGTAAACTCCACTCACACAAATTAATTAATTATGCGGAACGCAGCGTTCCGAGAGTACGTGGGCTCTCATTGGTAACACGGTTGACAATGGGAGCCCACGTGCTCTCGAAACGCTGCGTTCCACATAATTAATTAATTTGTGTGAGTGGAGTTTACTGCTATACCTGTGAATTGTACATCCACACAGTCCTTGCAATCGTCAGTTGAAAGTTACTGAAGATTCCAAGAAAATTGAAGAACATGTTAGTTTACGGCTATAATTACATTACATTTAACAATTTTTATGCATGAATTTATAAATGTAGAAAGAGATAGAGATTTTATAGGGAAACTTAATTGTTATGATTAAAAGATATCGATAACTTCAGGCTATGTATTAAACTAGTTGTATACATTATTGGCTATTGAATACTTGTTTACTTTTAATTGCACTTCTTTAGTCGCCTATTTACTTACCGCGACGTCATTATAGCATACGTAAATACAAACGATCGCCCTTTTCTGTGTCCCTCGCGATCTCTTGTGTAAATAGCAATTAACGTGGAACAATTGCGTGATGTGAGTCGAGCACGTGTATCGTTTGTTTAGATAATATTCGGATCAAGCGTCCTAAGCCCCTCTATACATAGGTTTTACGTGCGTTACGATGATAAATAAAACAAACCCCGACGCGACAAGAACAGTTTCGCTTTCAAACTGAGAAATATTTGTGCGTATTCGTTGTTATATCCAAAGAAAAGATCTAATAGCTTCTTATTTAAATTAAGATCGATATGAACGTTATTATATTGACGGACAGCCTCTAATAAGCTCTTTCCTTAATACAAGAATCTAATACCCTTCAAATAGTTTGTATATACATATATACATAGTACATATTTCTTTTATTTTCGTTTCGGTTCCTTAATCTTCGAACCGCTCTATCCGTTAAATTATCGAATTAATGCGGATAGTCGTAAAAATAGGGAACATGAAAGAAAATGAATCATTCCGGGCGTGTAAACATGACGCGCGAGAAATTCTTTGTCTTGTCTTCATTCAAAGTTGATGAGTGTTGGAAAACATAAGGCATCGCAGTTTAAAGAAAACGCGTTCCTAATTTATTACCACCGCATAGAAGAGGGGACGGACGATTGATGGATCCAAACGGATCCAAAGTGTTTAGATAATCAAATGTTCGACGGACATCACTCAAGATGTTGCACTAAAATCCTTAACTAACGACGTTCATTTATCGTGCGGAAGAGTTTCTCCTTTTGTCTATTGCACTGTCTTTCTCTTATCCTTAGATATTATTTTAAGCGTCGTGACGTTTGTTTAACCTCAAATATTGAATACTATAACAAGCCACGTTTTTGCGTAAATCAAGCGATTGCCGTGCCTGAAGCGAAAACATTACAGGCAGGAGAATGCGATTTTCTCCATTGGAAAATGCATATTCAGAGAGGTATCAGCCGTGAGTTCAAGGAGACACGCATGCTTAATCATTGCTGTATACTATGGTGGAATATCTGAGGTTCTTAATTTGCCAAATGGGTTCTTTTATTTAAATGTTTTTGTTTGTTTTAAATTCGAATATAAATAGTGTTAAATGATTGAAATAGCCAAATGTAAGATTCTAAAAAAATATATTGACAAACCAGAACGTATATATATTGCCTTTTAACAAAATCTCTTTTTAACAAATACCTAAATCAATCCCTGTCTAGCTAAATTTGTAAATTATAAACGAAATATAAAATTAGAGCAAAAGAACAGTAAATTTTGAAAATTTATTATAATTTGGAGACCTTAATTTTGTAATCGTACTCACACGCACACGTAATGTATTTTAGATATCCTGGTCTTCGACTTCCCCCAATGTGTCCGGAATTCCAAAATATTGTGATAATATCAGCTGATACACTTTTTAACTTTGAATAACTTTGAAAAATTTCAAGTATTATAGTTTTTCTCTGGAGAGACAACTCCGACGTGTGTGACTTTGACACAATTGTTATTTATATCTGGTTGTTACCGGGGATACACACATTATATTCAGCTTGTTTACCAATAAGATACGCCACACAGTAAACACACTCTTGATGGAATAAAATTATTTACAAGTAAACCTTTTTGAAGATGATTTGTAATAATTTCCGGACGATACATTAAACGCCTTTTAGAAATAAATTTTAAAGAAATTATAAATCTATTACATTCATATATTACATGATAGTGGAGTTTACGTGTCCACTGCACATGTTGTTGAAGGGACTCTTTAAACATTAAATTTATAAATTGTATGTCAGTAATGGACAACTAAAGTAGATATCTGTAAAGTTTAATACACAGAAAGAAAACTATACGGAATAAATATTATAAATAAATGAAATGAAGAGGGAGTCCTAACGGTACTTTGTCTCCAACAATAACAAAATAAAGGCGTGAACCATACACTGACGAGAAAATATCCAATACAGAAATATAAGAAAACATTAGAAAAACATTGATATTTTAAATGACTTAAATGTCAATAATACATATCATTGCAATACGTACATACCTACGAGTGATTATTCGATTCGTACCGTTCTTCGCTTGCTACATATTCTCGCATTTTTTGTCTCGCTCATTTTAGTCTGCTCGTAATTCTTAATCTGGCAGACCCATTTTACGCGAAGAGACTTCACCTCACTGGTTGGTCGCTTTTATCGACCGTATTTTAATTTCATTTTTATTATTATTGGTGTGGCAATAAATGTCTTCGGGGAGATTAATGAACCTCTTGCACCGAGAATCGTTAAAAAGGAGAAGCGTTACGTCTGCACGATGTTTCTTAAAATTTAGCCAATAGCTTAACTTCTCCAATACTAATCTTATAAAAAGGATTAAACGGTAAAGAAGATATTGCTGTTTTTTGTTTGTTAAAGGTTTGAAAAGTTGATTAAAATTTCGTTTTGTTTTTCTTTTTAACGAAGCAAATCGTCTAAAATATGTGAAAATGTACGCGCAACAGACATCGATTTTGGCACTTAGGTTACGAATAAAAAAATATCGCAGGATCTCAGATGTAAATCCTTACAAATTACCCAAGTATACGACATGTATATTTATTTTGGCTTTTGCAGTTCTAAAAGAGGATTTCCGTCTAGAACCGCAAAGCACAAGGGTGATATCCGGCAAGGACGTCGTCCTAGAATGCGGTCCGCCAAAAGGAACCCCGGAGCCTCAGGTGACGTGGCGCAAGGACGGGCACACCTTAGAAACGGACGGCCGACTGAGGATCGTAGACGGCTCGAATTTGGCGATCACGGACGCCAGACCGACGGATGACGGTCGGTATCAGTGCGTCGCAAGGAACACAGCGGGCGTCAGGGAGTCGGCTATAGCACTTTTAAAGGTTGACGGTAAGTTAACTATATCGACACCCGGGAATCTTTCCTTTTAAGTCGAACATTGCGCTGTAGAGTCCGTCTATTATCTCGCGAGACCATCCTGCACGAGATCGTTGACGTTGCATGATATTGATTGTTGACGTTGATCACCACCTAACAAATATCGGAGACTGCAATGTACCATGTATAGTGGTTAGTAATTAGAAGTAACATGGTATAGGAGAATAAGCATTTCGAACTGTACGTATTCATTGAAAAAGTTACAGATTTCGAAAAACATCGACAAATAAATCTATTCTAACAGAAATGACATTTCAAATTTCTTATATTGACGAAAATGAAAGATTATGATGGTATTTATTTTTTGCTGGCGTAAGAAATAATACAAATATTAGGAATATATCTTTTATTGAATATAACATAATATACTTATAACAAATATATATAGATTATAGTTAAAAACTGCATGTAACCGTAGCTTCTGTATTATATATATATATATATATATATATATATATATATATATATATATATATATATATATTACAGAAGCTACGGTTACATGCAGTTTTTAACTATAATCTATATATATACTACCACGTGCACACAAATGCAAAACCAATAAAAAAACTGAATGAAATAATGAAAAGGATAGAAAAACAACAATATAAACACAAAGAATGGTTCAATTGTATTACCGCATTTACCTCTCTTCTTAAAACGCAAATTCGTTTTTGCGCCAGCCTCGCGAGATAATAAAACGACTCTAAAGCAATCGATGACTCGCGTCATGTTCGAAACGTAAATTCTTATTGCGTTATTTGTAGTGAAACCGTTCATGATTCGACCTCCCGAAAATATCACGGCGCTAGTCGGCTCCACTGTGGAATTCTCCTGCTCGGTCGGCGGGAATCCGTTCCCGGAAGTCTCCTGGTGGCGAAACTCGCCCGGCGGTTCTATGCCGCTGGGAAGGGTCCGCGTGCTCGAAGACAGAACTTTACGCCTCGAAGACGTCACGCTAAAAGACGAAGGTCGCTATACGTGCGACGTCGGGAATCCGGCCGGCAGTCTGACCGCTTCCGCGATATTATCAGTGCACGCACCTCCCACATTCACCACCAGACCGTTAGCGCAAACCGTGCAGGTCGGACAAGAGGTATCGTTCCATTGTAACGCTAACGGTAGCCCGAAACCGTTTGTCTTTTGGTCGTTCGAAGGCGATAGGATGCTGGTGTTTCCCGGAACGATTTCCGGCAATTTCGAAGCGTTCTCGATCGACGGTCAATCGACGTTGATCCTTAAGAACGCGCAGATACAAAATTCCGGTACTGTCATCATCTGTTCGGCGGTGAATTGGGCGGGTTCGATCTCGACGCGCACCAGACTAACGGTAACGTCGAAGGAGGATAGACCGCCGCCGGTAATCACTAGAGGACCGGTAAATCAAACGTTGCCCATCTATTCGGTCGCGATATTAACGTGCGAGGCCAAAGGCGATCCCGAACCGGTAGTCTCCTGGTACAAAGGGGACGTCCCGGTCGCCTCTTCGGAAAAAATCAACATGACCGGCAAGGGAAAGCTGATCATCGCGCAACTTGACAAGAACGATTCTGGCCGATACACGTGCGTGGCATCATCTCGCGGCGGAAAGGCGACCTGGTCTGGCTTTCTCCGCGTCGAGAACCCGAAAAATCCCAACATCAACTTCTTCAAGGCTCCCGAGCCGGTGATGCTTCCGGGCCCGCCGAGCCGTCCGCACGCGCTCAACCAATCGGAGGGCAGCGTTACGATCACGTGGGCGCAAAACAACAAGATCGGCTCGTCCAGCCTTCTCGGCTACCAGATAGAACTATTCGGGCGCGAAGAAGGCGTCATACCCACTTGGACGGTGGTGGCGAGGAGGGCGGCCGGACCGTACTTCACGCAGCATCTGCTTACGCCCGGCGTGCCGTATACGTTTCTGGTGAGAGCGGAGAATTCGCACGGTCTAGGACCGCCCTCTATGCTGTCCGAGCCGATCTTCGTCGGTTTGGATAACGCGCAGAACTGGGGCAATCCTGAGGTGACTGAGATCAGCGAAGCCAGAGCGTCTTTGATCTCCGAATCCATCGCGAAACTCACCGAAGCGCTGCCCGTTCTTTCTACCGCCGTAAAGCTGACCTGGACGATATTAGACACGAAATATCTCGAAGGGCTTTACATCTACTATATTTCGCTTGAGGATCAGCTTAATTTGCCGAACAGCTACAGCATGCTAACCGTTCTGCTGGATAAAGGTAGTACTTCAGGTTTTACCGTTAATAATCTATTGAAATGGTCGAGATACGAGTTCTTCCTGGTGCCTTTCTATAAGAGTGTCGAAGGACACCCTTCGAATTCGAGACTTGTTAGAACATTGGAAGACGGTAAGTTCAAAACTATTAAACATTAAGCCAATTTTACATGTACGCACATTTTCATCGAAGTAAATACACGTATAGTAGAGTTCGCTTACAAAGGACTCGTATATAACGTCATTTCGCATACAGCGTACACTTTTCTTGGTCCCGGCAAAGTCTTATTTGAAATAATGTATTTTTGTTCTGACATTACGTGTTAATGTTATTGCGAATTATGTTTTTTTTTTATAACGTACTTATTATATAAATCTGGTATAAGGCAGCATGCAGTACATGTTAAATACCGGGGAATTACCTTTCTCGACGGAATAATAGAAGCTCACACACCACAATCGCTGTTAGGTGGGGCGTATAATATAGACGTACTAAAGGGATTTTCTTATTTTTCTTCGCACGAGTTAAAGTTAGAGATATTTGTTTCGATAGATTATTAAATGTAACTTTATATATTAAAAATGAGTACCTCTACTGAGCGACGTCGTAAAGGATTATCAGTTGAAGAATAAATAAATATAATTAAATAAGTTCAAAGTGGTAAAAAACAATGTATTTGTCGTGCTAGATGTAAATTTAAAAAACAACAATTCGCGCATTAGAACGGACAAACAAAAATGTCTAGTGATTACGTAAACCGGTTCGAGAAAGAGTTGATGCAGCTTTACTACGATGGTTTGAGTGTCAAATGTATTCGCTTCCCATCACGCGTTTGATTACTTGACATTTGGAAATAAAAAGAAATCAGAAGGTAATAACCTACTATTGCAAATATATCTAAAATGTGTAAACGATTTGATTAATCAGAAATTATGAAAACTGTAAATATTTCGTAACGGTGCTCTACCTGATAGTAACATCAGCCTTAAAAAGTGCGAAACCTAAATGAAGACAGCAAAACTATATCGCTAAACATCACTTAAACTGGTCGCAATTTGATCACATACACAATCTATATTTTAAATCCATTCTTTCTACCCTCAGTTCCAAGCGAACCACCATCGTACATGGAAGCGATGTTAATCAACTCTACCACCGTCTATTTGAAATGGAAGGCGCCCCTTCTATCTTCCTTAAACGGAGAACTTCAAGGCTACAAAGTCGAAGTCAAGGCGAATTCTACGGACGGTAGGACTGAAACGGTAACGGTCGGAGGAGCGCCGACATTACTTCTAGGGAATCTCGTAGCTGGCGTTTCCTATACCGTAAGAGTTGCGGCGTACACTCGAGCTGGCGTCGGTCCGTTTAGTACGCCTGCTCTTTTACGTCTCGATCCGGCTTCGAAAATGACCGAGCACCAACAAAAGTATTTGATATTTCATCGTACGTACAGGACGAATCGTTTAACCTGCAATAGCTGTCAACGTAATCCCGTCTACGCGTTTTCGCTCTGCTAACAATAGCGTTGATTTAGTTTTGAATTTCGATAGGGCTCTCTTAGTTTCCGAGTTACAAGGTTAAGTTGACTCACAGTGAAGTCACTGTATATGTCAGTTGTAATGCGTCTTACAGAAAAGGTAAGAATTTATCGGTATGGTATTTTTAGCGTAAAATTCATTGACGCCATTTTTTTTTTCGTGGATTGTTGTTCGTTCTACGCAGCCGCTTCAGGTTAAATGGTTCGTCTTGTATATTTGCCCTTTTTCTAATATCTTTTCTTTTCCTTTCGCGTAGGCCCGTTGGTGCTAACATGCAGGAGATCGAATTCATTACCGAAACTTGGTTCATGGCTCTGTTGATCAGCATGGTATCGGTGATGATTCTACTGTTCGTCGCGATGTTATTAGTGAGACGGCGTCAGATGCTATCGAAGAAAACGCTACCGGCGAGCAGGTCCAACGGTGGCGTCCTGACCACGCCGACGGTTAGTTCGAAACACGACCCGCCGCTCTGGTTGGACAAGGAGAGCATACCGGAATTCGCGAGCACGCTCCCCGATTACGGAAAACTACCGTCGCAGGACTATAATCGGCTGGACTATAGCGGCAGCCTGAATTGTCAGAAGGAGTACGCCGCCCATCAAGCGAACGGCATGCCGAAGCAGAACAACATCAATCTGCACACGAATCCGCTACACCAGAAGGAATACGCGAGACCGGACCGGTTGGATTACAGTTGCTCGGACGGTAAGACCAACTATTCCGTTAACCTAGGCGGGATGAACGGCAACGATTTCGAGCCGAACGGGAGGAAGCTGAAGGATTACCGTAACATGCAGATACAGGATTACGCGAGCCCCAACCTGGAACATCCGAATCGGTTATCGTCGCAGTTGGCCGATTACGCCGAGGTCGATCAAACGGCGATGGTATTGAATAACGGTGCCATCTCGCCGGCACCGTACGCCACAACTACCTTAGTAACCGGTACGAGACGGATAGGAAATTCGATGGTAAGTTAATAAACAGTAAAAAAAAAATTGCAGTATCTTTGCTGGTATTTTTTAGGCCAGGAAAGTTGCTGTAATTCTACAGAAATTTTAAAATTACGACGTGGGAAATAAAATTACGAAACAGCGTATTACAAATTCACATGTAATTTTTCAGTTATTGTCCTGTATAGGTACTACATTATTATGTTTTAATTTTTACGACATCGGTTGTAAAATTAGTACCTGTATAATTACTGTAATATCTACACTGTTTTTATCGCTCTATTTTTGTTTTACATCATCAAGTGTAAAATGATTGTAATCTTCCTCTTTATCTGCTGAATTTG
The DNA here is from genome assembly GCA_023509865.1 of Trypoxylus dichotomus. Lineage (NCBI taxonomy): Eukaryota > Metazoa > Arthropoda > Insecta > Coleoptera > Scarabaeidae > Trypoxylus > Trypoxylus dichotomus. The sequence continues at coordinate 312,868 of CM042080.1, forward strand.
CTCTTCTACATTAACAAACTAACTAACTAAACCACCTAATTAAACTAACTAACTAACTAAACTAACTAAGTAAACTGACTAACTAACTAAACTAACTACTACTCTTTGAACCGTAATATTTATAGCGTAGACCTCGTATGAACCTGTATAAGCCTGTCTGGTCGAGAATTTATGGCGCCTACCTCGTACTTTCGTTTTGTCTCTATAAGGGAAATATAAATCCTCCTTCGGCATTGCTGAGTTAAACTTAACTCGGTTCCGATATTTCCAACATCTTCATCTCGCAGTATCGGTATTACTCGCTCGATCGGTTTCAGGTTTGGAATCCGAGAACTTCGCCGAACAACATCGACGAACCCATCTATCCATCGTCTAACGGCGGTTACTACAATAGAAAGGTGTATTCCGATTCGTACTTTACGCCCACACATACCTTAAGGAAATGCAAGAAGGACAGGAAATCAAACGTGGAGAACTCGAATCCGCCCGATCTAGTATCGCCCGGGCAGCCGGTGTACGCGCGCGTCGGTCCCCCGGGACTGTCTTGGAACGGCGTCGCGCCCCATTTGAGCAGTTTCAATCCTCAGAAGCAGGTCTACCATCCGTCGACTAGAAGCGAACCTGGAAATATGCTGTAAATACTAATATAACAATACTTATGCTGTATGTATAACGGTGATATTACGATATTATTATAATGATTGTACGTGTGTATTGCAAAACTATCTTCTGATATCTTCGTATCCGTGATGAACGAAATAATAAGAAGGAACGTTGCGGAAAATACCCTCATCTTTTCTTCCATTTTCGTTTGCTTGTAAAAAAAAAAGGATTTTTTCGTACCGCTAAAGAGATGCATGTATATACAGTCCCTGTCCAATTTATTAAAGTTGCACAAAAATATGCTATAAACTAAAATGAATCACACAACAATTCGTATTTTTTCGGATCAAATATTTATTCGTATAGAAAGCGATTTACGATCCAATCTTAATGTTAAACGAACCCATGTATGTATATTGTAACATGCTTGTATGTAGTAATTAGGAAAACCATCAACATTCAAATTCGTCAGTTTCTAAAAATTAACTACAATTTATCAATTATTTATTGAAGAATTATATAATATAGTAGTCATATTTAAAGTTGTTTTAAACCTTTAAATTGTTTAATTTTGTTTTTATAAAGAAAATCTATAAAATAGTGAATTACTTAACCATTAATGGAATATTTATGTTAACTTTCTATTAATCGAAGAATGCTTATAAAACTCGATGAAACAAATACATAGTTACGATTAAATATTTACCTATACACTACTGTGCAAAATAAAGAGGTACCTAAATAAATTTTATAGAAAGGAAATTTAAGAGAAATGTATTAGCGTAATGTAAGTAACTATATTGTCCGATAAATGTTTACAACTGATATACTATTTATATCAGTAAGTAGTATATTGGATATCTGCAGAACTTTTAGTGTTTTATTATTTTGTTATATTATTAAGAATTTTGATTTTGAAGATTTCTGCTTGTCTGTAACCTTCTTGATGTGAAACAACAACTTTATTTCGACGATTTACAATGACTTTTTCGAAATTTCTTCCAAATGTAACCACTGTGCCACAACTTGCAGCACCAGCCTTCACACTATAATCGCTTCCACACTTTACACGTAAACTCTCTGCAGTGGGGAACTACAATGAACACCGACAAACAGACACAGCCATAAATTGTTTTTACTTCTCAATACAAATACCAAAAATTACCCTACCTGGAGCATTCCTACTTATTTATTTATTTATCACATTGTTAAATACTACAAAAAGATAACGATTTCTGTGTATTTTTTTATTTGTGTTGGTATAGCATTTACCAGATTCAAGTAATTCGTATATACCATTGCAATTAAAAATATATTAAGAAATATTTTCGGAATCCTAATTATTACATAAACTTTTAAAAATATACCTGTGTCTCTTTCTTTTGCACGGTAGTGTATATAACACCAAAGTTCAATATCAATTCCCGAAAAACTATGAGTGCGTTTTTCGACGAAGATCTTTGATTATGGATGTCATTCTCCCAACGCATCCAATGCTTTTATAGACTATTAGTCATAAGAAAACATTAAGATTGCTGATTCGTGATTCTATTAACAGTTTATTGTATGTATATTTACCTGCGAATGGGAATTAATTATTAGTGCCATCTATAAACATCTGACGGAACTTACAGTCTAAGATTGCAACGATAGATGGCACCATTTCAATTTCTTTTTCTTCATGCGATAAAGACTTATAATTCCATTCATAGATTGCGCTACCTATTCCAATTTTTTTTCTATTTTTAATTTGAAACTAGATCTGTAAATATAAAAATGTGTTATCATTCCCATCTTCATTGAAGTTGGTAGCTTTTCAAGAATAACAGATATATTCTTTATTTAGCTATTTTTACAGATGTCCCCTCTTATAGTAGTTAGAATTTTAGTGCCATCCATTATCTCCGCATAATTTAAATTAAATAATTGTAAAAAAAATAAATAAACCAAAAGCAAGTAGTTTGCTTGAAGCCTAAGGTTATAAAATTCCTTACATTATATACATTATGTAGAGATTATGTAAATAATAAATTTCCAATTCATTTATTAAGCATTTTTTGGTAATTGTGAGAAATCGAGGTAACTTTAAAAATATAGTTTTGAAAACATTAGTAATTTGATATGAAATAAAATTAACAATTATGTAAGGTTAATTGTAATAATACAAAAGAAAATCGTCCAGTAGTACAGAAATAAAATAAGGCTACATCAAAACCATTGCCCCATAAATGAAAAATTAATATTACACGAATTATCTGGCCGTTTGTCATATATATATATATATATTCTTGTTATATATATTGTCTAAAACGGCACGGTTTATGATGCAGCCTTCACGCAATGTAGTGTATCGTTACCTATGCATAACTTGAAGAAAAGTATTATATTTATCCTAATAAATAACATTACGATGCGTATATAATAATATAAGCTCTTGTAAGATTACTTCCAAACAACATTGTATACATGAAAGTGATAAAGACTGCTCGTTTAATGTAATCTACAACGAATTAGGTATCCTTCAGATCTTCAGTTGTAAGGAGGATTGTTCGGCAAAAAAAGAAATAAAACACAAGCGTCTCGGATCCGCACTTAAATAAATAAGGGCAAAGCTTTTGCATTTTTCATGTATACACAACTATTGAAAGAATGCAGACTTGTTTATAAATGATATGAAATGAATCAATTAATTAATATCACTTAAAAATGGCCTGCATGAGATCTACTACTGTATAATAAATACATATCATATATGTGTAAAAAACATGACTGTATAAGATAGTCGTACGTATATATATATATACAATATATTGGGTTTTGTATACTTGTACATCTCAATTTTGTACCTAATGCTAGTTAAAATAATTCATACTGGCTACGTAAAGAAAACTAAATATACGATGGAACAAAGAAAGCGTCAATATTTGGAAAAGAAAATTAAATAAAATACGAACTCAAGCTATACCACTAATAAAAATATACGTTTGTTATTATTACTTTTACCTGCTGTTGATAAGTACAACTAAATGCGTAAATAATGAATAAAACGATAATCCACCTGTTCTCTATTTTCATTATTTTTATTTATAACTTGTATAAGTCAAAGAGAATTAAATAGTTTCTTTTTTAATGTTTCATTTCAAATTATAAGATTATTCGTGCGCAAGTAAAAGATCGCTTCGAAATGTATTTGATGAATAATAAAACAAACGAATTGAAAATTAGTTATCACTTTACATCTGTCAATTCTTTTTCTTTTTTCTTTGTTCTTCTTAACTATTGCAAGGGTAGTGTTAGGCATTCCCCCTATTCTTAAATTTGCATTGAATTACGTACTTCCATGAAAATACGCTTTCCACATATATTTTTATACACGTACCGATGATACCATGTGAACGATTGAGAAGGTGTAATTAGTTGATAATATTGGTGATGATGATACGATTGTATAATGTTGTATATGTAGTAACGATAAACATAAGCATAATAATAATAATAATAGGGTAAAAGGAGTAAATAAAATACCCAATTACTTTACAAGTTGTTTTATTTCTTACCATTCACATAGATTTTTTCGATATTACATCATTTGTTTAACTGTGAAAATAATCAAAAATGCGAAAGTAGGGATATCAAGGGGGGTGTATGTAATTTTTAAATTTCGGGGACGATTTTGAGTTGGTGGCCTTGGCAGTAAAATTATATCAATATGTTCTTTACTGTCGAAAGTATTAAGTCGGCCGTGGAATTTAGAACAGGATATTGTATGATAAGGGATATTGCTTAATCCAAAGGCATGACATAACGAATAAAATAATGTGTAAAAATTGGAATTTGTATTTCTTTCCTAAACATTTCCAAATCTATCGAATTTAATATCTTTATCTTTGAAAAAGTAATAAATACCGTATACGCATTTTGTAAGGTTTAAATAGTACGTGTTATTATCCAAAGGGTTACTACAAATTGTACATCATTAATTAGAGCACACAAACCAAAACGCTTTAGGTTTTAACAAAAGAAACAGAACGACTTAAAATGAAACAAAAGAATAAATTCTATGTATTTATATACACAACGTAAATAGGACACGCTGCACGCGTTTGAATCAAAGCAGACAATTTACAACGGAACCATATATGGAGAATTCCATTTACGCATTGCGCCATCTAGGAAACAACCAGAGGTACTTCTAACCAATTTTAATGAAGATTTCATCAAATAAAAATCGTAATTAAAATTAGTCCTAGCTTTGACTATAAGATTCCGTGTTTCGCAAGTATATAATTTTAAATTCCAACGACAAAAGAAAGAAAGTATTTTCCTTGAATTTGAATTTAATACAAACTTGAATACCTTCTACATCATTTGTAGACATTTTCGTTTTTTTTACTTTCCACTTATTCACTTTAAAATTAAAAATCGCAAAGTGTGTGTGCAGATGGTAAGGTTGACGTTTATCGAAATATGTTATCGGAACATTTTTACAAAGCAGAAAGTAAACTTAAAACGCAAGGAAGCCGATGACTCAATCAAATACCTACTCGGTTCGCTGCAAAACTATTCGTATTAGATAATTTGCGTAAAAAAGAAACAGCTAGGGTGGTGCGTCATCCTCGGTATGTTACCAATTCCGAGGTTACGGTGATAATCTTTTTCTATATGCACATTGCGCACTATAGATAAGATAATTTTTAAATGTAAAATACGTGTTCAAGTTTTATTAGAAATAGTAACTTTGCTAAAATATGAATGTTAAATTATTTATATTAGTTTGATTGTTTCTCAATAGATGGTAGAGACGATTCTGGAGATTTAGATTTTTGCAATTGCCCGAGAATTTTAGTTTTAGTAGACATAGAATATGGAAAGATACTCTCTTCAGTAAAGTTTCTTGTTATCATATTATTTCTTGTTATACAGGGTTTTGTCCCCGGTTCGGCGTTGGTTCTTAAAAGAACCACGTACGTCCTGACGTTTCGATGTAATCGCATATATCTTCTTCTTGAGGTCGTGATTTCGACTGCAGCGCGATTACATTGAAATATCAGAACGTACATGGTTCTACTAAGAACCCGAGAGGATCAGAGATTTATATATAAGATGGTAAAAAGAAACTAAATAATGCATATGTATATTTTTCATTTACAAAAGCAAGCTCTCTTCAAATTCATGAAATTTAGTGGTTCTCCTATTCGTGTACTTTTGTTTACCTAACTAATAACGATAATATACAGTTCCTGGCCATTTTATTAGGGCCACATTACAAATTTAAGCTTTTGTATGCTTCCAACGCTATCATTTATAAATACAAGTATAAAATTCGTGAATAGGGTTTATAATACCTATCTAAATACGTTACCTAAATATCTTTCTAAGAAATTGAGAAAGTGTCACTTAATGACCTCTTGCCTATTATTATCTTCTTCATGAACCCTTCTGTACTGTATAGAAGATGGTTAGAAATAAGATAATATAGGAAATGTAATATCTCAACAAGGAGTGCAAATATCCACGCGTACAGTACGTAGACTATTATACGAAGCCGGATTAAAATGCAGGCGCCCCCTGAAAGAGCCAAGATTAAGACCGATGATGAAGCTAGCACGTTATGAATGTGTAAAACGTCATCAACATCACACAATTAAAGATTGACCAAAGGTAAGACAAAATAACTTAAATGAATATGTAAATCAAGCATTTTTTTTGTTTGAACAATGTCTTTTCGTTAAAGATCGTATTCAGCGATGAGTCTAAACTAGAAGCCATGACTGAAATAACTCAATGGGTTAGACGACGTCCGTCTGAACGATTTCGCGAAGTGCACTAAAAACGGTGAAACACCCTCCGTCAGTTATGACATGCTCATATATAGCAGTCGAAGGTCCTGAAGCACTATATTATTGCCAAGGCACTATGAATCAATACCAATATAAGCGCGTATTGGAGGATGTCTTGATGCCATATATCAATGATTTAGATCCGAATGAAGGCTCTTACAAAAGTGCAATTAGTAAGAAATATTGAGGATGTGTGGCCAAAAAGAATAAGAGCAATTATAAAAGCCGAAGAAGGCGTTACAAGAACGATGTCTATAAAAACAGTTCTGAATAAATTTATGCTTGTACAATGCGTTTTTCATTTTATATTTTAACAAAATCGCTATTTCAGCAAGTGGCCCTAATAAATTGGACAGGAACTGTATGTATAATTCGTTAAAGGTAATGGTTAACGATGTAAGACGATTATAAAAAAGTAAATAAAATACTCAATTACCGTGCTCTTTAACTTATTAAGTTGCTATTGTTTAGGATTATGCAATTCGTTTGTCGTTTCTAATCTAACGTTGCATGTATGTTGTTTTTTACTAACTCGAGCCGCACGAACAAATTGGTAAAATTTAACAACTTATTCGCGAGGATCAAGTGCGTAAAACAACAAAAATAACTTTATTTTTGTTTGTAACAATGAAATGCTTCAGCTGAAAATTCTCTATAACTGCTTGGCCTTAAGTTATATTAGTGCTTATAATTAATACGTTCCACTTAAAATATCCTCTTTATTCTTATGTATAGCGATCATGTTTGAAACGATAAGTTGTTATAAACTTTTGGTGCAAATCCCGCAAAAAGTTCGACGTTCAAAATAAAAATAAATGAAAAGAAAAAACGAGAAAACGATGATCTAAAATCAAAATTGAAAACTTACTTTGACCGAGTTCTACAAAAAAAAATATCAAAAAAATAAGTAGAGTAAGTAAATAATCTCATTACCCACACTTCCCTTTCACGCAACGCATTCAGTCGCAACAGTGGTACAATGTTGAAAAAAACCTGTGCGTGTATGTATTTGTGTACTTACCGGTGTGACCATCGCGAACGTAATGACACGTACGATTTGTCGTTTTCGAATAGTACGAAAAACGCGGTGCAAAGTTGAAGAAAAAAAATGGAGGTTTCGTAATCGTGTCGCATACATACATCGAAATACCTATAGTTATTTTTCTTCGGTCGTTTCATTTGAGCCGTGATATTATTACGACTATTATGCCTTCTGCTTGCGCCTAAATACAACGCAATATTAGGCCGTAGTGTACCTGCGGATATGGCCGACGTGTAACTTTATACTAGAGCGACTTTAGCGCGATTAAAACTATTCGACGCTCGTGACGAACTCGGTCGTTGGCAAACCGATGATAATATTCAAATTAATATCTGTCGTTGTCCTCCTGGTCGTTAATCGTAGTTACCCGCCGCCGCCTGCTTACCTTGCTATTGTATTGTTATCAACAAGTGTTCGAATACGTAAAATATCTGCAGTACAACGTGTATTACTAGACGCTGTTATTGCTAGCATACCGTTCTATCAGTATAATCTTGCTTTTTAAGTGTCTCCGGATTACGCTAGGCATCTTTCTGTCGTTACTGATTTGAATTGATTAGTACGCAGCGTCCCCAATTTGTACGTACGTGTCTGGATCACTCTTTTCCTAAATAATTTGTAAAAAATAAAGCTTTCCGGTAAAAAATATTCAGTGAAACAAATTACTGTATAACGAGTATTCACCACGGGCAAAATTCGTTTTCATAAAAAAAATGTCTATCGTCATTTTGTTCTTACGTTGTTAGCAAAAATGTTTTCACCTTTCGTTTCAATGTATTCAAAAATAAGTTTTACATTCTTCGGGCGCTAGTTTCATAAGAATACACTTACGTACTTATTGTGTGGAAGGTTGTTTATATCCATTTTCCATACTTTGGTTTCAAAATCCATATGATTGGAAATATCATTCGATGAGCCAAGATAAGTGAAATTTCGACGAAATTTCAAAGCGTTTTTTGAGAAAAATCGAAGTCATCTGATATATGTCAAATTGCATATGTAACTGAAGATTTTGATGGCTAGATTATAGGAAAATTATCCATCATGGCAGAACACTTACTATTCTAAAATTAGAGAACGATTGAGCAATAGTTATTACACTTTTCACATGGTTTTAAATTTTTAGAAAGGAATTCTGTCCAGATTACTTCTCTCGTGTCAATTTTGATTTCAAAATCGTATTCAGTATGATTGGAGATAGCATTCGGTGAGCCTTGAACCAAATCCAAGACGAGCGAAATTTTGATGAATTTCAAAGGAAAATTATCCATCGTAGCGAAATACTTAATATTCTAAAATTAGAGAAGGATTTAGCAATAGTCATTTCATTTTTCACATCTTTTCAATGTACTCTGTATCCGAAAGTACGTTA